>CM065704.1:4938322-4973322 GCA_017654935.2 Phymorhynchus buccinoides
AAATCGCAATGATCGCTATTACGGGCGAAAATGTGGACATAGCCATGAATTGTTCAGGAAAATGTTACTTCAATAAGAAAATACCGGTAATCTTTTTTTAGGAAAATATCTTGACCTTAGTGATTCCTTAGCTTACGGGTTGATCTATTTCCTGTTATTTTATAGGCCCCGTGGGAAGAGGCTGATCTATTTCCTGTTATTTTATAAGCCCCATGGGAAGAGGTTGATCTATTTCCTGTTATTTTATAAGCCCCGTGGGAAGAGGCTGATCTATTTCCTGTTATTTTATAAGCCCCATGGGAAGAGGCTGATCTATTTCCTGTTATTTTATAAGCCCCATGGGAAGAGGTTGATCTATTTCCTGTTATTTTATAGGCCCCATGGGAAGAGGCTGATCTATTTCCTGTTATTTTATAGGCCCCATGGGAAGAGGTTGATCTATTTCCTGTTATTTTATAGGCCCCATGGGAAGAGGCTGATCTATTTCCTGTTATTTTATAAGCCCCATGGGAAGAGGTTGATCTATTTCCTGTTATTTTATAGGCCCCATGGGAAGAGGTTGATCTATTTCCTGTTATTTTATAGGCCCCATGGGAAGAGGTTGATCTATTTCCTGTTATTTTATAAGCCCCATGGGAAGAGGTTGATCTATTTCCTGTTATTTTATAGGCCCCATGGGAAGAGGCTGATCTATTTCCTGTTATTTTATAGGCCCCATGGGAAGAGGCTGATCTATTTCCTGTTATTTTATAGGCCCCATGGGAAGAGGTTGATCTATTTCCTGTTATTTTATAGGCCCCATGGGAAGAGGTTGATCTATTTCCTGTTATTTTATAGGCCCCATGGGAAGAGGTTGATCTATTTCCTGTTATTTTATAGGCCCCATGGGAAGAGGCTGATCTATTTCCTGTTATGTTATAGGCCCCATGGGAAGAGGCTGATCTATTTCCTGTTATGTTATAGGCCCCATGGGAAGAGGCTGATGTATTTCCTGTTATTTTATAGGCCCCATGGGAAGAGGCTGATATACACTACTCACAAAAAGTTAAGGATCACTATGAGAAAACAGGTGCGCAATAAACTCCGTTCGCTCCTGTTATTTATTTCTCAGTCAAGCCAAATTGTTATGAATTCTTGTTCAGCTGTAAGTGGGCGATGTTGTGTTAGTGGAAACATTGCACGTGATTCTCTATTACTGAGCTTGGCAGCAAAAGAAAAAGCGGAAACTTGCGAAAAAGGACCTTGTTTTGGATCGTTCTGCATGAACACATTGCACAAGCCAGATGGAAAAACCATTATGCACGTGCAAGCACTACTGTTTATGTGTGATATGCTGTCTCTTGCTTGGCTTTATAAGAAGACATACCACCAGTATTAGGCCTGATTTGACAATGCCTCCACGACGAAAATTGAGCGAGTTGGATAGGGGACGAGCTGTTGCATGGTTCCAAGATGGTGTTCCCAAGCGAGAAGTGGCCAGGCGACTTCAGGTGTCCATCTCGGTCATTGTCAGACTGATTCAACGCTTCACAGCCACTGGGAGGGTCCATGAAAGACGCAGATCTGGTCGACCGAAGAAGACAACTCCACGTGAAGATCGTCTCATTGAACGACAAGCCCTGCAGACAAGAACAGCCTCTTCCAGCATCATTCGAAGGCAGCTGAGGGTGGCTACTAACATCAACATCAGCCAGCAGACCATACGGAACCGCCTTCATGGGTTTAACCTCCGTTCTCGTCGCCCAGCTGTACGGCCACGCTTAACTCCAGCCCATAGGGCAGCACGCCGCGCCTTCTGCAGACGTCACGTGAGGTGGACACGTCAGCAATGGTCCCAGGTCCTGTTCAGTGATGAATCACGCTTCACCCTGAACCACAACGACGGCCGACTGAGGGTCTGGAGGCGCCCAGGGGAACGCTTTATTGACGCCACTGTCCAAGAAAAGGTGGCCTTTGGTGGAGGTTCTGTAATGGTCTGGGGGGCCTTCAGCCTTCACCACAGAACACCCTTGTATCATGTACAGGGTAACCTGACTGGCCTCCGATACCGGGATGAGATCCTTCGACCGCTGGCTGTGCCTACACTGCAGCAGATGGGACCGCCGGCTGTCTACCAGGATGACAACGCTCGCCCCCACAGGGCAAGGGTGGTCAACGACTTCCTGCAGCAGTCTGGAGTCAACAGAATGGAGTGGCCAGCATGCAGTCCCGATCTCAACCCGATTGAGAACCTCTGGGATGAGCTGGATCGCAAAGTGAGGAGCAACCACCCCCCTCCCAGGGATGCCCAGCACCTCTACCAGATGCTGCAGGCTGAGTGGCAGGCGCTTCCACAGAGGATCTTCACCACCCTGGTCAACTCCATGAGGACTCGCTGCGTCGAGTGCCAGAACAGCCATGGCGGATACACGCATTACTGAACTTTTGGGAGCATCAGAATGCCCTGTCTTGTGATTTCAATGACTTTGGGAAATCAAATTTCGATACGTACCCACTTTGATCAAATGTACAGACCACACGATTGCTCGAAATTGAAGGCAATTGTGTATCGCTATCACTAAAGCATTGAATTAAATGTTGGCCAAAATTCAACGCATTGGCTTTCTTATTTGGAAAGTTATGAATTAGTTTGCAAGTGATCCTTAACTTTTTGTGGATAGCTTATTTCCTGTTATGTTATAGGCCCCATGGGAAGAGGCTGATGTATTTCCTGTTATGTCATAGGCCCTATGGGAAGAGGCTGATGTATTTCCTGTTATGTCATAGGCCCCATGGGAAGAGGCTGATATATTTCCTGTTATGTTATAGGCCCCATGGGAAGAGGTTGATCTATTTCCTGTTATGTTATAGGCCCCATGGGAAGAGGCTGATGTATTTCCTGTTATTTTATAGGCCCCATGGGAAGAGGCTGATCTATTTCCTGTTATTTTATAGGCCCCATGGGAAGAGGTTGATCTATTTCCTGTTATTTTATAGGCCCCATGGGAAGAGGCTGATCTATTTCCTGTTATGTTATAGGCCCCATGGGAAGAGGTTGATCTATTTCCTGTTATTTTATAGGCCCCATGGGAAGAGGCTGATCTATTTCCTGTTATTTTATAGGCCCCATGGGAAGAGGCTGATGTATTTCCTGTTATTTTATAGGCCCCATGGGAAGAGGTTGATCTATTTCCTGTTATTTTATTGGCCCCATGGGAAGAGGTTGATCTATTTCCTGTTATTTTATAGGCCCCATGGGAAGAGGTTGATCTATTTCCTGTTATTTTATAGGCCCCATGGGAAGAGGCTGATGTATTTCCTGTTATTTTATAGGCCCCATGGGAAGAGGTTGATCTATTTCCTGTTATTTTATAGGCCCCATGGGAAGAGGCTGATCTATTTCCTGTTATGTTATAGGCCCCATGGGAAGAGGTTGATCTATTTCCTATTTTATAGGCCCCATGGGAAGAGGCTGATCTATTTCCTGTTATTTTATAGGCCCCATGGGAAGAGGCTGATGTATTTCCTGTTATTTTATAGACCCCATGGGAAGAGGCTGATCTATTTCCTGTTATTTTATAGGCCCTATGGGAAGAGGCTGTCCCTGTGCTGACCATCACCGTCACACCAAACTTTCACAATTGGTGAACGCAAGTGTATCAACCACCATCTGCAAAGGATGCCTCCGCTGGCTGGGACACATCATGAGGCTCCCAGCGACCAGCCCTGCATATCAACCACCATCTGCAAAGGATGCCTCCGCTGGCTGGGACACATCATGAGGCTCCCAGCGACAAGACCTGCATATCAACCACCATCTGCAAAGGATGCCTCCGCTGGCTGGAACACATCATGAGGCTCCCAGCGACAAGACCTGCATATCAACCACCATCTGCAAAGGATGCCTCCGCTGGCTGGAACACATCATGAGGCTCCCAGCGACCAGCCCTGCATATCAACCACCATCTGCAAAGGATGCCTCCGCTGGCTGGGACACATCATGAGGCTCCCAGCGACCAGCCCTGCATATCAACCACCATCTGCAAAGGATGCCTCCGCTGGCTGGAACACATCATGAGGCTCCCAGCGACAAGACCTGCAAATCAAGCCATCAGATGGACGCCGACAGGACAGAGAAGAGGGCTGCCTATGATGAACTGGAAGCAGACAGTGGAGAGGGACCTGAAGCTTGTCCACAGACGCTGGAGTGACATGGACATGATGAACTGGAAACAGTGGAGAGGGACCTGAAGCTTCTCCACAGACGCTGTAGTGACATCGACAAGCTGGCTGAGGACCATGGCCAGTGGAGAGCCTTGACTGCCTCATGCGTCGGGCGACGCGGGAGCAACTAAGTCTGAGTGAGTAAAAATTGTTTATAATTAAGATACTTTTCTTAGCCCCCACCCTACCCACCTCCTCTCTCTGTAGGGATATAATAAAATAACGCATTGTTTTAAAAATGTAAAGTATGTTAAGCTATTTACATACGATAGAATGCACTAACACTTTTTGCATTCAACAATAAACAAGTTACTACTAAGTATAGTATGTCATTTTCTGGTCACTTCGACATTTCTCTAGGAAATTCGGACTGTTTCCGTTTGGAGAGCTCGTCACCACTACTAAAGCGCCACACTTTTCTAGGGGATTATGGGAGTGGGGTTGTAGAGGGGACTCGGGGAAACCTTGCTATCAATTTTGTTCATACCAGGCAGCAGAACTCTCACTGTATGCACTTAATCTTATCAACATTTTACTGCAGTGGGTAGTTTTACGCGTGTAAATCGCACAGGTCAAGTTCCCCTCTGAATTACGTATCATTCTAAAATGGATGTATGCGTTGTGTGGTATGGTATGGTATTGTTTTCTGGTCTGAAATTTAGGCTTCTTCCATATGGAGAGTGCGTTGCTGCTAGTGCAGCGCACCTTTTCTGGGGAGGGGTTGGACTCGATATTAGGTATCAATTTGGTTCATAACAGGCAGCAGGGCTCTCCCTTCTCATCGACTTTTAACTGTTATGTGGGTCTTACGTGCCTAAGGCGCACGGGTCAGACTTGCTTTAAGTGCCCATCCAAAGACCTCGGCGTTTGGCTTCATTTTTGCCGTCAAACTGGAAAGAAAGGGCGCGGCTGGGATTCGAACCCAATTGAACTGGAAGGCGACCGCCTTTCAAGGGCCTGCTACACTACATACGATTCGCTGTCAATGCGATGCGATTGTGACGATGCGAGTCGTGATTCACGTGAAATTCGTGTATTGGGTCTACTAGAGTATTTAGAGCGAAATTTGTAGATTTATTTTTTAGACGGAAGTATTTCACGTGAACCATGACTGGATGCATCGTGACAATCGCATCGCATTGACAGCGATTTGCATAGAGCGTGGCATGCAGGCCTTTAAGTGTCCTGCCACCTGCCGTCCATACGTTTGTGTTTTCTTTCAGAATTGATGATTCGAAGGCCAGGCTGATGTGTAATATGTCGTCATCCCTAGCAGGCCTTCTTTCAGAATTGATGATTCGAAGGCCAGGCTGTTGTGTAATATGTCGTCATCCCTAGCAGGTCTTCGTTCAGAATTGATGATTCGAAGACCAGGCTGATGTGTAATATGTCGTCATCCCTAGCAGGCCTTCTTTCATAATTGATGATTCGAAGACCAGGCTGATGTGTAATATGTCGTCATCCCTAGCAGGCCTTCGTTCAGAATTGATGATTCGAAGACCAGGCTGATGTGTAATATGTCGTCATCCCTAGCAGGCCTTCTTTCAGAATTGATGATTCGAAGACCAGGCTGATGTGTAATATGTCGTCATCCCTAGCAGGCCTTCTTTCAGAATTGATGATTCGAAGACCAGGCTGATGTGTAATATGTCGTCATCCCTAGCAGGCCTTCTTTCAGAATTGATGATTCGAAGGCCAGGCTGATGTGTAATATGTCGTCATCCCTAGCAGGCCTTCTTTCAGAATTGATGATTCGAAGGCCAGGCTGATGTGTAATATGTCGTCATCCCTAGCAGGCCTTCTTTCAGAATTGATGATTCGAAGGCCAGGCTGATGTGTAATATGTCGTCATCCCTAGCAGGCCTTCTTTCAGAATTGATGATTCGAAGACCAGGCTGATGTGTAATATGTCGTCATCCCTAGCAGGCCTTCTTTCAGAATTGATGATTCGAAGGCCAGGCTGATGTGTAATATGTCGTCATCCCTAGCAGGCCTTCTTTCAGAATTGATGATTCGAAGGCCAGGCTGTTGTGTAATATGTCGTCATCCCTAGCAGGTCTTCGTTCAGAATTGATGATTCGAAGACCAGGCTGATGTGTAATATGTCGTCATCCCTAGCAGGCCTTCTTTCAGAATTGATGATTCGAAGACCAGGCTGATGTGTAATATGTCGTCATCCCTAGCAGGCCTTCGTTCAGAATTGATGATTCGAAGACCAGGCTGATGTGTAATATGTCGTCATCCCTAGCAGGCCTTCTTTCAGAATTGATGATTCGAAGACCAGGCTGATGTGTAATATGTCGTCATCCCTAGCAGGCCTTCTTTCAGAATTGATGATTCGAAGACCAGGCTGATGTGTAATATGTCGTCATCCCTAGCAGGCCTTCTTTCAGAATTGATGATTCGAAGGCCAGGCTGATGTGTAATATGTCGTCATCCCTAGCAGGCCTTCTTTCAGAATTGATGATTCGAAGGCCAGGCTGATGTGTAATATGTCGTCATCCCTAGCAGGCCTTCTTTCAGAATTGATGATTCGAAGGCCAGGCTGATGTGTAATATGTCGTCATCCCTAGCAGGCCTTCTTTCAGAATTGATGATTCGAAGACCAGGCTGATGTGTAATATGTCGTCATCCCTAGCAGGCCTTCTTTCATAATTGATGATTCGAAGACCAGGCTGATGTGTAATATGTCGTCATCCCTAGCAGGCCTTCTTTCATAATTGATGATTCGAAGACCAGGCTGATGTGTAATATGTCGTCATCCCTAGCAGGCCTTCTTTCAGAATTGATGATTCGAAGGCCAGGCTGATGTGTAATATGTCGTCATCCCTAGCAGGCCTTCTTTCAGAATTGATGATTCGAAGACCAGGGTCGGTATTCACTTTGAGATAGCATGAGACTTAGCATGATGCTAACTTAGAAGCTCTTCCAATGTCCTGTAGGATTTAATAGGACTTTTGGAAGAGCTTCTAAGTTAGCATGATGCTAAGTCTCATGCTATCTCAACATGAATACAGGCCCAGGCTGTTGTATACGATGTCATCATCCCTAGCAGGCCTTCTTTCAGTCAGGCGCTTCATTGAATTTTGTTGTTGAATAAAGCAACCGACTCATATAATCTATTTTAGGCTTATTTTTACAGGGCCGGACCTACGTTTTTAAGGGGTGGGGACTAATTCATCGAAGGTGCGAAGCACCAAGACCCCTAGGGTTTTTAAATCCCAGAAGCAAAATAAATCAATCTGGGCATGAACTAGACGGATGCCATTACTGTTCATACCCCTATTGAAACATGTTTGGAACCATTAAGTACACATGTTGCTTCCACACTGCTAGATATAGCCCGTGAGGAAATTTAGTTGCCGCTCGGCGACATGAATTGTTTTTTGGGGTGGAAAATGGGTGGGGGCTGCAGCCCCCTAAGACCCCCCCCCCCCCCACCCCCTTAGGTCCGGCCCTGTACTAGCATTATTTAGGAAGTTACTTTTTGTTAATAGCAAGAATATGTAGCCTTCCAGAATTATTATGGGTGTATAAAATGACAAATGTTCTTGCAGTATGTAGCTAATGTTTCTTTTCTTCGCACAGCTGCCCAGTGACACCCCCCACCCCCCATTATGACCACAATCCACAGATTCACCGTCACACCAAACTTCAATTGGTGGTGCAAGTGCTGTCTGCCTCAATTCATAGGTATGTTTTGTTTTCTTTTGCAGTGGAACAAAAGCAGGCAATTGTCTTATTAGATTTTAGTTTTCTAAGCCTACCCTCTCTGTGGAGGGACATCAGAGGGTAACGCTTTTATAAGGCATGTATGCGTAAGATTGGATGCACCATTTATTTTTGCATTGTCTTTTCTCCTTGTTCCTTAGCAACAAATACTGTTTTCTTCTACAATGATTCGGGTGGGGAGTTGGATTCAGGGAAAGCTGGCTATTAATTTTGTTCATATTAAGCAGTGGGACTCTCCTGCTGTTATTAACTCTACACTGCCGTGGGTTGTCTTGTGTGGGTAAAGCGCACTGGTCAGGCTTATGTAAGTCCCCATCCAAAGGAATCGGCGTTCAGTTTGATTTTTCCCGTCAAACTGAAAATGTCCTAGTCACTTGCGCATGACTTAAAAATTTTCAACCAAAAAAAGGAATGGTTCCAGCAAAAACAATAGTATAAGTGCATGGCTTTGTACATCGATTTCTCGGCAAATAATGTAGATTTACACCCTCCTGCTCTATTTCTTGGTTCTTTCTGTGGTTAGGGTTAGGGTTAGGGTTAGATGGTCTTTTCTTTTGCCACAAGCATCTGCTTGTTTGTCAAAATCATCTAAAAATGTTTAGCATTAAATCGCTGTCCTTGCGCATTGAATTGGCAGGCGAATGCCTTAAGTATCCTGTCGTCTTCCTTTTTCCTCAAATGTTTGTCTTCAGACTTGTAAAGTAGAACACCAGGCTTTGTAGAATATCATCATTGTGGGTAAGTAACCAGTCTGTCACGCATTTCATTGAATAGTTACCGTTCTCTAAAACTTTTAAAATTGTAGACATGGCAGCATTGTTTAGGAAGTCAATTCTTTATAGCAAGAATCTGTAACCCTTAAAAATACATAGGCCTGTAAAACGAAAAAAATACGCTTGTGTTTATCTAGTATGTAAAAATGCTTTTGTATATAGTTCGGTATGTACGTACTGATTGGATTAGCTGTTGGAAACCGAAACCGCCTCTCGGTGATAAAGCGTGATCCTTTGACCTTGTCAGATGATTCAGTACCTTTTCAAAAGTCAGTAAAGTATCTAGGTGTCTGTCTGGATGAATCTCTCTCATTCGATCAACACATTTCATCTGTCTGTCGTTCAGCATTGTATCATCTTCGGCGACTTTGTTCCATTCGTTCATACTTATCACTTGAAGCTGCTACACAACTTGCTGTTTCTCTTACTATCCAGGCTTGACTACTGCAATGCAGTCCTTGCAGGTCTCCCTCTCTCTACTGTCAAGCGTCTTCAGAGAGTCCAGAATGCTGCTGCCAGGGTTGTGCTCAGAAAGCGTAAGACTGATTCAGCGACACCCCTGCTGAGACAGCTACACTGGCTCCCTGTTGATGCTAGAGTAGAGTACAAAGTGGCCACTCTTGCCTATCGCTACTTCGAAGGCTCTCTTCCAGACTACCTTTCCTCTCTTCTCTCTGCCTACACACCAGAACGCAACCTCAGATCAAGTAGCCTCAAACTTCTTTGTACACCTGTCACCAAATACAAAACAGTTGGAAACAGAGCTTTCCGTTTCCAAGCACCACACCTGGAACAACCTCCCTTCCTCTCTCCGCAGCTCTCCATCTTTGTCTTCTTTCAAAACTGGCCTGAAAACTGTTCTCTTAAAAAAATACCTCTGTTGATCTCCTGTGTCTTCTCCCCTTCAGTTCACCCTCTGTGAGTTTTTGCTGAGTTGGACTATGTGTGAGTGCAGTGCGATAACGGGCTAATTGTTTTTTTTCATGGATTTTTGTATGGTTGTTTCCACTTTTGTATAATTATGTTGTTTTTCTTCATGATTATTGTATGTTTTTTGTAAAGCGCTGTGAGTCCTGCTGCGCCAGGAGAACGGCGCTATATGAGTTATTATTATTATTATTATTATTAGTTTTTTTCTTTTTTTCTTTTCTTTTTTTCTTTGTACAATTTAGCATATTACATATAAAATAAAGCATAGATTTTGTCGTAACACAGCAAAGCAAGTTTCTTGTATAAGAGAAAATGAAATAAAAACTGCTGTACCCTTAGACATACAGGGATAAAAAGGGGGTCCCCTGCCTCCCTCTCCGCTCCTTTTCTGTCTGCTTCCTGCCAACAAAACCACCCCTACAACTTTCTAACCCCCACCCACCCTCTCACCACAACTGTCGTTTTTGTGAACTGCAATCACTTCCACCCCACTGCTGCCAACTACTCCCACCATTCCCCTCACCACTGCCCCCTTTTACGACAAACTTTGAACTGTGTTCACAAGCTGCAAACTACACAACTGACACCACTCCACTTTTCCAGCCGCTCTCCGAAGTGTCTAAGACCCGAAAAGTCAGTCTCCTATTCTACAGGTACTTTTTTCTTCACCCCATTTTTATCCCTATGTGTCTTGTATACTTGGGGGGAAAAAGTCCTTCTAAATTCAGACTCTTAAAATGTTGGGCTAGGTGGATGTTGACGATGGAGATGATAATGATTATGGTTTTACCAATTCCAGCCGTCGTTTGCATAATCATTACACTAAGGAGGCCCAGGCCTAAGGCCGGGTTCACATTAGACGCGTAAGTTCCGTACGGAAACCCCTAAATAGGGGAAATGTGCGTCAAATCTTTTCCCTTCTTTGCTTCACTTATTTATGGATTGCGCACGGGTTTCCGCATGGAATATCCGCTTATGTGTGTACACGGCCTTAGCCTTTCAGTTACGATTTTTAATGGAAGAAATGTTGGAAATAAATGCATAAAGCAAGTAAATTATTTAATTATAAAATGAAATTGTTCTGCTTTACTAATTCGGATTTCATGTTCTGCCAAGGTGTAGATATATACCACAGCATGTTCCCCTGATGACCACTGTTCACAACTTCACCGGGACTCCCAATCTCACGTCTGCCTGTCTCTCATCCTCCAGGTTTCACGTGCTATCTGCCTTGCTCGGCCTTGCCTTGGTAAGCTTCCCATTTTCTCTGTACAATGTAGCATTGTTGTTTAGGTATGTAATAAAACTACGTTTATAAATTAACTGTATGTAGGCAGTATTGGTGGGTTTATCACAGGAATGTCATTGTTTATGACAATCTTAAAAATAGGTTTATAAATCTGCGTACATTGTGCTCTAACCAATAACTGTCCAGTTCTTATCTTAGAAAACACAATAAAAACAGAGCTTTGTAGACAAGTCTAACATGTTACGTTTTTCTTTCAGCCAAAAAAATAATGGTAAAGAAATATACTGTTGTTATCTACAAGGGTTAGGCTCTCTTTTGTTTTGTTTAACCATGTAAGCATGCGGTTATTTAAATTTCAGTCAAGGTACAATGTTTCAGATTTTTCATTTCTGTTTAATTGTTCTTGTGCAGATAAACAGACTTCCTCTTCCCAAAACGAGCTTAGATTGTTTTTCGGGACGTCAATGCACCGTTTCCAAACATGGTCATCCCATCTACAAACTCCAACCAGAGCTCAAAGTGTTCTACATTGCACCCCAACTGATAGTAAACTTACCCTTATGTGTAATCGTCCAACCCGTGTCAAACATTCTCCCTTATTTTACAGCAGTGTTTGTTGTATAAAAGGGCATAGTAGCGCATGATCAACCCACCAAGGTGGTATCCTATGATGGGTACAGCTGTGCTGCTTATCGCTTTGTCATTGTCGTTGTCGTCGTTCAACGAAAAACAAAATCAAGACCGTCATCACTTTATTCCTGGTCCTTGCTGTCACCAGAGTCATCAACAAAATCAACAATGCTTCATCGCCGTGGCCTTCATCAACATCGTCGTCGTCGTCGTTCAACGAAAACCCAAATGAAGACCGTCGTCACTGTCATCACAGTCATCACTTTATTCCTGGTCCTTCCTGTCACCATAGGCATCAACAAAATCAACAATGCGTCATCGCCGTGGCCTTCATCAGCGTCGTCGTCGTCGTCGTCGTCACTGTCATCACTTTATTCCTGGTCCTTGCTGTCACCATAGTCATCAACAAAATCAACAATGCTTCATCGCCGTGGCCTTCATCAACATCGTCGTCGTCGTCGTCGTCATAGTTATAAACAAGAAAATCATGTTTTTTTTTCTCGTCAGCGTCATCGTCGCCGTCTTCGTCGTCATCTTCATCGTCGTCGTGATCGTCGTCGTCATCAGCGTAATCATAAAAACATACAAAAGAACAGAAACGGCGTTAAAGGGCCACCCTGACGGATGAGGTTTTGTAAGAAACACGTCGAGATCACCAGGAAAACACCCTTTACAGGGATCGCAACACTCACTTTGCTCTGGTTTCCTGGAAATCAAACCGTTAAATCGACGATTCCTCCTTGGCGGAGGTGCTGGAAGTCGAATTCTTTCACTGAAAGAGAAGGCGTGTGCTGTCTTTTTTAATGGCCGCCTGAGTTTAGACCAAATCATTTGCACGAAATGTTCGCAATACACGCGGTTTTTTTTAATGTTTTTTTTAATACAGTTTACCGGCATCTCTGCCAAGGAGAAATCGCTATTTTGACGGTTTGATTTCTAGGAAACCAGAGCAATGCGAGTGTTCCGATCCTTGAAAATGTTGTCTTTCTGGTGATCTCAACGTGTTTATTGCAAAACTCACCCTTCATTGTGCACCTTTAACGTAATCTTCCTCATCGTTATGTTGTCATCGTCATGGACATCGTCATCGTAATCATCAGAATCTAAAAATACTTATTAAATGCTATCTTTGTTATCATCGTTTTTGTCGTTCTGGTCATCTTCTACCTCAACTTTACCTAGGGTCATCATTATCATCATCATAATTATGTGTATTATCCCATCCCATTGTATGTAAAACCAATTAGATGTATGCCTTCAGTAAGCTTAATGGTCGAAATGAACGTTATTTTTCACTTTTCCTCATGACAACACTGTCAAATGCCATAAATATTTCAGCATATGACTGTATTGCTACATTGAAAAGTGAAAAACAAAATCTATTTTAGACCACGTGATGCTCATAATCAGATATGTACATGTTTGTGTGTTGCATTGTCTTGTTCACTACCATGGCTGCTTGTCTCAATTCGCCGTTGGATAAAATACTACGGTAGCAGGGCCTGATCTAGGGGTGGGTGGGGTGCTTTGGGTGCTGCAGCACCCCCCCTCGGCTGTCAAACCCCCCCCCCCCCCCAAACCAGAATGCAACTGAGGACAAAGGAGATGCTCTTGCAATAAGGTGATAATGTTTGATTGTCTTTTGTGTGTTATGACTGCAAGCTAAGCAAGGTGCAAAACTGATAAAACGCTCTTAAGAAGTTCTGTTCTGAGCTCACAGGAGATGCCACAAAACAGTTTTAAAATGTTGAAAACTCGTTTTCGGCAGGCGAAGCCCCCCTGGACCCCCCACCAGGGCTTTGCCCCTGGACCCCACCGGGGCCTAGGCGGCCCCTGGACCCCGGCCTAAAAAAAGTTTCAAGCACTCCCCCTTCAAAAGTCTGTGATCCGGCCCTGGATGGCTTGGAGTCAAAAGGACTATCTTTAGATAGTCCATTGACGTATAATTGAACTTATTACAAAAACTAACTTGTATCAAGCAATGACTGCAGAAAAATAAAAAAGGGGTTATGCCTTTTATATTTCTGCAGTCTTTTTTTTTTTTATACAAGTTATTAGTTTTCGTAATATGTTCAATATGTCAATGGACAGTCTAAAGATGGTCCGTTTTGACCCCAAGCCATCGATTATTTTGTGTTCAACTATGTCAAATCTTTTGTTTGGAAAAAAGCAAACTGCTCTGATTTGTTGTATATAATATTGTCCGGTCATATTTGTTATGTTTTAGACTTTAAAAAATGAATTATCGCAAACTGTTTTGTATGGCTAAAACCCTTTCCCTCACCAGTGAGGATTGCCGATCAAAGTCATCCATGTTGGGATTTCATGTTCGTGTACGTTAGATAGAGATCATTGTTGCCACTAGCACAGGTCAACAGAAACAAATCCTGACTGTTCTAATGAAATGACTGACTTTGATGTAAAGCTGGCAAACACGTGTTGATTGCCTTTTCCCTTTCATCCGGGAATGGGGAAGGGGATGCGGCCGACCCTTTCTTAGTACTGCCATTTGCTCGCATTTTTGTGTGTGTGATATTATTTTCTCAGCTATGCATCTTCAAAATCGGTTTCATTTCTGAAGCTTGACGAAACGTGGACATTTTTCATATGTAAATGTCAGAACAGTTGGGACATAACAACGTAATAATTTCCTTTGAGCATAATATATCTACTAATGATATGCAACGACACTTGCTTTATGCCACAATGGTAGCTAGAAACGAGATGATTCTGTTGTGAGAATGTTCGACAGAAGTTGCATCCTTACTGAAAGTAGTGTTTTTCTCTTATTTGTGTTTTTAAACTAAATATTGTTGTGTTCGTTGTCTTTCTTTTCCAATATCTATTTTCTATTCAGCAGTACTTTCCCCCTTCTATAGCTCTTTCCACACGTTCTCTATACTCCTCAAGGGTGAACGTTTATAATTCCAATACTGTCCTTTCCAACGTCCCATCTTACCACTGCCATGAATACGCATTCAATATTGATAATTTACATCGTCCCTAATTTTTAACAAGTGCAGAGTATAAGCTTAAAAACTGCCAAAAATTCAAGCTCCTAAACTTAATTTAATTACAATCTTAAACTAGCCATTTTCTTGTATTTTAAAATGAGTAAGACATTTGGCGTACTTGTTTCACATGAACACGATGGTTTACTTGGGGTAAGAAAAGTTTCCTAATTGTTTGTTATACCTCCATCTGTTTTATTTCTGTCGAGCTAGATTATCGAGTTAATCCAGTTGAGCGGCTAAAGAATGGGTGAAGAAAACAATTCACAGCATCGTATAATTGTTTTAACCACTTTTGACGGCTTTTTTGCTAAATGTTTTGCAGGTAGCTTTGTGAAAGAGAGCGTCCACTCTTGACCATTTTCTCCTGCGAAGTTTCAAAATTTATCGTGGAATCATAACTCAAAAATGAAAAACATTCACCTATTCTTTGTCACAATGTCTGAAATATTCATATTTTCCGATTCTGCGAATCATGTAGAAACGTTTGGAAAAGAGAAAACGAAAATATAGGTTAGTCATTTCATGCATGTTGAAAACAAAAACATAAACAAGAGGCAAAGCCTTCAAGGTTCACTCGAACAGGAACATGTGGGACAACAACAAACAAAGATTGAGGGGGGGGGGGGGGGGGGGGGGGTCTAAAGTACACGATTGCCAATAAAATTTTAAAGTACAAATGAAACTATCATTAATGGATGCAACTAAAAAAAAAAAAAAAAAAAAAAAAAGTGTCCATGCCGAGAATCGGACCCGGAACCATTGGCATGACAGACAGACACTCTACCAATGAGCTATCGAGGCTTTCAGTGTTGATGAGTTTCTTAACTCATGTTGCCTGTTGAATACTGTCTAACCCACTAATCTAAAATGTTATCTGTTTGTTATCTGTTTACAGTGTTATTTTAAGCATTTAATTGTTCAAATCATTATTGTTTGAAAGCTTGCATAGACATCTACTATATGCATGCACAGTTTGAACAATGTATGCCTTCTATTTCCCGAGAAAATGCCGACGTTAAGTTTGGAGATTAGACCAGGGACGCAACACACACACGCACGCACACGCACACGCACACGCACACGCACACGCACACGCACACGCACACACACACACACACACACGTGTACACACACACACACACACACACACACACACACACACACACACACACACGTACACGTACGCGCACGCGCACGCACGCACGCGCACACGCACACGCACACGCACACGCACACACACACGTACATACAAACACATACACATAACCGAACAACTATAACACTATAGACTATAGAGTGAGCCAAAAACGTAATGTTGGAGCCTTGCTTTTTCTATATATTTTTTCTCCACCGGTTATTCATTTTTCGATCTGCATCTCAACCGCTGTTATATCAAACTATCAATAAAATAGTGGCTGTAGCCGCCCATAGTTGGACATTAAAATGTTGAGGGTCCGGTAATTGAAAATTGGTTAAATGGCTGAAAATGGGTGAGAGCGCATTAACATTAACTTTTGTTTCAAATTCTACTGCTGTCCTTTTTAGATGCTTTTGCAGGATGGTATGGAGAGAGCGTCCACTCCTCATTACCTCCTCTTGGCATACAACTTTCATAATACGTCTTATTGTTAAAAAGTTTAATTCTCATTGTTACCCCTTCTCAGCCAGAAACTAATTCTTCTTGGGCTTGTCGGAAAATAATCGAATTTTTGAAACGTGCCAAAAATTTGAAGATGTTTTTTTTTTATTGCGCAGCTTAGGTCTATGATGGGGAAAAATATACAAATAAAACCATCCGATTTATATTTTAGTCATGTGAAATTAGTGATGAAAACAAAATTCAGAACTTTAGATTACCTCATCCAAGATTTGGGGAGCTACAACTGTTTTTGTATTTTTCAGTTTGAACAAATCATCTGCATTGATTTGTTTGTCCTCTGCATTTATCCTTGACTTTGGTATGCTATTCACATACACAGACGCGCGCGCGCACACACACGCGCGCACGCACACACACGCGCGCACGCGCACACGCGCACACACGCACTCACACACGCACTCACACGCGCACACACACACACAGACGCACACACACACACACACACAGACGCACGCACGCACGCACACACACGTACACGTACACACACGTACACACACACGTACACACACACGTACACTTGCAGGCACACGCGCACACTAACATTGCCTCTACATCCCCTATCTGGAATGATAAACTTCCAAAACGTTTAGTGTTCTCGGCTAGACACTATGATGAATTGCAACATCGCAATCATTTTTATTCTATGATAATTTTTTATTTCATATTCGTTGACTTGATAAAGGCAGGCAACAGTTTAGGCTGGCTAACACCATGTTCCCCCCGCCCCCCGTGGGGATACCGGGGTTCTTTCATTAAAAATAGTTCCCCCATCCTCTGGAAGTTCTATACCTGTAACTTCCTCTATTCTTATCACTCCCTTTGACTCTGCCTTTTCTCTTCCTTTTGCTTTCTGGCATCTTCTTTGTTCTGCCTTATTGTTCCATTCTCCTGCCTTTATTCTTAAATTTAATCTCTTATACTCTTTATTTTTCCTTTTGCAATAATGACATGGCAGGTTTTTTGTTGTGGACTAGCGGTTAGGCAAAGACTCTTGAATGGGCACTGTGTGTCTGTGTTCCCAGTGTGTATTAGCCTAGTATGGCCTTTCTATATTATATTTTCGGTTACGTATTGTGCATTTGTACATGTACTAAATATGTAACTTTAGTATTGCTTATCTGTACTCATTTTATACGAATGTTTGCAACCCTGGAGTGAGAAATCGAGTGGAATGACTGACGCTCTTAGCATTGCTTAATTTTAGTTTGCTATAATAATTAGTCCTTAATAAGAAAGTTGTTGTCCCTGTGGGCCAGCCTTCACGTGGGGGGTGTTCTCCACCAAGCTGTGTCCACCCCTTTTTCTTACTTTTCCTATTTTTCTGCCTACCATGTCTTTTACTATCTCTTTTCCCCCCATAAAGTCTCCAGACAAGATGTGCATTTTTTTTTTATTGCGTCTGATTTCTGTCTCCCCGGATCTTCAATCTGTTCTTTTATTTTTCCTTACAAATCTATCTTTTGAATGTTCCTTTTCTCAAAAGATGCGCCCCCTCCCCTCCTCCATTTCTCGGTTCTTTCCACTTTTTCAGTCTCGTCTTTCTTACTGCAGATTGAGTACTTCATCCTCTATCGTTTGCTATATTCAACACTAATTTTCATCCATTTACATAATTAAACGCATGCATTCAATAATAGTAGAAGATAAAGGCAAGACGGAAAAACGCAATGAACCAGGACTGACAATGCTCCGCGGCTGGTGTGTGTACTGCGCTACATGGGGGGAGGGGGGGGGGGTCCTATTAGATAATGGCCTTTATCATGACTGCGATTAATTATTCAACAAAGATAATTAGCTGAAACGGTTAATAAAATACAGCTTAATGTTTGGTAAGAAAGGCAAGTGTGAAAATGCGGGGAGAGCCGAGAAATGTAGGGGGGTGGCACATCTTCACCTTTACCCTTTTTTGTTTACTAGTATGTGTTATCCTGGGGTTTTTACCTGGATCCGATAAACAGAGTAGAGTGGCTCAACGTTTCCAGCACTGTGTGGACTTGTCGATGGCTGGGAGTCAAAACGGACTATCTTTAGATAGTCCATTGACGTATTATTGGATTTATTACAAAAACTAATAACTTGTATCAAACAATGACTGCAGAAAAATAAAAAGGGGGATTTGCTTTCTATATTTCAGCAGTCCTTTTTTATACAATGTATTTGTTTTCGTAATAAGTTCAATAATATGTCAATGGACTATCTAAAGATAGTCCGTTTTGACTCCAAGCCATCGTTATGTGCAATGATGTTATGAATTGTAAGTATACTGTATGTTTTGTTGTTTACAGGTTGTTGAACGTTGGTAAGATACATTGATGAGTGTTTTGTAATAAGCGGTGACAGTCCTAAGATGACCATAACTGTTGACGGGACTATAATGGAAAACATAATACTAATAAAATACATGTAGGATGTTATGGACGTGTTTGATGTTTACTGTGGTGACAGTCCCGAGAAGACCATGGCTGTTGACAGCACTGTAAACAATGTACCGAAACAAAATCCACGAGTCCCTCCCCGATGGAATACCGGGGAAGTTATGTGCTTGTAATGTCCTCTAAAAATGTCCCTCTCTTTGACTCTGCCTTTTCCCTTTGATTTCTCTCATCTACTACGTTTCTCCCTTGCTGGACCATTCTCCTGCCTTTTTCCTATAAACCCCCCAACTTTCAACTTTTTTTTACAATTTGTGACATGACAGCATTTTTATTGTTCACTGGCGTCTAGGCGTGAGACCTTACGCACATGAGTGGGCATCCGTTGTCCATTCTGCAGTGCATATTTACCTTTTTGGCCTTTGTATGTATTTTAGCTTAGTAGAATATGTTTATCCTTTTTTTAATACTGTTTTTGTAACCTGGATCTGACAGGTAAAGCAGAAGGGCTGATGTTTCCAGCACCCTCTAGATTCATGGGCTATAGTGTTCAATGATGGAGGTGTCATGTTGTGAATTGTTATATTTTTTTGGTTGTTGAACGTTAAGGTACATAGATGTGTTTTGTTAAACACGTGTGGTCGAACTGAGATGACCATAGCTGTTGACGGGACTATAATTGACTAAGATCCTAGTTTGTGGAGAGGTATTAGGTACTTTATAGTCACAGAGCCGTCTCTGTGAAATTCGGGTTGCTCCCACCTGGAGAGCGCGTCGCAGCGAGAGGCGCGCCACCCAATTAAAAAAAAAATTGTGCATGCGATTTTTGTGTGACTGATGGGTGTGTGTGTGTACATTTTGACCAAATGACAACTTGTTCGTTGCCCATGGGCACATGGGACCTCGGTTTATCGTCTCCTCCGAAAGACTAGAGTGCAGAGGACGCTCTCAATCGATGCAAGTTTTATGAGCTGTGTGATTTAAAACTTTTAGTTCACATGCTATGGAGTATGTACATGTTTGTGTATGGTGTGTGTGTGTTGGTGTGTGTGTGTGTGTGTTTTCATCAAATTGTAACATTTTCCTGGGGTGTCTTTCACTGTTCGATCATGTTGACATCCCTGTGAATTCGCTTGGCAGGGTTGAATGTGTTTACCTTCAATTTAAGTCTCCGTTTTTCAGTTTTTTGGTGTGTAAACGTTTAGTGCAAATTGGCGATTTAATGATTAAAACATATTGGTAAGATTGCATGTACATTTGTTTTTGTTAGTTTCAGATGGTCTCTAATATTAAATTTCGATGGCTTCGAGTCAAAACGGACTATCTTTAGATAGTCCATAGTCCATTGACGTATTGGATCTATTACAAAAACTAATCAACTTTTATCAAACAATGACTGCAGAAATATAAAAAGGTTTTTTAGCTTTATTATATTTCAGCTGTCTTTTTTTTATGCAAGTTATTAGTTTTCGTAATACGTTCAATAATATGTCAACTGACTATCTAAAGATAGTCCGTTTTGACTCCAAGCCATCGGTATAATAGACTAACTAACTCGTACAAAGTAGGAGTGCTATGCAGATAAATGCCGCCAATCTGTGGCATTCCGACTTTCTGGAGTGTCTTAACTGTGAGTCAACCTTTATCACAGCTCATGGTTTCTTAAGAGTTTATGGTGGTCGTTTTCTGTTTTTACTATTCTGTTGTACACTGTTGGTTTGGATTTGTTTTATACTACTTTATGTCGTATTATGGTATTTGGACGGACACAAGGTAATTGGTTTACAATGTCGACTGTTCCTTTTTTATCATTTCATATTAAGATATCCATATTTACCATTATAAAAAAAATGACATGTACAGCTGTTATGCACTTGCTTTTTTACTCAACGTTTCTTCTCTGGGGAAGGAGGGGGGTGGGTATAAATCGTGGGTGTCAATATTAACATTACAGAGTTCAATGTTTCATTTAATCAGAAATGAGGTTGTAAGCTTTGTATCTATTCTAACCATACTGACCAACACTCAGTTGCGGTCCTTTTGGTACTTTCGTTATGTTGCTTGGGCATTGGTTTCCAAAGTTATGTTTCTGCTATTGTTTTGAGTGTTGGTCAGTATTTCGTTAGAATAGATAGTAATATTAATATAAATCTATCATTCAGACATAAAGCTAATTGCTGACTTGTGCATGAAAGATTGTGATCTGTTGTTTAAATAATCCATTGCTATGAAAATGTGCTTTAATAGCTTCATCCCATTGTTATCAATGACATGGAACGGAATGAGGTGGGTGATTACCATGCTTTAATAGCTTCATCCCATTGTTATCAATGACATGGAACGGAATGAGGTGCGTGATAACCATGCTTTAATAGCTTCATCCCATTGTTATCAATGACATGGAACGGAATGAGGTGGGTGATAACCATGCTTTAATAGCTTCATCCCATTGTTATCAATGACATGGAACGGAATGAGGTGGGTGATAACCATGCTTTAATAGCTTCATCCCATTGTTATCAATGACATGGAACGGAATGAGGTGGGTGATTACCATGCTTTAATAGTATTTTGTCCTTTTCTTTTATGTTATTATAATATATTTATTACGAGTATGTATTTGCTATCCTTTATTTTACTGTTTTAAAAATACAAACTGTATCCGATAAATAGAGCAGAATGGCTCGACGTTTCCAGCACTGTTTATATTTATGTGCTATAAGGTAAAATGATGGTGTCATGTTATGAAGTTTACTATATGTTTTATGTGTTCAGGTTTTTTAACATTAAGGGCTTCGTACACTAGCGTCAAGATCTCGAGATCGCGGCGATTTTTTGCTGCAAGGCGCAGTTTGATGCGCCGCTTGCGTGTGAGAGATTCGCGGCGCGGCAGGAGTTTTTATGCGTAGCTGCGCGATTTTTTGTTGCTCGAGAATAGAACCGGCTCTAATTTTGATGCTCAAGATCGCAGAGATCGTGAAACTAGCCAATCACAACGGACGGAAGGACCATAACTCTGATTGAAGGAAAAAAAAATGGCAGACTTGCTCGAACCCGAAATGTGTGCTGTGATTTAGGCGTCAACGCGTCAAGGCGTTGCTCTGAGAAACAATTGACGCCTGATGCTAGTGTGCGAAGGCCTTTAAGTTTCATCGATGCGTGTTTTGTTATACGTGGTCGAACTTTATAGCGGTGACAGTTCTGAGATGACCATAGCTGTCGACTGGACGATAATGGAATAACTAAATTATAATATATATTTTATGTCTACCTTCAGTTTGATTTTATCGTCTCTTGTTATTTTATCAAATGTGTATTTTGTTGTTCTTTTATATGGATTTTCTTTGCACAAAAGGAAGGATTTAACCCTTTCGCCGCCAGCCACATTTCAGCCAATTATATACCATTACATTTACCTGGGTAGAGAACAAAATCTATCTGCAGTATTGGGGATTCTTCCTTGAAATATATAAAATGTCTATCCTTACTTCCCCAAACAAAGACAATAGGGTCTTTGGATAATAGACCCCAATTTGATGCCTTTTAGTGACATAGGTGTTAAATCACTATGGTGCTAAAATGCGACTTTGGCGGTGAAAGGGTTAAAAAGATAAAACATTGCCAAGGTCGATAATAGTTGATGTGATACAGGCTATTCGGTTTTGTTTAAATGAAACGTGTTTTGGGGCAAATAATTACACGTTGTCTGGAAATGAATGTAGAAAAGGTTGTTTCATATCCTTAACCCTTTCGCCGCCAGCCATTTTTCAGCCCCCAAAATACCATTAAACTTACCTGAGTAGAGAAAACTAAATCTGCAATATTGCAAATTCCTCTGTGACATGTATAACATTAGGGCTAACCTTACCCCCCAAAAAAATAATAATGAAAATAGGGTCTTCAGATAACAGGCACTGATTTGATTTTTTTTTAGTGACATGGGTGTTAAACCATTGTGGTGCAAAAATGCGACATTGGCGGTGAAAGGGTTAAATCACATTATGAGAGGATCGAAGGTTTAATAGATTAGAATTTTCAGATTCGATTGGGTCAATAGAGTAGAGTGGCTCAACGTTTCCAGCACTGCGTGGAATTATGTGCTATAGGGTGCAATGATGGAGGTGTCATGTTATGAATTGTACTGCATGTTTTGCTGTTTACAGGTTGTTAAACGTTGGTCAGATACATTGATGAATGTTTTGTAATAAGTGGTCGAACTTTACGCAGTGACAGTCCTGAGATGGCCATAGCTGTTGACGGGACTATAATGGAAATAAATAAATAGATTGGGTCCGAAAAAAATAGAAGAAATGAAATCCAGAAAATAAACAAGGAAAGGGTACATGAGAGGAATATGGGCATAAGAAGTATCAAAGGGACGAAGAGGCATAGACTAAAACTATTATGCGTCTGTGGCATTCTCTTAACGTTTAAAAACCTTCGTTTTATTTTCAAAGTAAAGAACAACGGTATGCTTGGCGGCACAGCCTGATGTATATTCTGCGATATGGTTTCGGCGATGTCACTGGTTGTCATGATATAAAATGTGCTGTCGTTGTGTGCATTATTTATGACTATTTACGAATAGGACTATGTTTGTTACTTATTTGCCTATATGGCAATTTTTATACATCCTTTTTTTTACTAAGCTATCCACAAAAAGTTAAGGATCACTTGCAAACTAATTCATAACTTTCCAAATAAGAAAGCCAATGCGTTGAATTTTGGCCAACATTTAATTCAATGCTTTAGTGATAACGATACACAATTGCCTTCAATTTCGAGCAATCGTTTGGTCTGTACATTTGATCAAAGTGGGTACGTATCGAAATTTGATTTCCCAAAGTCATTGAAATCACAAGACAGGGCATTCTGATGCTCCCAAAAGTTCAGTAATGCGTGTATCCGCCATGGCTGTTCTGGCACTCGACGCAGCGAGTCCTCATGGAGTTGACCAGGGTGGTGAAGATCCTCTGTGGAAGCGCCTGCCACTCAGCCTGCAGCATCTGGTAGAGGTGCTGGGCATCCCTGGGAGGGGGGTGGTTGCTCCTCACTTTGCGATCCAGCTCATCCCAGAGGTTCTCAATCGGGTTGAGATCGGGACTGCATGCTGGCCACTCCATTCTGTTGACTCCAGACTGCTGCAGGAAGTCGTTGACCACCCTTGCCCTGTGGGGGCGAGCGTTGTCATCCTGGTAGACAGCCGGCGGTCCCATCTGCTGCAGTGTAGGCACAGCCAGCGGTCGAAGGATCTCATCCCGGTATCGGAGGCCAGTCAGGTTACCCTGTACATGATACAAGGGTGTTCTGTGGTGAAGGCTGAAGGCCCCCCAGACCATTACAGAACCTCCACCAAAGGCCACCTTTTCTTGGACAGTGGCGTCAATAAAGCGTTCCCCTGGGCGCCTCCAGACCCTCAGTCGGCCGTCGTTGTGGTTCAGGGTGAAGCGTGATTCATCACTGAACAGGACCTGGGACCATTGCTGACGTGTCCACCTCACGTGACGTCTGCAGAAGGCGCGGCGTGCTGCCCTATGGGCTGGAGTTAAGCGTGGCCGTACAGCTGGGCGACGAGAACGGAGGTTAAACCCATGAAGGCGGTTCCGTATGGTCTGCTGGCTGATGTTGATGTTAGTAGCCACCCTCAGCTGCCTTCGAATGATGCTGGAAGAGGCTGTTCTTGTCTGCAGGGCTTGTCGTTCAATGAGACGATCTTCACGTGGAGTTGTCTTCTTCGGTCGACCAGATCTGCGTCTTTCATGGACCCTCCCAGTGGCTGTGAAGCGTTGAATCAGTCTGACAATGACCGAGATGGACACCTGAAGTCGCCTGGCCACTTCTCGCTTGGGAACACCATCTTGGAACCATGCAACAGCTCGTCCCCTATCCAACTCGCTCAATTTTCGTCGTGGAGGCATTGTCAAATCAGGCCTAATACTGGTGGTATGTCTTCTTATAAAGCCAAGCAAGAGACAGCATCTCACACATAAACAGCAGTGCTTGCACGTGCATAATGGTTTTTCCATCTGGCTTGTGCAATGTGTTCATGCAGAACGATCCAAAACAAGGTCCTTTTTTCGCAAGTTTCCGCTTTTTCTTTTGCTGCCCAGCTCAGTAATAGAGAATCACGTGCAATGTTTCCACTAACACAACATCGCCCACTTACAGCTGAACAAGAATTCATAACAATTTGGCTTGACTGAGAAACAAATAACAGGAGCGAACGGAGTTTATTGCGCACCTGTTTTCTCATAGTGATCCTTAACTTTTTGTGAGTAGTGTAGTATGTTTGATATCCTTTTTATTACTGTTTAAAAAAACTGGATCCGATAAATATAGTGGCTCAACGTTTCCAGCTCTGTGTGGACTTATGTGCTATAGGGTGCTATGGTGGTGTCATGATATAACATTTGCTGTCGTTGTGTGCATTATTTATGACAATTTACGAATGGGACTATTTTTGGTACTTGTGGACAGCTTTCAGAGACGCCATGCAATCGGCTTTGCAATGGAAACTGTAATCAAACCCCAAACTATTGCGTAGTGTCTATTGATTTCTACTATCATGTTTATCATTTCCTATATTCAAAAGCCATCCTTAACATTTAGATTACAGGTGATGATGAAGCAGTAGCTACAACTATTAACTTTAGCCTACAACTATTAACTTTAGCCTCTTTCAGTTCAACCAGTACATTCTCTCGCCCTCGCTCCCCCCCCCCCCCCCTCCTCTAACATTGTTATTGTAAGGTTAACGTTTCTCCATGTTACGTGTCCTTTCCCACCTCATGCATGTTTTCATATCAATTCATCCGTTATTGCATTTTCCTTGATATTTTTTGTTCCTTTTATCTGTCAAGGCTGTTCCTCCGTTCTCTTGGCACTCGCTTCCCTAGCTCTTGTCGTGATTACCCCCCTCTGTGCTTGTAACTTCCTCTGTCACTCTCTTTGACTCTGCCTTTTCGCTTTGCTTACTGTCATCTGCTATCGTTCTATCTCACTGGTCCATTCTCTTGCCTTTTTATACCTTTTTACAAATATTTCTTCAGCCGAAGTCGGACATGCTGGACCTAACTATGTTTTTAGTTAGGCGCATAACGGCAGCATGACGCATCTACGCTCATGTGACGGGAAACTGAGCGAACAAATAAGATTAACTTTTTTAACCAGTGCCCATTTTTACCTTGCCTGTGTAATGGAAGGTGGAGTGGACGCACCACTTTTCATTCACATTCCATTGTGACTGTTGTTGTTGCTGTGTGTTCCCATCCCCTCTGTCATCTTTACATTCCATTGTGACTGTTGTTGTTGCTGTGTGTTCCCATCCCCTCTGTCATCTTCACATTCCATTGTGACTGTTGTTGTTGCTGTGTGTTCCCATCCCCTCTGTCATCTTCACATTCCATTGTGACTTGTTGTTGCTGTGTGTTCCCATCCCCTCTGTCCTCTTCACATTCCATTGTGACTGTTGCTGTGTGTTCCCACCCCCTCTGTCCTCTTCACATTCCATTGTGACTGTTGCTGTGTGTTCCCATCCCCTCTGTCATCTTCACATTCCATTGTGACTGTTGTTGCTGTGTGTTCCCACCCCCTCTGTCATCTTCACATTCCATTGTGACTGTTGTTGTTGCTGTGTGTTCCCATCCCCTCTGTCATCTTTACATTCCATTGTGACTGTTGTTGTTGCTGTGTGTTCCCATCCCCTCTGTCATCTTCACATTCCATTGTGACTGTTGTTGTTGCTGTGTGTTCCCACCCCCTCTGTCATCTTTACATTCCATTGTGACTGTTGTTGTTGCTGTGTGTTCCCATCCCCTCTGTCATCTTCACATTCCATTGTGACTGTTGCTGTGTGTTCCCACCCCCTCTGTCATCTTTACATTCCATTGTGACTGTTGTTGTTGCTGTGTGTTCCCACCCCCTCTGTCATCTTGACCTTGTCTGTGTAATGGAAGGTGGAGTGGACGCACCACTTTTCATTCACATTCCATCGCGACTTGTTGCTGTGTGTTCCCATCCCCTCTGTCATCTTCACATTCCATTGTGACTGTTGTTGGTGTTGTGTGTTCCCACCCCCTCTGTCATCTTTACATTCCATTGTGACTGTTGTTGCTGTGTTCCCACCCCCTCTGTCATCTTGACCTTGTCTGTGTAATGGAAGGTGGAGTGGACGCACCACTTTTCATTCACATTCCATCGCGACTTGTTGCTGTGTGTTCCCATCCCCTCTGTCATCTTCACATTCCATTGTGACTGTTGTTGTTGCTGTGTGTTCCCATCCCCTCTGTCATCTTCACATTCCATTGTGACTGTTGTTGTTGTTGTGTGTTCCCATCCCCTCTGTCATCTTCACATTCCATTGTGACTGTTGTTGTTGCTGTGTGTTCCCATCCCCTCTGTCATCTTCACATTCCATTGTGACTGTTGTTGTTGTTGTGTGTTCCCATCCCCTCTGTCATCTTCACATTCCATTGTGACTGTTGTTGTTGCTGTGTGTTCCCATCCCCTCTGTCATCTTCACATTCCATTGTGACTGTTGTTGCTGTGTGTTCCCATCCCCTCTGTCATCGTCACATTCCATTGTGACTGTTGTTGTTGTTGTGTGTTCCCACCCCCTCTGTCATCTTCACATTCCATTGTGACTGTTGTTGTTGTTGTGTGTTCCCATCCCCTCTGTCATCTTCACATTCCATTGTGACTGTTGTTGTTGCTGTGTGTTCCCATCCCCTCTGTCATCTTTACATTCCATTGTGACTGTTGTTGTTGCTGTGTGTTCCCATCCCCTCTGTCATCTTCACATTCCATTGTGACTGTTGCTGTGTGTTCCCATCCCCTCTGTCATCTTCACATTCCATTGTGACTGTTGTTGTTGTTGTGTGTTCCCATCCCCTCTGTCATCTTTACATTCCATTGTGACTGTTGTTGTTGTTGTGTGTTCCCATCCCCTCTGTCATCTTCACATTCCATTGTGACTGTTGTTGTTGCTGTGTGTTCCCACCCCCTCTGTCATCTTTACATTCCATTGTGACTGTTGTTGTTGTTGTGTGTTCCCATCCCCTCTGTCATCTTCACATTCCATTGTGACTGTTGTTGTTGTTGTGTGTTCCCACCCCCTCTGTCATATTTACATTCCATTGTGACTGTTGTTGTTGTTGTGTGTTCCCATCCACTCTGTCATCTTCACATTCCATTGTGACTGTTGTTTGCTGTGTGTTCCCATCCCCTCTGTCATCTTCACATTCCATTGTGACTGTTGTTGTGTGTTCCCACCCCCTCTGTCATCTTCACATTCCATTGTGACTGTTGTTGTTGTTGCTGTGTGTTCCCATCCCCTCTGTCATCTTCACATTCCATTGTGACTGTTGTTGTGTGTTCCCACCCCCTCTGTCATCTTCACATTCCATTGTGACTGTTGTTGTTGCTGTGTGTTCCCATCCCCTCTGTCATCTTCACATTCCATTGTGACTGTTGCTGTGTGTTCCCATCCCCTCTGTCATCTTTACATTCCATTGTGACTGTTGTTGTTGCTGTGTGTTCCCATCCCCTCTGTCATCTTCACATTCCATTGTGACTGTTGTTGTGTGTTCCCACCCCCTCTGTCATCTTTACATTCCATTGTGACTGTTGTTGTTGCTGTGTGTTCCCATCCCCTCTGTCATCTTTACATTCCATTGTGACTGTTGCTGTGTGTTCCCATCCCCTCTGTCATCTTCACATTCCATTGTGACTGTTGTTGTGTGTTCCCATCCCCTCTGTCATCTTTACATTCCATTGTGACTGTTGTTGTTGCTGTGTGTTCCCACCCCCTCTGTCATCTTCACATTCCATTGTGACTGTTGTTGTTGCTGTGTGTTCCCATCCCCTCTGTCCTCTTCACATTCCATTGTGACTGTTGTTGTTGCTGTGTGTTCCCATCCCCTCTGTCATCTTCACATTCCATTGTGACTGTTGTTGTTGCTGTGTGTTCCCATCCCCTCTGTCATCTTCACATTCCATTGTGACTGTTGTTGTGTGTTCCCATCCCCTCTGTCATCTTTACATTCCATTGTGACTGTTGTTGTTGCTGTGTGTTCCCATCCCCTCTGTCCTCTTCACATTCCATTGTGACTGTTGTTGTTGCTGTGTGTTCCCATCCCCTCTGTCATCTTTACATTCCATTGTGACTGTTGTTGTTGCTGTGTGTTCCCATCCCCTCTGTCATCTTTACATTCCATTGTGACTGTTGTTGTTGTGTGTTCCCACCCCCTCTGTCATCTTTACATTCCATTGTGACTGTTGTTGTTGCTGTGTGTTCCGATCCCCTCTGTCATCTTCACGTTCCATTGTGACTGTTGTTGTTGCTGTGTGTTCCCACCCCCTCTGTCATCTTTACATTCCATTGTGACTGTTGTTGTTGCTGTGTGTTCCCATCCCCTCTGTCATCTTCACATTCCATTGTGACTGTTGTTGTTGTTGTGTGTTCCCATCCCCTCTGTCATCTTTACATTCCATTGTGACTGTTGTTGTTGTGTGTTCCCACCCCCTCTGTCATCTTCACATTCCATTGTGACTGTTGTTGTTGCTGTGTGTTCCCATCCCCTCTGTCATCTTTACATTCCATTGTGACTGTTGTTGTTTGTGTGTTCCCATCCCCTCTGTCATCTTCACATTCCATTGTGACTGTTGTTGTTGTTGTGTGTTCCCATCCCCTCTGTCATCTTCACATTCCATTGTGACTGTTGTTGTTGCTGTGTGTTCCCATCCCCTCTGTCATCTTCACATTCCATTGTGACTGTTGTTGTTGCTGTGTGTTCCCATCCCCTCTGTCATCTTCACATTCCATTGTGACTGTTGTTGTTGTTGTGTGTTCCCACCCCCTCTGTCATCTTCACATTCCATTGTGACTGTTGTTGTTGCTGTGTGTTCCCATCCCCTCTGTCATCTTTACATTCCATTGTGACTGTTGTTGTTGCTGTGTGTTCCCACCCCCTCTGTCATCTTCACATTCCATTGTGACTGTTGTTGTTGTTGCTGTGTGTTCCCATCCCCTCTGTCATCTTCACATTCCATTGTGACTTGTTGTTGCTGTGTGTTCCCATCCCCTCTGTCATCTTCACATTCCATTGTGACTGTTGTTGTTGCTGTGTGTTCCCATCCCCTCTGTCATCTTTACATTCCATTGTGACTGTTGTTGTTGCTGTGTGTTCCCATCCCCTCTGTCATCTTCACATTCCATTGTGACTGTTGTTGTTGTTGTGTGTTCCCATCCCCTCTGTCATCTTTACATTCCATTGTGACTGTTGTTGTTGCTGTGTGTTCCCAACCCCTCTGTCATCTTCACATTCCATTGTGACTGTTGTTGTGTGTTCCCACCCCCTCTGTCATCTTCACATTCCATTGTGACTGTTGTTGTTGCTGTGTGTTCCCATCCCCTCTGTCATCTTTACATTCCATTGTGACTGTTGTTGTTGCTGTGTGTTCCCATCCCCTCTGTCATCTTTACATTCCATTGTGACTGTTGTTGTTGCTGTGTGTTCCCACCCCCTCTGTCATCTTCACATTCCATTGTGACTGTTGTTGTTGCTGTGTGTTCCCATCCCCTCTGTCATCTTCACATTCCATTGTGACTGTTGTTGTTGCTGTGTGTTCCCACCCCCTCTGTCATCTTTACATTCCATTGTGACTGTTGTTGTTGCTGTGTGTTCCCAACCCCTCTGTCATCTTCACATTCCATTGTGACTGTTGCTGTGTGTTCCCACCCCCTCTGTCATCTTCACATTCCATTGTGACTGTTGTTGTTGCTGTGTGTTCCCATCCCCTCTGTCATCTTCACATTCCATTGTGACTGTTGTTGTTGCTGTGTGTTCCCATCCCCTCTGTCATCTTCACATTCCATTGTGACTGTTGTTGTGTGTTCCCACCCCCTCTGTCATATTTACATTCCATTGTGACTGTTGTTGTTGCTGTGTGTTCCCACCCCCTCTGTCATCTTTACATTCCATTGTGACTGTTGTTGTTGCTGTGTGTTCCCACCCCCTCTGTCATCTTTACATTCCATTGTGACTGTTGTTGTTGCTGTGTGTTCCCACCCCCTCTGTCATCTTTACATTCCATTGTGACTGTTGCTGTGTGTTCCCAACCCCTCTGTCATCTTCACATTCCATTGTGACTGTTGTTGTTGCTGTGTGTTCCCATCCCCTCTGTCATCTTCACATTCCATTGTGACTGTTGCTGTGTGTTCCCATCCCCTCTGTCATCTTCACATTCCATTGTGACTGTTGTTGTTAATGTGTGTTCCCACCCCCTCTGTCATCTTCACATTCCATTGTGACTGTTGTTGTTGCTGTGTGTTCCCCCCTTCATATATCCCAATACGCTATATTGCTAATTACGATGTCATGTATTCACATCACTCTGTTTGTTTACTAATCTCCCACAGTGTGCTAAAATCAATGTTTAAGTTGTCCGCATTTTATTGCTATTGTTACCGGTTTCATACCATAGGCTGCATTAGTTTGCCCTGTTCTAAAATGTATAGTTCTTTTATACGTGCTTCAACATATATCTGTGCGTATGTGCATGTATTCTTGCATGTGCCGCGCGCACGTGCAGGTATGTACGTGTATGGTTACACGCATGTATGCCCGCACAAGTATTAACAATTATACATGTGCGTATGTAATTCTATAAATTCAGATTTCAACCTGTCTTTATCATACCTGCTTTGCTACCTTTATGTTCAATTATGTATGTGTAATTGTATGCCTTGCCATGTTTGTATTCTATGTTCGTATAATATTATGTACAAAGGTGCTACCTTTATGTTCAAATCTGTATGTGTAATAGTATGCCTTGCCACGTTTGTGTTCTATGTTCGTATATTGTACCAAGGACAGATTGGAAGAATAGGCGTTGCCTAAAAACTTTATCCTTGAAAAATAAAGTTAAAGTTTTCAGGTTTTCGCTTCTCTTTTGTCTTGTCTTTAATTCTAATCAGACATATAAGTGGGCATGAGTAATGGAGTGGACGGTCCACTATTCATTCCCACACCGTTGTATTCTAAAACTAACTATTCCTGTTACATCTCTCGCTTTATTTACCTTCCCTAAAGCCATTCCTAACACTGCACTTCGAATCTCTATGTTACTTGCTAACTGCACGTATCCGTGGAAATGAGAATTGGGGTGGACGCACCAGTTCTCGGTTCCACTCTTTGATTTTAAAGTACTCGTCCAATAGGTCAGACCTAACCCTGTTTGGTCGGCAAGACTAGCCCCGCGGGTGTTTATATCTTTCTAATTCATCTGTTACTATTTTCCAGTCCTCGTTTTGCATGGCAATAAACATATGTGTTTACTTTTATTTCCGTGTTTACTATATTTTAGCTGTGTCTCTCAGACCCAATCCCAACCTTTCTCGTTTACCTATTTATATATTATAGCTCCCAGCTTGCCACAAAGTCAACCTGAAAGCTGTCTCAAGTACAATGGACGTCAGTTGTAAACAAACCGGTATGAAATATTATTAGCATATCCAATCGTTACCCGTTGAGTCTGTGCTTACTGTTTCCTTTACGTGGTTAGGAAGTTTGTGTTTGAAGAACAAGCGTGTGTTGGATGATGTGGTGAATGTGTGTAGTAAAGTTGTTGGAAAGAGAGATGGGTTTGAATGAGATGTACGAAAGACGAACCAAGCATAAAGCCAGGGCCTGTATTCACGTTGAAACAGCATGAGACTTAGCATGATGCTAACTTAGAAGCTCTTCCATAAGTCCTATTAAATCCTATAGGACATTGGAAGAGCTTCTAAGTTAGCATCATGCTAAGTTCTCATGCTATCTCAATGTGAATACAGGCCCTGGAAGATTGTAAATGACACCTCCCATGCTTTGAACAAACATGACGAACTATTACCTTCTGGACGTCGCTAACAAAACTTTTAAAGTCAACTCCAGGGCACAGAAATCCTTCATCCCCAGATCCATCCACCTCCTAAACTCATGATCCTTTTAGGTTTAAATGTGTGTTCATCGTGTTAAAAGAAACTATGCATGCTTATCCTTAGACGTGTATGTATCCACATATAATGTGTATCTTTTAAGTGTGTATTATGTGTAATTTTTTGCTCCTATTCATGCATGCTGAATGTCGATGTCTTTGTTATTCTGGCACCTGAACAAAATTTCTCCTTGGGAGAAATAATAAAGTGAATTTGATTTGATTTGATTTGATTGATTATTGAAACACATTGCTAGGCCTGATGGAATGCACGATGATGCTGGCATACCCCTCGCATGCGAGGATTTGTGGGAAGATAAGGTATTTATCTACAAAGCCTCTGGCGGCTGACGAGGCCAATATGGGAAGAGCAGGTTCTATAGCAGCCTAATATGTCAGTTTTAAAAAGCCAAATCAACGATAGCAGCATTGAACGAACTTTCTTGTTGGGGAGTATTCCAATTTGTCCACTAAGCATTGATTTGACTTTGGTTTTGATTTCGTTGTTGGTATAAATGTTATATGTATGCCACTGTGTGCCAGCCTTCAGGTGGCAGGGGTGTTCTCGACCAAGCTGTGCCCAACCGTTTTTTCTTACCTTTCCTATTTTTCTGCCTACCATGTCTTTTACTATCTCTTTTTCCCCCATAAAGTCTCCCGACAAGACCTGCAGTTTTCCATTTCGTCTGATTTCTGTCTCCCCGGATCTTCAATCTGTTCTTTCATCTTTCCTTACAAATCTATCTTTTGAATGTTCCTTTTTTCTCTGATCTACCGAACAATTTATGACATGCCACTTTTGTTTTAATTGTTCACTGGCGCCCACACGTGAGACCTTGCGCACTTGAGTGGGTACCTGTTGTCCATTCTGCAGTGCATTATGGCTATATGGCCTTTATATATATTCTAGTTTTTTTTACTAGTATGTATTTGTTATCCTTTTTTACTTTTTTTGTTTTAACCTGGATCCGATAAATGAGAGTAGCGTGGCTCCACGTTTCCAGCACTGTATGGACTTATGTGCTATAGGGTGCAATGATGGAGGTGTCATGTTATGAATTGTGCTGTATGTTTTGTTTGTTTACAGGTTGTTGAACGTTGGTAAGATACATTGATGAGTGTTGTGTAATAAGTGGTCGAACTGTACGCGGTGACAGTCCCAAGATGACCATAGCTGTTGACGGGACTATAAAAGACTAAATGGAAAAAAATAAAATAAATACATTTTTATGTTTGGATATATAGATTCATGCATATAGCGGGTTATTATATTTGCAGGTACTATCATTGTTCTCGGGTGAAAGCTAGAAGGTACTACTACTAACCTTGTTCATAGCAACTTCTGGCTTTCACCCAGGAAAATGGTAGTACCATCTGACACAAAACCTCAAAATATGCTGGTGATACACGAGTCGGTAATGTTGTTTGTGAAGTATTGCATTGCTAGGTCTGTGTTTTTATTCTGTACTTCTCTGTTAACCCTTTCACCGCCAAAGTCGCATTTTTAGCACCACAGTGATTTAACACCTATGTCACTAAAAGGCATCAAATCGGGGGGTCTATTATCCAAATACCCTATTGTTTTAGTTTTGGGAAGTAAGGATAGACCCTATTTTATATATGTCACAGAGCAATCCCCAATACTGCAGATGGATTTTGTTCTCTACCCAGGTACATTTAATGGACATTTTGGGCTAAAATATGGCTGGCGGTGAAAGGGTTAATCTGAGTTTCTTTCTGCCTTTTAGTGACCCATTATTACAAGCCTCATTACGGATTAAAATCGAAATTGTGTTACATTACATTTTGTCCTTTGCCCGATGTGTACATTGGCAGAGCAGTATAAGTTTGTGACAGTCTGGGCTATTTTCTTTCTTTGTACCTTTTCTTCCCATTGCCCGATGTGTATATTGGCAGAGCAGTATAAGTTTGTGACAGTCTGGGTTATTTCCTTTCTTTGTACCTTTTCTTCCCATTGCCCGATGTGTATATTGGCAGAGCAGTATAAGTTTGTGACAGTCTGGGTTATTTCCTTTCTTTGTACCTTTTCTTCCCATTGCCCGATGTGTATATTGGCAGAGCAGTATAAGTTTGTGACAGTCTGGGTTATTTCCTTTCGTTGTACCTTTTTTTCCCTTTTCCCGATGTGTATATTGGCAGAGCAGTATAAGTTTGTGACAGTCTGGGTTATTTCCTTTCTTTGTACCTTTTCTTCCCATTGCCCGATGTGTATATTGGCAGAGCAGTATAAGTTTGTGACAGTCTGGGTTATTTCCTTTCTTTGTACCTTTTTTTCCCTTTTCCCGATGTGTATATTGGCAGAGCAGTATAAGTTTGTGACAGTCTGGGCTATTTTCTTTCTTCGTACCTTTTCTTCCCATTGCCCGATGTGTATATTGGCAGAGCAGTATAAGTTTGTGACAGTCTGGGCTATTTCCTTTCTTTGTACCTTTTTTTCCC
>CM065704.1:4978322-4983322 GCA_017654935.2 Phymorhynchus buccinoides
AAAATGGCAAAACTGCTCAATTTTCTCTAACTTTTTGAAGCAATGTTGTTGTTGTTTGTTGGTGTGTGGTGTGTGTGTGTGTGTACAGTTCCGCCTTTTCAATGCAAAATGGAAAACAATCTATGAAACAAAGAACACAATTTAATTTTCACATGGAATCGTAATCATTTTAGCACGGAAAATTCAATACAACTTCCACAACAAAAAAGAAGAAGTAATTTGACCACTTTTAGGGTACGACTACCCCCTTAAGGACCACGCAATACTAATCACAACCAGTTGAGAAGCACACACGGTCGTTTACGCCTTGTTTCAAATAGTTACGGGTCACATAATATATAGTACAGCGTGTCTGATTCCTCAACTACTTGTGATGAGCATTTAAATACAACTATTTTTTTATACATATTTTTTATATTTGGTATATTCTAGATTGTCTGTGAAATTCGGGCTGCTCCCACTTTGAGAGCGTGTCACCGCGAGCGCAGGGTCACCCTTTTTTATTTTTATTTTTATTTTTGGGTGAGGAGGGGTAGCGGACTTGGGAAACATAGTTATCAATTTGGTCATACCAGGCAGCGGGATTTCTCCCTACTCTTTAACTGCCTTGGGATTTTTAAGTGCGTGAAATGTACGGATCAGACTTGCTTTAAGGATTGTGGGGGAAAAGGTCTCAGGGGAAAAAAAATCGCGGAAGAAAAATCACAAGAATTGATGAGGAAAAAAGTTCCCAGGCCATATGTGACCCAGCGGGTGCCCACCGGTTCGCATAATGCATTTCGCATAATCCTTTGATCAGAGCCGCGGGCGCAAGTCGAGTGTCTCTTCCAAAAAAACCTGGCAGTTCGCATAAACGGGTTTGCCATTTCGCATATTATGCACTCTTGCAGGTTCTAATGCACTCTACGTGACTTTCTGTTACTTTCTTACTATCCCTAACCCTATCCCTAACCCTATCCCTAACCTATCCCTAACCCTATCCTATCCCTAACCTATCCCTAACCCTATCCCTAACATTCTGAGTTTTATGCGAAATGCCATGTCCACAAAGCTTTGTATGCGAAGCGGCAGTATGTGAATCGGCTTTATGCGAAGCGGCAATATGCGAACCGGGGCGCACCGGACCCAGCACCACGAAAGGGACATTAAGTGTCAAACTGACCATTCTGAGAAAATGATACATTTGAAAACTTCAGACAATTCTCTTTCTAATGATACAAGAACCGTTATTGTATCTGTTTCCGTTCCAGAGTTATGAACATTTAAAGTTAGTAGGGTGAGTGTCGGCCATTTTGAGAAAAAAAGCAGTCTAAAGTCTAGTCTAGCTGAAGAAAACGCATGAACTTACCATAAGACCATTTAGAGACCATATTAAAGATTGTCCTTTATAAATATGAAAGATAAGATGTTAGAGAACAAGAAATTACCCATAACTCAAAATTAACAAAAACTGAGATTTTTGACTTTCGAAGCCTGTTGTTAGAAACTAGCCCAGCGACTTAATGTCCCTTTCGTAGTGCTTCGTCACATAATTATACCTGGCTATTGCCACATGTTTTAAGGACACACTGACGCCCCACGAGTAAGTCCCTTGTTTTTTTCTGGGTAGCTGTGACCCACATACAAATTCCCCCAACTTCAAATTGAGGCTGCTCTTTATAAAAATGATGTTTTTGTTTTGAATTGGGGGGCATTTGTATGGGAGTCAAACCTGGCCGAAACAAGATTTCTTGCCAGCTATAAGAGGAGTGACACGTGCTCTGGTAGGTCTTTAAGGGAAGGAGGAGCTAATGAGGTATAAAGCATGCAGGATCTGTTTCTTCCTCGGCCTCCCTCCCTTCCTTCCTTCCTTCCTTCCTTCTTTAACCCTTTCGCCGCCAGCCATATTTCAGCCAAAAATGTTCCATTAAATTTACCTGGGTAGAGAACAAAATACATCTGCAGTATTGGGGATTCTTCTGTGGCATATAGGGGAAGACGGGGTAAAAAGCGCATGGGCGGGTAAGAAGCCCACCCCAATTATCTCATGAAATAAAGAAAAATTTCAGTCAAATTTGCCCATGAGAGACGAATGCTAGACATTAACGCTCGTCTCATGGGGCAAAATGAGACTGAAAATTTGCTTCATTTCATGAGATAATTGGGGTGGGCTTCTTACCCGCCCATGCGCTTTTTACCCCGTCTTCCCCTATAAAGCATGCAGGATCTGTTTCTTCTTTCTTTCTCGCCTCCCTCCCTCCCTCCCTCCCTTCCTTCCCCTTTCCTTAACCCTTTCGCCGCCAGCCATATTTCAGCCAAAAATTTCCATTAAATGTACCTGGGTAGAGAACAAAATCCATCTGCAGTATTGGGGATTCTTCTGTGATATATATAAAATAAGGTCTATTCTTACTTCCCAAAACTAAGACAATAGGGTCTTTGGATAACAGACCCCAATTTGATGCCTTTTAGTGACATAGGTGTTTAAATCACAGTGGTGCTAAAATGCGACTTTGGCGGTGAAAGGGTTCAAGTGACCCACAATCAATTGCTGATACGATTATTCCGTCACATTTTCTCTCTCTCTCTCTCAGTGAAATGGAAAAGCGTGATTTATGTTATGCAGTCTACCCCTTTTAAAGTTCGTGTTCAAGTGTTCAAGCATACTTTATCATCTCCGAAAGAGAAATTCAAGTTCGGTGCAACAGCATGACAGAAATACAACAGAAGCGAATTTTTTATTTTTTTATTTTTTATTCTCCCATTTTCCATCACATGATGCTTCTGATTCTACCCCCTCCTCTTTTCTCTTCTTTACCCCCGCTCCCTCCCTCCCTCTTTACTCACTCACCTCCTATGACCTAGTAGTAGCGTTTAGCTTAGAAATAACTTCAGGTCTTGATTTGTATTCCTTTTCCCCTCGTCTTCCTCTTAAAGGGCCACCCTGACGGATGAGGTGGGGTATTTTTTTTTTTTGCAAGAAACACACCGAGATCACCATGGAAACACCATTTACAGAGATCGCAACACTCGCCTTTGCTCTGGTTTCCTAGAAATCAAATCGGCGATTTATCCTTGGCGGATGTGCTGGAAGTCAATTTTTTTTTCACTGAAAGAGAAAGCGTGTCAGTCTCTTGTAATGGCGACCAAATTGTTTGCACGACTTTTTTTTTCGCAATACAAGCTCTTTATTTATTTTTTTTTAAAATAATTTTATGCAGTTTATCTAAAAGAGTTTCGCTCACAACAAAGGAAATAGCTCCAAATTTTGTTTTTACTGCACTACAAAAAAAAAGAAAAAAGCTTCAACCACAATGGGATTGACCCCCACCCACCCCATCCAAAACGGCTTCTCTCTCCGGCACCTCCGCCATGGAGGAATCGCCGTTTTGACGGTTTTGATTTCTAGGAAACCAGAGCAAAGTGAGTGTTCCGATCCTTGAAAAAGGCTGTCTTTCTGGTGATCTCAGCGTGTTTCTTGCAAAAATTCATCCGCCAGGGTCTACCTTTAATCTCCTTATTTGTTTTTTTAACCCTTTCACCGCCAATGTCGCATTTATGCACCACAAAGGGTTTAACACCCATGTCACTAAAAGGCATCAAATCAGGACCTGTTATCCGAAGACCCTATTTTCTTAATTTTTTGAGGTAAGGATATGCCTAATGTTATGCATTTCACAGAGACATTCCCAATAACTGCAGATAAAAAAAAGTTCTACCCTGTTCAGTTTAAAGGCATTTTTTGGCTAAAAATTGGCTGGCGGCGAAAGGGTTAAATAGTCTTCTCTTCCGTTTCCCTGCTACTTCCTATTTTTGTGCGCGCGCATTACTTTAGTTAACCTTTACCCTTCTGTCTTCTCGCATTGTTCAACCACTTGGTTGCAGCATGGACACTACACATTGAGACCTAAATATAGAATCCGTGGTTGCAGGTGTTGCTCCTCTTTTTTTCTTCTTCTTCAATTCTCTGCTTTCTTCCGCCTTTTTTTTCTTTTTAGAATCTTGTTTTTACTTCCTGTGCGTCAGTTTTGTTCCCCAGTACACTTCTACGTTCAACGGCAGTGATTGAATCCGCTTGTTAGTTCGCCGCCCCCCTCCCCCCCCCCCTCCAGTGGAAATACCGGTGTGTGTGTGTGTGTGTGCGTGTGTGTGTGCGTGCGCGCGCGCGTGTGTGTCTTCGTCGTACACATAGTTCTCCCACCTTCTGGAAGTTCTCTGCTTGCGTCTTCCTCTAAGCTGCCACTCTCTTAGACCCTTCCTTGTCTTTGTATTTATACCCCTTTGCTTATACTGTCATCTACTTGTCTTTCTGCCTTACGGGTCCATTCTGCTGCCTTAATTTAACAAAAAAGACACTCTTACAAAGAATTCCCCCAGACAGACATGCTGAGCCTAACTATTTCTTAATAAGGCTCATAACGGCAGCATGACGCATTTGTGCTCAAATGAAAGGAGACTGTCTGAGCGATCGAAGAAGAAGAAGTTGGGCACTGTTTACAGATAATGGGGAAAGAGAGAGAGAGAGAGAGAGAGAGAGACAGAGAGACAGAGACAGAGAGATACAGATACAGAGACAAAGAGAGAGAGAGGGGAAGAGAGTAAGTAAGAGAGAGAGAGAAGAGAGAGAGAGAGAGAGAGAGAGAGAATGAGAGACAGAGAGACAGAGAAAATGAGACAGACATAAGAGAGAGACAGAGACACATAGATAGAGAGAAAGTAGAGAGAGAGTAGAGAGAGACTTGAGAGTCAGAGAGAGAGAGACAGAGACAGAAAATGAGAGAGAGAGACAGAGAACAGACTTAAGAGAGAGAGAGACAGACAGACAGACAGAGAGATAGAGAGTCAGAGAGAGAGATAATGATGAATGAAGTGAAATGAACCTTTATTTTACAACGGTAAAAGTATTGACATAGAGTAGCCATTTTTCATACTTGCCGTTAGCACAAACAACAAATAGATCATACAAAATTAAAACGAACTAAAAACTAATAAAATAACGTCTTACACCACACCCAGTCAGA
>CM065704.1:4985992-5008492 GCA_017654935.2 Phymorhynchus buccinoides
TCCTCTTCTCTCTCGCTCTCTTTCCTACCCCCCACCCCCACCCCCCCCCCATCACTATTAACCCTGTCCCTTCCATAAATAGACATGACAAGCATTGGTTAGAAGAAAAAAAAAACTTCATCACTTGAAACACTTCAGAGGCATTAGCACAAGGTCTTGAAGGTCAGGTCATGATAGTACTTGATCATTCTAGATTGGTTACAAGTTCAATGACCTTTGACACATCCCGAGAGTCTACCACCCCTGCCATTGTACCCATCATTATACAGTCCTCTTCCCTTTTACTTCGCCACTCTTCCTCTTGATTACCTTTCTGTCTGCAGTCAATACTTTACATTTTTTTGACAGTGCCCACATGTCTTTATGCTTATTTTGTTTTGATTTTTCACCCTCTATAAGTTCACCCTGGGGGTGAAGAGACCCTCTATAGCTGCTTCCTGGGGGTGAAAATACCCTCTATGGTCAAATCAAAATGGGGAGCACTGCTGATAGCCCTTGTTAAAACGTAATAATTTCCATTTGAGCAGAGGAGAGAAAATGGTCATTTACGTCCTCTTGGTCTGAAGCAATGGTCTGACACATAACCCCTGGGACCATTTTTAAATAAAATATGGTGGGAACAATACTGGTTGGATCAATTCTGGAGGCAATGCCCGGAGGCAGTACGAAACCAGTTAAAGTCCCGATTTAAAAAAAAATTAATATAGATAGCTGTAGCATTGTGACCACGCCTCGGTTAAAACTCATCGGCTATGGCACCGCCACAAGTTCTTCTTTCCGCCACAAGTTCTTCTTTCCGCCACAAGTTCTTCTTTCCTTTGAGCATACTGTATCTACTGATGATGTACAACGACACTTGCTTTATGCCACAATAGTAGCTTTAAGATGAGAAGATCACTGAAATGGAAGAAACCAGACGATTCTGTTATGAGAATGTTTGACAGAAGTTGTATCCTTACTGAAAGTAGTGTTTTTCTCTTATTTGTGTTTTTAAACTAAATATTGTTGTGTTCGTTGTCTTTCTTTTCCAATATCTATTTTCTATTCAGTAGTACTTTCCCCCTTCTATAGCTCTTTCCACACGTTCTCTATACTCCTCAAGGGTAAACGTTTGTAATTCCAATACTGTCCTTTCCAACGTCCCATGTTACCACTACCATGAATACGCATTCAATATTGATCATTTACATCGTCCCTAATTTTTAACAAGTGCAGAGCATAAGCTTAAAAATTGCCAAAAATTCAAGCTCCTAAACTTAATTTAATTACAATCTTAAACTAGCCATTTTCTTCCCTGCAACACCTGCTTGTGTTTTAAAATGAGTAAGACATTTGGCGTACTTGTTTCACAGGAACACAATGCTTTACTTGGGGTAAGAAAAGTTTCCTAATTGTTTGTTATACCTCGATCTGTTTTATTTCTGTCGAGCTAGATTATCGAGTTAATCCAATTGAGCGGCTAAAGAATGGGTGAAGATAACAATTCACAGCATCGTATAATTGTTTTAACCACTTTTGAAGGCTTTTTTGCTAAATGTTTTGCAGGTAGCTTTGGGAAAGAGAGCGTCCACTCTTGCCCATTTTCTCCTGCGAAGTTTCAAAATTTATCGTGGAATCATAACTCAAAAATGAAAAACATTCACCTATTCTTTGTCACAATGTCTGAAATATTCATATTTACCGATTCTGCGAATCATGTAGAAACGTTTGGAAAAAGATCCAACGAAAAAATAGAGATTCATTATTCTTCATGCATGTTGAAAACCAAATATTCTAACAAGAGGCAAAGCCTTCAAGGTTCACACGAACAGGAACATGTGGGACAACAAACAACAAAGATTGAGAGGGGTGTGTGTGTCTAAAGTACAACATGATTGCCAATAAACATTTTAAAGTACAAATGAAACTATCGTTAATGGATACAAATTTTTAAAAAAAGTAGTAAAAAAAAAGTGCCTTTGCAGAGAATCAAACCCGGAACCATTAGCATGAAAGACAGAAAGACACTCTACACAATGAGCTAACGAGGCTTTCAGTGAAAATGAGTTTTTCTTAACTCATTTTGCCTGTTGAATACCCTCTAACCCACTAATCTAAAATGAGATATGTTTGTTATCTGTCTACAGTGTTGTTTTAAGTATTTAATCATCAAAATCACTATTATTTGAAAGATTTGCATAGACATCTATGGTGTGAGCAAAGTTTGAACAATGTACGCCTTCTATTTCCCGAGAAAATGCCGACGTTAAGTTTGGAGATTAGACCAGGGACGCAACGCACGCACGCACGACACACGCACAAACAAAGGGGACAAACCCCACACACACACACACACACACACACACACACACACAGCCATACACACACATGTTGGAGCCTTGCTTTTTCTATATGGATTTTTTCTCCACGAGAAGTTCTTGGAGATTTAGGTTTGAGGAGGAGGAAGAGGAGGAGACGTGAGCCCTGGTCAGGAGGGGGCTCAGACTCGCTTGTGTTTGCATGGGAGAGGAGGAGAAGAGGGGGGGACAAACTATCAATAATGGCTGTAGCCGCCCATAGTTGGACATTAAAATGTTGAGGGTCCGGTAATTGAAAATTGGTTAAATGGCTGAAAATTGGTGAGAGCGCATTAACATTAACTTTTGTTTCAAATTCTACTGCTGTCCATTTCAGATGCTTTTGCAGGATGGTATGGAGAGAGCGTCCACTCCTCATTACCTCCTCTTGGCATAGAACTTTCATAATACATCTTATTGTTAAAACGTTTTCTTCTCATTGTTACCCATTCTCAGCCAGAAACTACGTTCTTCTTGGGCTTGTCGGAAAATAATCGAATTTTCGAAACGTGCCAGAAATTTGAAGGTAATGGTTTTTATTGCGCAGCGTAGGTCTATGATGGGGGAAAACATGATACAAATAAAAACATCCGATTTATATTTTAGTCATGTGAAATTAGTGGTGAAAACAAAATTCAGAACTTTTGATTACCTCATCCAAGATTTGGTGAGCTACAACTGTTTTTGTATTGTTCAGTTTGAACAAATCATCTGCATTGATTTGTTTGTCCTCTGCATTTATCCTTGACTTTGGTATGCTATTCACATACACAGACGCGCGCACGCACACACACACACGCGCGCACGGCACACACACACACGCGCGCACGCGCGCGCGCGCACGCGCGCACGCGCACGCACTACGCGCACACACGTCACATCACACACACGACACACACGAGTGCACACATGCACTCGCACACGCGTACACACACACACACACACACACAGACGCACGCACGCACGCACGCACGCACGCACACGCACGCACGCACGTACACGTACACGTACACACACGTACACTTGCAGGCACACGCGCACACTAACATTGCCTCTACATCCCCTATCTGGAATGATAAACTTCCAAAACGTTTAGTGTTCTCGGCTAGACACTATGATGAATTGTAACATCGCAATCATTTTTATTCTATGATAATTTTTTATTTCATATTCGTTGACTTGATAAAGGCAGGCAACAGTTTAGGCTGGCTAACACCGACATGTCCCCCCGCCCCCCGTGGGGATACCGGGACGTATTTTCATTAAAAATAGTTTAAACCCATCCTCTGGGAGTTCTATGCCTGTAACTAACTTCCTCAGTTCTTATCACCCCCTTTGACTCTGCCTTTTCTCTTTTGCTTTCTGTCATCTACTATTTTTCTGCCTTATTGTTCCATTCTCCTGCCTTTATTCTTAAATTTAATCTCTTATACTCTTTATTTTTCCCTTTTGCAATAATGACATGGCAGGTGTTTTGTTGTGAACTGGCGGTTAGGCAATGACACTTGAATGGCCACTCTGTGTCTATGTTCCCAGTGTGTATTAGCCTAGTATGGCCTTTCTATATTATATTTTCGGTTATGTATTGTGCTGTACTAAATATGTAACTTTAGTATTGCTTATCTGTACTCATTTTATACGAATTTTTTGTAACCCTAGGAGTGAGAAATCAAGTGGAATGAACAGCTGACGCTCTTAGCATTGCTTAATTTTATTTTGCTATAAGTATTAGTCCTTACTAAGAAAGTTGTTGCCCCTGTGGGCCAGCCTTCATGTGGGGGGTGTTCTCGACCAAGCTGTGCCCACCCCTTTTTCTTACCTTTCCTGTTTTTCTGCCAACCATGTCTTTTACTATCTCTTTTTCCCCCATGAAGTCTCCAGACAAGATGTGCATTTTTTTTTTATTGCGTCTGATTTCTGTCTCCCCGGATCTTCAATCTGTTCTTTCATCTTTCCTTACAAATCTATCTTTTGAATGTTCCTTTTTTCTCTGATCTATCGGACAATTTATGACATGCCATTTTTTTTTATTATTGTACACTGGCATCCACACGTGATACTTGCGCACTTGAGTGGGCACTTGTTATCCATTCTGCAGTGTATGGTAAATATCATAGATGCGCCCCCTCCCCTCCTCCATTTCTCGGTTCTTTCCACTTTTTCAGTCTTGTCTTTCTTACTGCAGATTGAGTACTTCATCCTCTATTGTTTGCTATATTCAACACTAATGTTCATCCATTTACATAATTAAACACATGCATTCAATAATAGTAGAAGATAAAGGCAAGACGGAAACAAACGCAATGAACCAGGACTGTGACAAATGCTCCGCGGCTGTTGTGTGTACTGCACTACATGGGGGGGGGGGGGTGTCCTATTAGATAATGGCTTTTATCATGACTGCGATTAATTATTCAACAAAGATAATTAGCTGAAAAGGTTAATAAAATACAGCTTAATGTTTGGTAAGAAAGGCATGTGTAAAAATGCGGGGAGAGCCGAGAAATGTAGGGGGGTGGGGGGTTAGCACATCTTGACCTTTACCCTTTTTTTTTTTTTTACTAGTATGTTGTTATCCTGGGACGGTATTCATGTCGAGATAGCATGAGACTTAGCATGATGCTAACTTAGAAGCTCTTCCAAAAGTCCTATTAAATCCTATAGGACATTGGAAGAGCTTCTAAGTTAGCATCATGCTAAGTCTCATGCTATCTCAACGTGAATACCGTCCCTGGTCTTTTTACCTGGATCCGATAAACAGAGTAGAGTGGCTCAACGTTTACGCACTGTGTGGACTTATGTGCAATAGGGTGCAATGATGGAGGTGTCATGTTATGAATTGTACTGTATGTTTTGTTGTTTACAGGTTGTTGAACGTTGGTAAGATACATTGATGAGTGTTTTGTAATAAGCGGTGACAGTCCTGAGATGACCATAGCTGTTGACGGGACTATAATGGAAAACATAATACTAATAAAATACATGTAGGATGTTCTGGACGTGTTTGATGTTTACTGTGGTGACAGTCCTGAGAAGACCATGGCTGTTGACAGCACTGTAAACAATGTACCGAAACAAAATCCACGAGTCCCTCCCCGATGGAATACCGGGGAAGTTATGTGCTTGTAATGTCCTCTAAAAATGTCCCTCTCTTTGACTCTGCCTTTTCCCTTTGATTTCTCTCATCTACTACGTTTCTCCCTTGCTGGACCATTCTCCTGCCTTTTTCCTATAAACCCCCCAACTTTCAACTTTTTTTTACAATTTGTGACATGACAGCATTTTTATTGTTCACTGGCGTCTAGGCGTGAGACCTTACGCACTTGAGTGGGCATCCGTTGTCCATTCTGCAGTGCATATTTACCTATATGGCCTTTGTATGTATTTTAGCTTAGTAGAATATGTTTATCCTTTTTTTAATACTGTTTTTGTAACCTGGATCTGACAGGTAAAGCAGAAGGGCTGATGTTTCCAGCACCCTCTAGATTCATGGGCTATAGTGTTCAATGATGGAGGTGTCATGTTGTGAATTGTTATATTTTTTTGGTTGTTGAACGTTAAGGTACATAGATGTGTTTTGTTAAACACGTGTGGTCGAACTGAGATGACCATAGCTGTTGACGGGACTATAATTGACTAAGATCCTAGTTTGTGGAGAGGTATTAGGTATTTTTAGGTATTAGGTACTTTATAGTCACAGAGCCGTCTCTGTGAAATTCGGGTTGCTCCCACCTGGAGAGCGCGTCGCAGCGAGGAGAGGCGCGCCACCCAATTAAAAAAAAAATGGTGCATGCTATTTTTGTGTGACTGATGGGTGTGTGTGTGTACATTTTGACCAAATGACAACTTGTTCGTTGCCCATGGGCACATGGGACCTCGGTTTATCGTCTCCTCCGAAAGACTAGAGTGCAGAGGACGCTCTCAATCGATGCAAGTTTTATGAGCTGTGTGATTTAAAACTTTTAGTTCACATGCTATGGAGTATGTACATGTTTGTGTATGGTGTGTGTGTTGGTGTGTGTGTGTGTGTGTGTTGGTGTGTTGGTGTGTGTGTGTGTGTGTGTGTGTGTTTTCATCAAATTGTAACATTTTCCTGGGGTGTCTTTCACTGTTCGATCATGTTGACATCCCTGTGAATTCGCTTGGCAGGGTTGAATGTGTTTACCTTCAATTTAAGTCTCCGTTTTTCAGTTTTTTGGTGTGTAAACGTTTAGTGCAAATTGGCGATTTAATGATTAAAACATATTGGTAAGATTGCATGTACATTTGTTTTTGTTTGTTAGTTTCAGATGGTCTCTGATATTAAATTTCGATGGCTTCGAGTCAAAACGGACTATCTTTAGATAGTCCATAGTCCATTGATTATTGGATTTATTACAAAAACTAATAACTTGTATCAAACATTGACTGCAGAAATATAAAAAGGTTTTTTAGCTTTTTTATATTTCAGCTGTCTTTTTTTTTTTATGCAAGTTATTAGTTTTCGTAATACGTTCAATAATATGTCAAATGGACTATCTAAAGATAGTCCGTTTTGACTCCAAGCCATCGGTATAATAGACTAACTAACTCGTACAAAGTAGGAGTGCTATGCAGATAAATGCCGCCAATCTGTGGCATTCCGACTTTCTGGAGTGTCTTAACTGTGAGTCAACCTTTATCACAGCTCATGGTTTCTTAAGAGTTTATGGTGGTCGTTTTCTGTTTTTACTATTCTGTTGTACACTGTTGGTTTGGATTTGTTTTATACTACTTTATGTCGTATTATAGTATTTGGACGGACACAAGGTAATTGGTTTACAATGTCGACTGTTCCTTTTTTATTGTTTCATATTAATAAGATATCCATATTTACCATTATAAAAAAAATGACATGTACAGCTGTTATGCACTTGCTTTTTTACTCAACGTTTCTTCTCTGGGGAAGGAGGGGGGTGGGTATAAATCGTGGGTGTCAATATTAACATTACAGAGTTCAATGTTTCATTTAATCAGAAATGAGGTTGTAAGCTTTGTATCTATTCTAACCATACTGACCAACACTCAGTTGCGGTCCTTTTGGTACTTTCGTTATGTTGCTTGGGCATTGGTTTCCAAAATTATGATGTTTCTGCTATTGTTTTGAGTGTTGGTAAGTATTTAGTTAGAATAGATAGTAATATTAATATAAATCTACCATTCAGACATAAAGCTAATTGCTGACTTGTGCATGAAAGATTGTGATCTGTTGTTTAAATAATCCATTGCTATGAAAATGTGCTTTAATAGCTTCATCCCATTGTTATCAATGACATGGAACGGAATGAGGTGGGTGATAACCATGCTTTAATAGTATTTTGTCCTTTTCTTTTATGTTATTATAATATATTTATTACTAGTATGTATTTGCTATCCTTTATTTTACTGTTTAAAAATACAAACTGTATCCGATAAATAGAGCGGAATGGCTCGACGTTTCCAGCACTGTTTATATTTATGTGCTATAAGGTAAAATGATGGTGTTATGTTATGAAGTTTACTATATGTTTTATGTGTTCAGGTTTTTTAACATTAAGGGCTTCGTACACTAGCGTCAAGATCTCGAGATCGCGGCGATTTTTTGCTGCAAGGCGCAGTTTGATGCGCCGCTTGCGTGTGAGAGATTCGCGGCGCGGCAGGATTTTTGATGCGTAGCTGCGCGATTTTTTGTTGCTCGAGAATAGAACCGGCTCTAATTTTGATGCTCAAGATCGCAGAGATCGTGAAACTAGCCAATCACAACGGACGGAAGGACCATAACTCTGATTGAAGAAAAAAAATGGCAGACTTGCTCGAACCCGAAATGTGTGCTGTGATGCAGGCGTCAACGCGTCAAGGCGTTGTTCTGAGAAACAATTGACGCCTGATGCTAGTGTGCGAAGGCCTTTAAGTTTCATCGATGCGTGTGTTGTTATACGTGGTCGAACTTTATAGCGGTGACAGTCCTGAGATGACCATAGCTGTCGACTGGACGATAATGGAATAACTAAATTATAATGTATGTTTTATGTCTACCTTCAGTTTGATTTTATCGTCTCTTGTTATTTGATCAAATGTGTATTTTGTTGTTCTTTTATATGGATTTTCTTTGCACAAAAGGAAGGATTTAACCCTTTCGCCGCCAGCCACATTTCAGCCAAATATATACTATTACATTTACCTGGGTATATAGAGAACAAAATCTATCTGCAGTATTGGGGATTCTTCCTTGCAATATATAAAATGTCTATCCTTACTAACCCAAAACTAAGACAATAGGGTCTTTGGATAATAGACCCCAATTTGATGCCTTTTAGTGACATAGGTGTTAAATCACTGTGGTGCTAAAATGCGACTTTGGCGGTGAAAGGGTTAAAAAGATAAAACATTGCCAAGGTCGATAATAGTTGATGTGATACAGGTTATTCGGTTTTGTTTAAATGAAACGTGTTTTGGGGCAAATAATTACACGTTGTCTGGAAATGAATGTAGAAAAGGTTGTTTCATATCCTTAACCCTTTCGCCGCCAGCCATTTTTCAGCCCCCAAAATACCATTAAACTTACCTGAGTAGAGAAAACTAAATCTGCAATATTGCAAATTCCTCTGTGACATGTATAACATTAGGGCTAACCTTACCCCCCAAAAAAATAATAATGAAAATAGGGTCTTCAGATAACAGGCACTGATTTGATTTTTTTTTAGTGACATGGGTGTTAAACCATTGTGGTGCAAAAATGCGACATTGGCGGTGAAAGGGTTAAATCACATTATGAGAGGATCGAAGGTTTAATAGATTCGAATGTTCACAGATTCGATTGGGTCAATAGAGTAGAGTGGCTCAACGTTTCCAGCACTGCGTGGAATTATGTGCTATAGGGTGCAATGATGGAGGTGTCATGTTATGAATTGTACTGTTTTGTTGTTTACAGGTTGTTAAACGTTGGTCAGATACATTGATGAATGTTTTGTAATAAGTGGTCGAACTTTACGCAGTGACAGTCCTGAGATGACCATAGCTGTTGACGGGACTATAATGGAAAAAATAAATAGATTCGAATTTAAATAGATTCGATTGGGTCAGAAAAAAATTAAAATCGAGAAAATAAACAAGGAAAGGGTACATGAGAGGAATATGGGCATAAGAAGTATCAAAGGGACGAAGAGGTATAGAGTAAAACTATTATGCGTCTGTGGCATTCTCTTAACGTTTAAAAACCTTCCAGTTTTATTTTCAAAGTAAAGAACAACGGTATGCTTGGCGGCACAGCCTGATGTATATTCTGCGATATGGTTTCGGCGATGTCACTGGTTGTCATGATATAAAATGTGCTGTCGTTGTGTGCATTATTTACGAATAGGACTATTTTTGGTACTTGTGGACAGCTTTCATAGACGCCATGCAATCGGCTTTAAAATGGAAACTGTAATCAAACCCTAACTATTGCGCATTCTCTATTGATTTCTACTATTATATTTCTCATTTCCTATATTCAAAAGCCATCCTTAACATTTAGATTACAGGTGATGATGAAGCAGTAGCTACAACTATTAACTTTAGCCTCTTTCAGTCCAACCAGTACATTCTCTCGCCCTCGCTCCCCTCCCCCCCCCCCCCCTCCTCTAACATTGTTATTGTAAGGTTAACGTTTCTCCATGTTACGTGTTCTTTCCCACATCATGCATGTTTTCATATCAATTCATCCGTTATTGCATTTTCCTTGATATTTTTTGTTCCTTTTATCTGTCAAGGCTGTTCCTCCGTTCTCTTGGCACTCGCTTCCCTAGCTCTTGTCGTGATTAACCCCCTCTGTGCTTGTAACTTCCTCTGTCACTCTCTTTGACTCTGCCTTTTCCCATTGCTTACTGTCATCTGCTATCGTTCTATCTCACTGGTCCATTCTCTTGCCTTTTTATACCTTCTTACAAAGATTTCTTCAGCCGAAGTCAGACATGCTGGGCCGAACTATGTTTTTAGTTTGGCGCATAACGGCAGCATGACGCATCTACGCTCATGTGACGGGAAACTGAGCGAACAAATAAGATTAACTTTTTTTAAACCAGTGCCCATCTTTACCTTGCCTGTGTAATGGAAGGTGGAGTGGACGCACCACTTTTCATTCACATTCCATTGTGACTGTTGTTGTTGATGTGTGTTCCCATCCCCTCTGTCATCTTCACATTCCATTGTGACTGTCGTTGTGTGTTCCCATCCCCTCTGTCATCTTCACATTCCATTGTGACTGTTGTTGTTGCTGTGTGTTCCCATCCCCTCTGTCATCTTCACATTCCATTGTGACTGTTGTTGTTGCTGTGTGTTCCCATCCCCTCTGTCATCTTCACATTCCATTGTGACTGTTGTTGTTGCTGTGTGTTCCCATCCCCTCTGTCATCTTCACATTCCATTGTGACTGTTGTTGTTGCTGTGTGTTCCCACCCCCTCTGTCATCTTTACATTCCATTGTGACTGTTGTTGTTGCTGTGTGTTCCCATCCCCTCTGTCATCTTCACATTCCATTGTGACTGTTGTTGTTGTTGTGTGTTCCCATCCCCTCTGTCATCTTCACATTCCATTGTGACTGTTGTTGTTGTGTGTTCCCATCCCCTCTGTCATCTTCACATTCCATTGTGACTGTTGTTGTTGTGTGTTCCCATCCCCTCTGTCATCTTTACATTCCATTGTGACTGTTGTTGTTGCTGTGTGTTCCCATCCCCTATCTTCACATTCCATTGTGACTGTTGTTGTTGTGTGTTCCCATCCCCTCTGTCATCTTCACATTCCATTGTGACTGTTGTTGTTGCTGTGTGTTCCCATCCCCTCTGTCATCTTCACATTCCATTGTGACTGTTGCTGTGTGTTCCCACCCCCTCTGTCATCTTCACATTCCATTGTGACTGTTGTTGTTGCTGTGTGTTCCCATCCCCTCTGTCATCTTCACATTCCATTGTGACTGTTGTTGTTGTTGTGTGTTCCCATCCCCTCTGTCATCTTCACATTCCATTGTGACTGTTGTTGTTGCTGTGTGTTCCCACCCCCTCTGTCATCTTCACATTCCATTGTGACTGTTGTTGTTGCTGTGTGTTCCCATCCCCTCTGTCATCTTCACATTCCATTGTGACTGTTGTTGTTGCTGTGTGTTCCCACCCCCTCTGTCATCTTCACATTCCATTGTGACTGTTGCTGTGTGTGTTCCCATCCCCTCTGTCATCTTTACATTCCATTGTGACTGTTGTTGTTGCTGTGTGTTCCCACCCCCTCTGTCATCTTCACATTCCATTGTGACTGTTGCTGTGTGTTCCCATCCCCTCTGTCATCTTCACATTCCATTGTGACTGTTGTTGTTGCTGTGTGTTCCCAACCCCTCTGTCATCTTCACATTCCATTGTGACTGTTGCTGTGTGTTCCCATCCCCTCTGTCATCTTTACATTCCATTGTGACTGTTGTTGTTGCTGTGTGTTCCCATCCCCTCTGTCATCTTCACATTCCATTGTGACTGTTGTTGTTGCTGTGTGTTCCCATCCCCTCTGTCATCTTCACATTCCATTGTGACTGTTGTTGTTGCTGTGTGTTCCCATCCCCTCTGTCATCTTCACATTCCATTGTGACTGTTGTTGTGTGTTCCCATCCCCTCTGTCATCTTCACATTCCATTGTGACTGTTGTTGTTGTTGTGTGTTCCCATCCCCTCTGTCATCTTCACATTCCATTGTGACTGTTGTTGTTGCTGTGTGTTCCCATCCCCTCTGTCATCTTCACATTCCATTGTGACTGTTGCTGTGTGTTCCCATCCCCTCTGTCATCTTCACATTCCATTGTGACTGTTGCTGTGTGTTCCCACCCCCTCTGTCATCTTCACATTCCATTGTGACTGTTGTTGTTGTTGCTGTGTGTTCCCATCCCCTCTGTCATCTTCACATTCCATTGTGACTGTTGCTGTGTGTTCCCATCCCCTCTGTCATCTTCACATTCCATTGTGACTGTTGTTGTTGCTGTGTGTTCCCATCCCCTCTGTCATCTTCACATTCCATTGTGACTGTTGTTGTTGCTGTGTGTTCCCATCCCCTCTGTCATCTTCACATTCCATTGTGACTGTTGCTGTGTGTTCCCATCCCCTCTGTCATCTTCACATTCCATTGTGACTGTTGTTGTTGTTGTGTGTTCCCATCCCCTCTGTCATCTTCACATTCCATTGTGACTGTTGTTGTTGCTGTGTGTTCCCATCCCCTATCTTCACATTCCATTGTGACTGTTGTTGTTGCTGTGTGTTCCCACCCCCTCTGTCATCTTTACATTCCATTGTGACTGTTGTTGTTGTGTGTTCACATCCCCCCTGTCATCTTTACATTCCATTGTGACTGTTGTTGTTGTTGTGTGTTCCCATCCCCTCTGTCATCTTTACATTCCATTGTGACTGTTGTTGTTGTTGTGTGTTCCCATCCCCTCTGTCATCTTCACATTCCATTGTGACTGTTGTTGTTGTGTGTTTCCACCCCCTCTGTCATCGTCACATTCCATTGTGACTGTTGTTGTTGATGTGTGTTCCAATCCCCTCTATCATCTTGACCTTGTCTGTGTAATGGAAGGTGGAGTGGACGCACCACTTCTCATTCACATTCCATCGCGACTTGTTGCTGTGTGTTCCCACCCCCTCTGTCATCTTCACATTCCATTGTGACTGTTGCTGTGTGTTCCCATCCCCTCTGTCATCTTCACATTCCATTGTGACTGTTGTTGTTGCTGTGTGTTCCCATCCCCTCTGTCATCTTTACATTCCATTGTGACTGTTGTTGTTGCTGTGTGTTCCCACCCCCTCTGTCATCTTCACATTCCATTGTGACTGTTGTTGTTGCTGTGTGTTCCCATCCCCTCTGTCATCTTCACATTCCATTGTGACTGTTGCTGTGTGTTCCCACCCCCTCTGTCATCTTCACATTCCATTGTGACTGTTGTTGTTGCTGTGTGTTCCCATCCCCTCTGTCATCTTCACATTCCATTGTGACTGTTGTTGTTGTTGTGTGTTCCCATCCCCTCTGTCATCTTCACATTCCATTGTGACTGTTGTTGTTGTTGTGTGTTCCCACCCCCTCTGTCATATTTACATTCCATTGTGACTGTTGTTGTTGTTGTGTGTTCCCACCCCCTCTGTCATATTTACATTCCATTGTGACTGTTGTTGTTGTTGTGTGTTCCCACCCCCTCTGTCATCTTTACATTCCATTGTGACTGTTGTTGTTGTTGTGTGTTCCCACCCCCTCTGTCATCTTCACATTCCATTGTGACTGTTGTTGTTGTTGTGTGTTCCCATCCCCTCTGTCATCTTCACATTCCATTGTGACTGTTGTTGTTGTTGTGTGTTCCCATCCCCTCTGTCATCTTTACATTCCATTGTGACTGTTGTTGTTGTTGTGTGTTCCCATCCCCTCTGTCATCTTCACATTCCATTGTGACTGTTGTTGTTGTTGTGTGTTCCCATCCCCTCTGTCATCTTCACATTCCATTGTGACTGTTGTTGTTGCTGTGTGTTCCCATCCCCTCTGTCATCTTCACATTCCATTGTGACTGTTGTTGTTGTTGTGTGTTCCCATCCCCTCTGTCATCTTTACATTCCATTGTGACTGTTGTTGTTGCTGTGTGTTCCCATCCCCTATCTTCACATTCCATTGTGACTGTTGTTGTTGCTGTGTGTTCCCCCCCCCCCCTCTGTCATCATTTACATTCCATTGTGACTGTTGTTGTTGTTGTGTGTTCCCATCCCCTCTGTCATCTTTACATTCCATTGTGACTGTTGTTGTTGTGTGTTCACATCCCCCCTGTCATCTTTACATTCCATTGTGACTGTTGTTGTTGTTGTGTGTTCCCATCCCCTCTGTCATCTTCACATTCCATTGTGACTGTTGTTGTTGTGTGTTTCCCACCCCCTCTGTCATCGTCACATTCCATTGTGACTGTTGTTGTTGTTGCTGTGTGTTCCCATCCCCTCTGTCATCTTCACATTCCATTGTGACTGTTGTTGTTGATGTGTGTTCCAATCCCCTCTATCATCTTGACCTTGTCTGTGTAATGGAAGGTGGAGTGGACGCACCACTTCTCATTCACATTCCATCGCGACTTGTTGCTGTGTGTTCCCATCCCCTCTGTCATCTTCACATTCCATTGTGACTGTTGTTGGTGTTGTGTGTTCCCACCCCCTCTGTCATATTTACATTCCATTGTGACTGTTGTTGTTGCTGTGTGTTCCCACCCCCTCTGTCATCTTGACCTTGTCTGTGTAATGGAAGGTGGAGTGGACGCACCACTTTTCATTCACATTCCATCGCGACTTGTTGCTGTGTGTTCCCATCCCCTCTGTCATCTTCACATTCCATTGTGACTTGTTGGTGTTGTGTGTTCCCACCCCCTCTGTCATCTTTACATTCCATTGTGACTGTTGTTGCTGTGTTCCCACCCCCTCTGTCATCTTGACCTTGTCTGTGTAATGGAAGGTGGAGTGGACGCACCACTTTTCATTCACATTCCATCGCGACTTGTTGCTGTGTGTTCCCACCCCCTCTGTCATCTTCACATTCCATTGTGACTGTTGTTGTTGCTGTGTGTTCCCATCCCCTCTGTCATCTTCACATTCCATTGTGACTGTTGTTGTTGTTGTGTGTTCCCATCCCCTCTGTCATCTTTACATTCCATTGTGACTGTTGTTGTTGCTGTGTGTTCCCACCCCCTCTGTCATCTTCACATTCCATTGTGACTGTTGTTGTGTGTTCCCACCCCTCTGTCATCTTCACATTCCATTGTGACTGTTGTTGTTGCTGTGTGTTCCCATCCCCTCTGTCATCTTCACATTCCATTGTGACTGTTGTTGTTGCTGTGTGTTCCCATCCCCTCTGTCATCTTCACATTCCATTGTGACTGTTGTTGTTGCTGTGTGTTCCCATCCCCTCTGTCATCTTTACATTCCATTGTGACTGTTGTTGTTGCTGTGTGTTCCCATCCCCTCTGTCATCTTCACATTCCATTGTGACTGTTGTTGTTGTTGTGTGTTCCCACCCCCTCTGTCATCTTCACATTCCATTGTGACTGTTGCTGTGTGTTCCCACCCCCTCTGTCATCTTCACATTCCATTGTGACTGTTGTTGTTGCTGTGTGTTCCCATCCCCTCTGTCATCTTCACATTCCATTGTGACGTTGTTGTTGCTGTGTGTTCCCATCCCCTCTGTCATCTTCACATTCCATTGTGACTGTTGTTGTTGCTGTGTGTTCCCACCCCCTCTGTCATCTTCACATTCCATTGTGACTGTTGTTGTTGTTGTGTGTTCCCACCCCCTCTGTCATCTTCACATTCCATTGTGACTGTTGTTGTTGCTGTGTGTTCCCATCCCCTCTGTCATCTTCACATTCCATTGTGACTGTTGTTGTTGCTGTGTGTTCCCATCCCCTCTGTCATCTTCACATTCCATTGTGACTGTTGTTGCTGTGTGTTCCCATCCCCTCTGTCATCTTCACATTCCATTGTGACTGTTGTTGTTGTTGTGTGTTCCCATCCCCTCTGTCATCTTCACATTCCATTGTGACTGTTGTTGTTGCTGTGTGTTCCCATCCCCTCTGTCATCTTCACATTCCATTGTGACTGTTGTTGCTGTGTGTTCCCATCCCCTCTGTCATCTTCACATTCCATTGTGACTGTTGTTGTTGCTGTGTGTTCCCACCCCCTCTGTCATCTTCACATTCCATTGTGACTGTTGTTGTTGCTGTGTGTTCCCATCCCCTCTGTCATCTTCACATTCCATTGTGACTGTTGTTGTTGCTGTGTGTTCCCAACCCCTCTGTCATCTTCACATTCCATTGTGACTGTTGTTGTGTGTTCCCACCCCCTCTGTCATCTTCACATTCCATTGTGACTGTTGTTGTTGCTGTGTGTTCCCATCCCCTCTGTCATCTTTACATTCCATTGTGACTGTTGTTGTTGCTGTGTGTTCCCACCCCCTCTGTCATCTTCACATTCCATTGTGACTGTTGTTGTGTGTTCCCATCCCCTCTGTCATCTTCACATTCCATTGTGACTGTTGTTGTTTGTGTGTTCCCATCCCCTCTGTCATCTTCACATTCCATTGTGACTGTTGTTGTTGCTGTGTGTTCCCATCCCCTCTGTCATCTTCACATTCCATTGTGACTGTTGTTGCTGTGTGTTCCCATCCCCTCTGTCATCTTTACATTCCATTGTGACTGTTGTTGTTGTTGTGTGTTCCCACCCCCTCTGTCATCTTCACATTCCATTGTGACTGTTGCTGTGTGTTCCCATCCCCTCTGTCTTCACATTCCATTGTGACTGTTGTTGTTGTGTGTTCCCACCCCCTCTGTCATCTTCACATTCCATTGTGACTGTTGTTGTTGCTGTGTGTTCCCCCCTTCATATATCCCAATACGCTATATTGCTAATTACGATGTCAATGTATTCACATCACTCTGTTTGTTTACTAATCTCCCACAGTGTGCTAAAATCAGTGTTTAAGTTTTCCGCATTTTATTGCTATTTGTTACCGGTTTCATACCATAGGCTGCATTAGTTTGCCCTGTTCTAAAATGTATAGTTCTTTTATACGTGCTTCAACATATATCTGTGCGTATGTGCATGTATTCTTACATGTGCCGCGCGCACGTGCAGGTATGTACGTGTATGGTTACACGCATGTATGCCCGCACAAGTATTAACAATTATACATGTGCGTATGTAATTCTATAAATTCATATTTCAACCTGTCTTTATCATAATACCTGCTTTGCTACCTTTATGTTCAATTATGTATGTGTAATTTTATGCCTTGCCATGTTTGTATTCTATGTTCGTATAATATTATGTACAAAGGTGCTACCTTTATGTTCAAATCTGTATGTGTAATATTATGCCTTGCCATGTTTGTATTCTATGTTCGTATATGTACCAAGGACAGATTGGAAGAATAGGCGTTGCCTAAAAACTTTATCCTTGAAAAATAAAGTTAAAGTTTTCAAGTTTTCGCTTCTCTTTTGTCTTGTCTTTAATTCTAATCAGACATATAAGTGGGCATGAGTAATGGAGTGGACGGTCCACTATTCATTCCCACACCGTTGTATTCTAAAACTAACTATTCTGTTACATCTCTCGCTTTATTTACCTTCCCTCAAGCCTTTTCTAACACTTCGAATCTCTAGTATTGCTAACTGCACGTATCCGTGGAAATGAGAATTGGGGTGGACGCACCAGTTCTCGGTTCCACTCTTTGATTTTAAAGTACTCGTCCAATAGGTCAGACCTAACCCTGTTTGGTCGGCAAGACTAGCCCCGCGGGTGTTTATATCTTTCTAATTCATCTGTTACTATTTTCCAGTCCTCGTTTTGCATGGCAATAAACATATGTGTTTACTTTTATTCCCGTGTTTACTATATTTTAGCTGTGTCTCTCAGACCCAATCCCAACCTTTCTCGTTTACCTATTTATATATTATAGCTCCCAGCTTGCCACAAAGTCAACCTGAAAGCTGTCTCAAGTACAATGGACGTCAGTTGTAAACAAACCGGTATGAAATATTATTAGCATATCCAATCGTTACCCGTTGAGTCTGTGCTTACTGTTTCCTTTATGTGTTGGTTTGGAAGTCTGTGTTTGAAGAACAAGCGTGTGTTGGATGATGTGGTGAATGTGTGTAGTAAAGTTGTTGGAAAGAGAGAGATGGGTTTGAATGAGATGTACGAAAGACGAACCAAGCATAAAGCCAGGGCCTGTATTCACGTTGAGATAGCATGAGACTTAGCATGATGCTAACTTAGAAGCTCTTCCATAAGTCCTATTAAATCCTATAGGACATTGGAAGAGCTTCTAAGTTAGCATCATGCTAAGTCTCATGCTATCTCAATGTGAATACAGGCCCTGGAAGATTGTAAATGACACCTCCCATGCTTTGAACAAACATGACGAACTATTACCTTCTGGACGTCGCTACAAAACTTTTAAAGTCAACTCCAGGGCACAGAAATCCTTCATCCCCAGATCCATCCACCTCCTAAATTCATTATCCTTTTAGGTTTAAATGTGTGTTCATCGTGTTAAAAGAAACTATGCATGCTTATCCTTAGACGTGTATGTATCCACATATAATGTGTATCTTTAAGTGTGTATTATGTGTAATTTTTGCTCCTATTCCTGCATGCTGAATGTCGATGTCTTTGTTATTCTGGCACCTGAACAAAATTTCTCCTTGGGAGATAATAAAGTGAATTTGATTTGATTTGATTTGATTGATTATTGAAACACATTGCTAGGCCTGATGGAATGCACGATGATGCTGGCATACCCCTCGCATGCGAGGATTTGTGGGAAGATAAGGTATTTATCTACAAAGCCTCTGGCGGCTGACGAGGCCAATATGGGAAGAGCAGGTTCTATAGCAGCCTAATATGTCAGTTTTAAAAAGCCAAATCAACGATAGCAGCATTGAACGAACTTTCTTGTTGGGGAGTATTCCAATTTGTCCACTAAGCATTGATTTGACTTTGGTTTTGATTTCGTTGTTGGTATAAATGTTATATGTATGCCACTGTGTGCCAGCCTTCAGGTGGCAGGGGTGTTCTCGACCAAGCTGTGCCCACCCCTTTTACTTACCTTTCCTATTTTTCTGCCTACCATGTCTTTTACTATCTCTTTTCCCCCCATAAAGTCTCCCGACAAGATCTGCAGTTTTCCATTTCGTCTGAGTTCTGTCTCACCGGATCTTCAATCTGTTCTTTCATCTTTCCTTACAAATCTATCTTTTGAATGTTCCTTTTTTCTCTGATCTACCGAACAATTTATGACATGCCACTTTTGTTTTAATTGTTCACTGGCGCCCACACGTGAGACCTTGCGCACTTGAGTGGGTACCTGTTCATTCTGCAGTGCATTATGGCAATTTTTATATATCTTTTTTTTTACTAGTATGTATTTGTTATCCTTTTTTACTGTTTGTTTTAACCTGGATCCGATAAATAGAGTAGAGTGGCTCCACGTTTCCAGCACTGTGTGGACTTATGTACTATAGGGTGCAATGATGGAGGTGTCATGTTATGAATTGTGCTGTATGTTTTGTTTGTTTACAGGTTGTTGAACGTTGGTAAGATACATTGATGAGTGTTGTGTAATAAGTGGTCGAACTGTACGCGGTGACAGTCCCGAGATGACCATAGCTGTTGACGGGACTATAATGGAAAAAATAAAATAAATACATTTTATATGTTTGGATATATAGATTCATGCATATAGCGGGTTATTATATTTGAAGGTACTATCATTGTTCTCGGATGAAAGCTAGAAGGTACTACTAATAACCTTGTTCATAGCAACTTCTGGCTTTCACCCAGGAAAATGGTAGTACCTTCTGACACAAAACCTCAAAATATGCTGGTGATACACGAGTCGGTAATGTTGTTTGTGAAGTATTGCATTGCTAGGTCTGTTTTTATTCTGTTCTTCCGTTAACCCTTTCACCACCAAAGTCGCATTTTAGCACCACAGTGATTTAACACCTATGTCACTAAAAGGCATCAATTCGGGGTCTATTATCCAAAGACCCTATTTTAGTTTTGGGAAGTAAGGATAGACCTTATTTTATGTATATGTCACAGAAGAATCCCCCAATACTGCAGATGGATTTTGTTCTCTACCCAGGTAAATTTAATGGACATTTTTGGCTAAAATATGGCTGGCGGTGAAAGGGTTAATCTGAGTTTCTTTCTGCCTTTTAGTGACCCATTATTACAAGCCTCATTACGGTTTAAAATCGAAATTGTGTTACATTACATTTTGTCCTTTGCCCGATGTGTATATTGGCAGAGCAGTATAAGTTTGTGACAGTCTGGGCTATTTCCTTTCTTTGTACCTTTTTTTCCCTTTGCCCGATGTGTATATTGGCAGAGCAGTATAAGTTTGTGACAGTCTGGGCTATTTCCTTTCTTCGTACCTTTTCTTCCCATTGCCCGATGTGTATATTGGCAAAGCAGTATAAGTTTGTGACAGTCTGGGCTATTTCCTTTCTTCGTACCTTTTCTTCCCATTGCCCGATGTGTATATTGGCAAAGCAGTATAAGTTTGTGACAGTCTGGGCTATTTCCTTTCTTCGTACCTTTTCTTCCCATTGCCCGATGTGTATATTGGCAGAGCAGTATAAGTTTGTGACAGTCTGGGCTATTTCCTTTCTTTGTACCTTTTCTTCCCTTTGCCCGATGTGTATATTGGCAGAGCAGTATAAGTTTGTGACAGTCTGGGCTATTTCCTTTCTTTGTACCTTTTTCCCTTTGCCCGATGTGTATATTGGCAGAGCAGTATAAGTTTGTGACAGTCTGGGCTATTTCCTTTCTTCGTACCTTTTCTTCCCATTGCCCGATGTGTATATTGGCAAAGCAGTATAAGTTTGTGACAGTCTGGGCTATTTTCTTTCTTCGTACCTTTTTTTCCCTTTTCCCGATGTGTATATTGGCAGAGCAGTATAAGTTTGTGACAGTCTGGGTTATTTCCTTTCGTTGTACCTTTTTTTCCCTTTTCCCGATGTGTATATTGGCAGAGCAGTATAAGTTTGTGACAGTCTGGGCTATTTCCTTTCTTTGTACCTTTTTCCCTTTGCCCGATGTGTATATTGGCAGAGCAGTATAAGTTTGTGACAGTCTGGGCTATTTCCTTTCTTTGTACCTTTTCTTCCCTTTTCCCGATGTGTATATTGGCAAAGCAGTATAAGTTTGTGACAGTCTGGGCTATTTCCTTTCTTTGTACCTTTTTCCCTTTGCCCGATGTGTATATTGGCAGAGCAGTATAAGTTTGTGACAGTCTGGGCTATTTTCTTTCTTCGTACCTTTTCTTCCCATTGCCCGATGTGTATATTGGCAAAGCAGTATAAGTTTGTGACAGTCTGGGCTATTTTCTTTCTTCGTACCTTTTTTTCCCTTTTCCCGATGTGTATATTGGCAGAGCAGTATAAGTTTGTGACAGTCTGGGTTATTTCCTTTCGTTGTACCTTTTTTTCCCTTTTCCCGATGTGTATATTGGCAGAGCAGTATAAGTTTGTGACAGTCTGGGCTATTTCCTTTCTTTGTACCTTTTTCCCTTTGCCCGATGTGTATATTGGCAGAGCAGTATAAGTTTGTGACAGTCTGGGTTATTTCCTTTCGTTGTACCTTTTTTTCCCTTTTCCCGATGTGTATATTGGCAAAGCAGTATAAGTTTGTGACAGTCTGGGTTATTTCCTTTCGTTGTACCTTTTTTTCCCTTTTCCCGATGTGTATATTGGCAGAGCAGTATAAGTTTGTGACAGTCTGGGTTATTTCCTTTCGTTGTACCTTTTTTTCCCTTTTCCCGATGTGTATATTGGCAGAGCAGTATAAGTTTGTGACAGTCTGGGTTATTTCCTTTCGTTGTACCTTTTTTTCCCTTTTCCCGATGTGTATATTGGCAAAGCAGTATAAGTTTGTGACAGTCTGGGTTATTTCCTTTCGTTGTACCTTTTTTTCCCTTTTCCCGATGTGTATATTGGCAAAGCAGTATAAGTTTGTGACAGTCTGGGTTATTTCCTTTCGTTGTACCTTTTTTTCCCTTTTCCCGATGTGTATATTGGCAGAGCAGTATAAGTTTGTGACAGTCTGGGTTATTTCCTTTCTTTGTACCTTTTTTTCCCTTTTCCCGATGTGTATATTGGCAGAGCAGTATAAGTTTGTGACAGTCTGGGTTATTTCCTTTCGTTGTACCTTTTTTTCCCTTTTCCCGATGTGTATATTGGCAGAGCAGTATAAGTTTGTGACAGTCTGGTTGTTGTTTTTCTTTGTACCTTTTTTTCCCTTTGCCCGATGTGTATATTGGCAGAGCAGTATAAATTAATCTATTTCTTTGTCCTTTCTTTCCTTGTAACTTTGTTTTTCTGTGCTTTGCTTTTAATCTGTGCAGCAGAGTGGCAACGTTTGCTGTTGACATTCAAAGCACTGTTGCTGTATTTTAAACTTCAATTTTCCCATTTAAATTATTGGTGGCTTTCATGTATTTGTATCGTGTATAATAAATGTGCATTCATGTTTAGCTTGCATTGTGTTAATGGATCCAAGTGATTGCAGAGGCTTTCACCCCTATTATGCCATGTCTATGTATTGTGTTAATGGATCCAATGATTGTAGAGGCTTTGA
>CM065704.1:5015992-5020992 GCA_017654935.2 Phymorhynchus buccinoides
TTTGTAAATACAAATATGGGTTGGAACAATACTGGAGGCAATGCCCGGAGGCAGTACGAAACCAGTAAAGTCCCGATTTTTTAAAATAATACAGATAGCTGTAGCGGTGACCACGCCTCGGTTAAACCTCATCGGCTATGGCACCGCCACGAAGCTTTTTGTTTCATTTTTAAAAATTACTAATTCAAATTGAGGCCTGCTCTTTAAAATGATGTATTTTAAAAAGCGTACAAAATAATAAACATACGTAATACAGACACTACAACAGACACGACGAGTATGCAGTGCTTCTTTTGATGAGTATAAGTAGGATACATAGTTTTAAATGTTTTCCAAAAGATATAAAAAGTTACGAAATGGTGCAGAGATAACATTCTGGTTTACAGATTAAAATTATTGAAAAGCCAGGGGAGGTGACTCATGATTGGAGTGGTAAAAAAATAGACCGCGTGCCACAAACTATTGCGATTTCGCGCTTGTTTTTCAAATAGCTCCCTCAAAATGGCAAAAACTGCTCAATTTTTGCTAACGTTTTTGAAGCAATTTTTGTTGTGGGGGGTGGGGGTGGGGGTGTACAGTTCCGCTTTTTCAATGCAAAATGGAACAAAATCCGTGAAAAACAAAGAACACAAATTTAACTTTTTTTCTTCTTTTTTTTTGGGGTGGTGGTGGCTTGAAGTGAGGTGGGTGTTAGTGTCTGGGGGTCATTCGCTCTAATGTATTCATTTTTCATAGAGATGTATGGTGAGGATGCGCGAGCCAGTCTGTTGGGAATGTTTGCGCGGATGGTGGGTTGGTGACAAGCGCATTGAGTTGCTTTGCAAGATTATGCGCTATATAAGCATTATTAATTATTATTATTTTATTATAATTGACAGAAAACATCTGAGCGATCGAAGAAGAAGAAGAAGATAAGGAAAACATTTCCCAGGCCATATGTGACCCAGCACCACGAAAGGGACATTAAGTGTCAAACTGACCATTCTGAAAAAAATTATACATTTGAAAACGTCAGACAAGTTCTTTCTAATGATACAAGAACCGTTATTGTATATGTTTCCGTTCCAGAGTTATGAACAATTTAAAGTTAGTAGGGTGAGTGTCGGTCATTTTGAGAAAACGCAGTCTAAAGTCTAGTCTAGCTGAAGAAAACGCAGTAACCTACCATAAGACCATTTAGAGACCATATTAAAGATTGTCCTTTATAAACATGACAGATAAGATGTTAGAGAACAAGAAATTACTCATGACTCAGAATTAACAAAAACTGAGATTTTTGACTTTCGAAGCTTGTTGTTAGAAACTAGCCCAGCGACTTAATGTCCCTTTCGTAGTGCTTCGTCACATAATTATACCTGGCTATTGCCACATGTTTTAAAGACACACTGACGCCCCACGAGTAAGTCCCTTGGTTTTTTTCTGGGTAGCTGTGACCCACATACCAAAATTCCCCCAACTTCAAATTGAGGCTGCTCTTTATAAAATGTTTTGTTTTGAAATTGGGGGGCATTTGTATGGCAGTCAAACTGGCCGAAACAAGATTTCTTGCCAGCTATAAGAGGAGTGACACGTGCTCTGGTAGGTCTTTAAGGGAAGGAGGAGCTAATGAGGTATAAAAGCATGCAGGATCTGTTTCTTCCTCGGCCCCCCTCCCTCCCTCCCTTCCTTCCTTCCTTCCTTAACCCCTTTCGCCACCAGCCATATTTCAGCCAAAAAATGTCCATTAAATGTACCTGGGTAGAGAACAAAATACATCTGCAGTATTGGGGATTCTTCTGTGGCATATAGGGGAAGACGGGGTAAAAAGCGCATGGGCGGGTAAGAAGCCCACCCCAATTATCTCATGAAATAAAGAAAATTTCAGTCAAATTTGCCCATGAGACGAATGCTAGACATTAACGCTCGTCTCATGGGCAAAATGAGACTGAAATTTGCTTCATTTCATGAGATAATTGGGGTGGGCTTCTTACCCGCCCATGCGCTTTTTACCCCGTCTTCCCCTATAAAGCATGCAGGATCTGTTTCTTCCTCGGCCTCCCTTCCTTCCTTCCTTCCTTCCTTAACCCTTTCGCCGCCAGCCATATTTCAGCCAAACATTTCCATTAAATGTACCTGGGTAGAGAACACAATCCATCTGCAGTATTGGGGATTCTTCTGTGGCATATATACAGTAAGGTCTATTCTTACCTACCAAAACTAAGACAACAGGGTCTTTGGATAATAGACCCCAATTTCACGCCTTTTAGTGACATAGGTAGGTTAAAACCACTGTGGTGCTAAAATGCGACTTTGGCGGTGTAAGGGTTAAGGTGTCCCACGATCAATTGCTGATACGATTATTCCGTCACATTTTCTCTCTCTCTCTCAGTGAAATGGAAAAGCGTGATTTATGTTGATGCAGTCTACCCCTACCCCTTTTAAAGTTCAAGTGTTCAAGTGTTCAAGCATACTTTATCATCTCCGAAAGAGAAATTCAAGTTCGGTGCAACAGCATGACAGAAATACAACAGAAGCGAATTTTTTATTTTTTTATTTTTTATTCTCCCATTTTCCATCAAATGATGCTTCTGATTCTACCCCCTCCTCTTTTCTCTTCTTTACCCCCGCTCCCTCCCTCCCTCTTTACTCACTCACCTCCTATGACCTAGTAGTAGCGTTTAGCTTAGAAATAACTTCAGGTCTTGATTTGTATTCCTTTTCCCCTCGTCTTCCTCTTAAAGGGCCACCCTGACGGATGAGGTGGGGTATTTTTTTTTTTAGCAAGAAACACACCGAGATCACCATGGAAACACCATTTACAGAGATCGCAACACTCGCTTTGCTCTGGTTTCCTAGAAATCAAATCGGCGATTTATCCTTGGCGGAGGTGCTGGAAGTCAATTTTTTTTTCACTGAAAGAGAAAGCGTGTCAGTCTCTTGTAATGGCGACCAAATTGTTTGCACGATTTTTTTTGGCAATACGAGTCTTTTTATTTATCTTTTTTAAAAATACATTTTATGCAGTTTATCTAAAAGAGTTTTGCTCACAACAAAGGAAATAGCTTCAATTTTTGTTTTACTGCACTACAAAAAAGAAAAAGCTTCAACCACAATGGGTTTGACCCCCACCCACCCCATCCAAAACGGCTTCTCTCTCCGGCACCTCCGCCATGGAGGAATCGCCGTTTTGACGGTTTGATATCTAGGATACCAGACCAAAGTGAGTGTTCCGATCCTTGAAAAAAGGCTGTCTTTCTGGTGATCTCAGACGTGTTTCCTTGCAAAAATTCATCCGTCAGGGTCCACCTTTAATCTCCTTATTTGTTGTGTTTAACCCTTTCACCGCCAATGTCCCATTTATGCACCACAATGGTTTAACATCCATGTCACTAAAAGGCATCACATCAGGACCTGTTATCTGAAGACCTTATTTTCTTAATGTTTGGAAGTAAAGATAGGCCTAATGTTATGCATTTCACAGAGACATTCCCAATAACTGCAGATAAAAAAAAAATTCTACCCTGTTCAGTTTAAAGGCATTTTTTGGCTAAAAATTGGCTGGCGGCGAAAGGGTTAAATAGTCTTCTCTTCCGTTTCCCTGCTACTTCCTATTTTTGTGCGCGCGCATTACTTTAGTTAACCTTTTCCCTTCTGTCTTCTCGCATTGTTCAACCACTTGGTTGCAGCATGGACACTACACATTGAGACCTAAATATAGAATCCGTGGTTGCAGGTGTTGCTCCTCTTTTTTCCTTCTTCTTCAATTCTCTGCTGTCTTCCGCCTTTTTTTCTTCTTTTTAGAATCTTGTTTTTACTTCCTGTGCGTCAGTTTTTTCCCCCCAGTACACTTCTACGTTCAACGGCAGTGATTGAATCCGCTTGTTAGTTCGCCGCCCCCTCCCCCCCCCCCTCCAGTGGAAATACCGGTGTGTGTGTGTGCGCGCGTGTGTGTCTTTCGTACACATAGTTCTCCCACCTTCTGGAAGTTCTCTGCTTGCGTCTTCCTCTAAGCTGCCACTCTCTTAGACCCTTCCTTGTCTTTGTATTTATACCCCTTTGCTTATGCTGTCATCTGCTTGTCTTTCTGCCTTACGGGTCCATTCTGCTGCCTTAATTTAACAAAAAAGACACTCTTACAAAGCATTCCCCCAGACAGACATGCTGAGCCTAACTATTTCTTAATAGGCTCATAACGGCAGCATGACGCATTTGTGCTCAATTGAAAGGAGACTGTGAGCGATCGAAGAAGAAGTTGGGCATTGTTTGTATGTGTGTGGGGGTGGGGTGGGGTGGGGTGGTGGTGGTCAGTAAACCGAGTCACAATCGCCAGACTTCTACAACAATGAGGCAAAGTCCTGATGACTATGAGATACGTGACTCAAAGAGAAACAGACAGACAAACACACACACATGCAGTACAGATATAGAGAAAGAGAGAGAGAGAGAAAGAGAGAGAGACGGAGACAGAGAGATACAGAGACAGAGTCAAAGAGAGAGAGAGAGAGAGAGAGGGGCCAGAGAGAGACAGAGACACAGAGATAGAGAGACAGTAAAAGAGAGAAAGAGACAGAGACAGAGAAAATGAGAGACAGACATAAGAGAGAGAGACACATAGATAGAGAGAAAGTAAGAGAGAGATAGAGAGAGAGTCAGAGAGACAGAGACAGAGAAAATGAGAGACAGAGACAGACTTAAGAGAGAGAGAGAGAGACACAGACAGACAGACAGAGATAGAGAGTCAGAGAGAGAGATAATGATAATGACAATGAACCTTTATTTTACAACGGTAAAAGTATTGACATAGAGTAGCCATTTTCATACTTGCCGTTAGCACAAACAAATAGATCGTACAAAATTAAAACGAACTAAAACTAATAAAATATCGTCTTAACACACACCAGTCAGAGAGAGAGAGAGAGAGAGGGGTGGGGGGGGGGGGGGGGGGGGGCAGAGAGAGACAGAGACACAGACATAGAGAGAAAGTAAGAGAGAGAGACACACACACATACAGAGAGACAGAG
>CM065704.1:5025992-5028492 GCA_017654935.2 Phymorhynchus buccinoides
CTCATCACGAGACAGTGACAACCACGGTCATCTCCCTTTGAAGACGGTTTTGCCTTTCCAATCACAAGGTTAGGAATGTCGGGAATGTGATAATGCTGTAACCAGCGTGTGATTGTTCTGTACATTTAGAACATCATCTTGTGACGTGTCAATTGCTATAAACCAATGACAGGCTTTCATTGTTTGAAAGTGAAGGCTATAATTGGAGTGGTGAGAAAAAGTTGTCACACAAGACGCTGAAACGTAGCTAGAGCAACACTCCCAGCCTGTCATAATAAGCCCACTAGTAAGTATTATTGATGGCAGGTGATTGAGATCTGGTTTGTTTGACCCTAGTTTTGATCTAGATCCTATGTTCAATGATGAATAAGGAGTAGATAGATATGTTATTGAAAAGAAGTGGTAAACATTCTATTCTATTTATGTGCACTGATTATTTGTGTGTGTGTGTTTTTGACTTGAACACTTTTGGTACCAGAACCGGAGTTTATGCCTACTAACCCTTTTGTCTATTTTTAGTAGGAAACCTATGGGCCGCAATCTTGCACTTTATGATACCATTCCTTTCCAGGTGTTGGATGGAGAGTGATGTTGGATTGATCACCTTTTATGTTTTACTGATCTCAGTTTGTTAACTGAAATTCAGTTTATTTATTAACTAGTGCTATTGTACAAGGGAAGCCTTCTAGCCGGTTGGGATTCACTAATGCCCTGCCGACTGAAGCCCCTTGTCTCTAAGCCATAGAGATCTACATCCACCTTCTCCTGTGATTATCAGCAGGGCATCGTGGGCAGGAAGATCATCCCTGTCTCACAAGCACCAAGACGGGACCGCCGCCAAGACGACCCGCACCCAGAATCCGCGAGGAGACCACGCTTGAACCGTGCCATCCCGCGAAGCCGTAACCGGAACGACTGGGAGCTACTCTCACCTGACGAGCAAGCCCAGCCACCCCAGCACTCGCCGATCACTACGGAGGAACTTGACCACAGCTAAGTCCCCCGGACTGCGCCAATCATTTGAACTTTCCTCCGGACACTGAAAATAAGTGACCCTTCCTGCTTGGGGCTAACCTTCTAGAAAGACAAAAGTCTTATAAATCCTTTCGGATTCCATTGTTTTTTATCCATATTTTGTTTTGGCGCCATTGAGCTGCTTTATTATTATTGTTGCATAATCTTATGCAGATTTTGGGAGTAAATAAAATACAAGTGTCAAATAATCCTGAACCCTTTTGTCAGACTGATGAGAGTGGGAGTCTTGTAATTTCATGTAAAACCCTACTTCTCTCTGTCTGCCATTTAGAGCAATTCAACCACTTGTATTTCTTACAACCATACGAGCCAGAACCCGGGCACAAATATAAATTTATTAGATGAAAAGGGGCCGGGAAAGTTGCTCATCTCCCATACCCTAGAGAAGTGGGCTAAAGGCAAATTTTCTAAAGTCTTCCCTAGGGACTTAGCCTTTTAACCCATTACCTCGTCACACACCCCCCCCCCCCCCCCCTTCTATATTTTGTTGTTGCATTTAAAGCGCTCCGTTTGATGATACAGATTGAAACTAAATTTCGTCTCTAGGTGGAGGTTTGCGCGAGCATTTTGCGCAACAGTAGGTCATCAACTCAGCTCTTCTGAGTTAATATCGTTTTGTGGGCAGGGTTTCACCTTATTTACAGTTATCTCGGAGTTATCACTGCTGGGAGAGAAGGGATCTGGTTTTGTTTTATCAGTCACGGACGTGTTACTTTCCAACCTGACTCTGTGATGTAATGGATTGTGGTGTCTGTGTCTGTCTGTCGCTCTATCTGTCTGCCTGTCTGCGTGTGTGTCTATCTATCTCTCAAACTCTCTGATGTTGTGACTCCCTGTCTGTTGATTCTCTGTCTGTCTGTCTGTCTGTCTGTCTGTCTGTCTGTCTGTCTGTCTTTGCTTTTCTCCTTATTTCCTTCCTTGTCTCTCTCTGTCTCTCTCACTTTGTGTGTGTGTGTCTCTTTCTGTCTGTCTCTCTGTGTGTCTGTCTGTCTCTCACTGTGTCTGAGAGACAGAGAGAGAAAGAGAAGAGGAGAGAGAGAGGGAGGGAGGGAGAGAGAGAGAGAGAGAGAGAGAGAGAGAGAGAGAGAGAGAGAGACGGAGACGGAGACGGAGAGAGAGACAGACAGACAGATAGACAGACACAGATAGATAGACTGATACAGACATACACACAAACAGACACATGAACACGCGCACAATACAACAAAAAACGCACACTATCCAAAGGCGCACGGCAAAATGCGCACAATTGTATCGTCCAAAGGCGCACACTTCAACCGTTCAAAACTTGAGCTCATTCTGCCGAGCATTTGTATCATTGCAATTCTGCGTACCCAGGTATTCCTTGTTTTTTTTTAGATAGGTTAGGGATAGGGTTAGGGATAGTTAGGGATATGTTTAGGGATAGGGTTAGGGTTAGGGTTAAGAATAGGGTTAGGGATAGGGTTAGAGTTAGGAATAGGGT
>CM065704.1:5044379-5064379 GCA_017654935.2 Phymorhynchus buccinoides
ATGCAGGCGTCAACGCGTCACAGGCTTGTTCTGATAAATCAATGCGCCTGAATGCTAGTGTGCGAAAGGCCTTTAACGTTTCATTCGATGCGTGTGTTTGTTGACGATGGTCGAACTTTATAAGCGTGACAGTCCTGAGATGACCATACTGCGACTGGACGATAATGGAATAACTAAATTTCATAATGTATTTTTTATGTCTACCTTCAGTTTGATTTCAATCGTCTCTTGTTATTGCATCAAATGTTGGTATTTTGTTTGTTCTTTTATAGGGATTTTCTTTGCACAAAGAAGGATTTAACCCTTTCCGCCGCCATCCACTTCATTCAGCCCAATATATACTATTACATTTACCTGGTATATAGAGAACAAAATCTTCTGCGTATTGGGGATTCTCCTTGCAATATATAAAAGGTCTATCCTTACTAACCCAAACAAAGACATAGGGTCTTTGGATAATAGCCCCAATTTGATGCCTTTTAGTACATAGGTTGTTTAAATCACTATGGTGCTAAATGCGAACTTTGGCGGTGGAAGGTTTAAAAGATAAAACATTGCCAGGTCGATAATATTATTGTGATCGGTTTATTCGGTTTTTGTTTTAAATGAAACGTGTTTGGGGGCAAATATTACAACGTTGTCCTGGAAATGAATGTAGAAAGGTGTTTCATATCCTTAACCCTTTCGCCGCCAGCCATTTGTTTTTCAGCCCCCAACAATACCATTAAACTACACTGAGTAGAGAAAACTAAATCTCATATTGCAAATTCCTCTGTGACATGTATAACATTCGGGCTACCCTTACAAACCCAAAAAAATAATAATGATAATAGTGGTCTTCGATAACAGGCACTGATTGTTTTTTTTTTAGTGACATGGTGTTAAACCATTGTGGTGCAAAAATGCGACATTGGCGGTGAAAGGGTTAAATCACATTTATGAGAGATCGAAAGGTTTAATAGATTCGATGTTCACAGTTCGATTGGGGTCAATAGAGTAGACTGCCAACGTTTTCCAGCACTAAAGCTGCGTGGAATTATTTGCTATAGGGTGCATGGATGAGAAGTGTCATTTATGAATTGTACTGTTTTTGTTGTTTACAGGTTGTTAAACGTTGGTCAGAATACATTGATGAATGTTTTGTAATAAGTTGTTCCGAAACTTTACGCAGTGACAGTCCTGAGATGACCATAGCTGTTTGACGGGACTATACTGGAAAAATAAATAGATTCGAATTTAAATAATTTTCGTATTGGGCAGAAAAAAATTAAATCGAGAAAATAAACAAGAAAGGTCGCATGAGAGGAATATGTCATAGAAGTATCAAGGGACGAGAGGTGTAGATAAAATATTATGCGTCTGTGGCAATCTCTTACGTTTAAAAACCTTCCAGTTTTTATTTTCAAACGTAAAGAACAACGTTATGCTTGCGGCACAGCCTGATTTATATTCTGGCGATAGGGTTTGGGGCGATTCACTGTTGTGTCATGATATAAATTGACTGGTCTTGTGTGCATTTTTACGATAGGACTTTTTTGTACTTGTGACCGCTTTCATAGACGCCATGCAATTCGGCTTTAAATGGAACTGTAATCATACCCTAACTATTGCGCAGTCTCTATTGATTTCTACTATCATGTTTATCATTTCCTATATTCAAAAGCCATCCTTAACATTTAGATTACAGGTGATGATGAAGCAGTAGCTACAACTATTAACTTTAGCCTACAACTATTAACTTTAGCCTCTTTCAGTCCAACCAGTAAGATTCTCTCGCCCCTCGCTCCCGTCCCCCCCCCCCCCCTCCTCTAAAACATTGTTTATGGTAAGGTTAACGTTTTTCTCCATGTTACGTGTCCTTTCCCACCTCATGCATGTTTTCATATCAATTCATCCGTTATTGCATTTTCCTTGATATTTTTTGTTCCTTTTATCTGTCAAGGCTGTTCCTCCGTTCTCTTGGCACTCGCTTCCCTAGCTCTTGTCGTGATTAACCCCCTCTGTGTTTGTAACTTCCTCTATTCTGTCACTCGCTTTGACTCTGCCTTTCCCCTTTGCTAACTGTCATCTACTATCTTTCTGCCTTTACATGGTCCATTCTCCTGCCTTTTTTTCTACAAATTCTTACAAGATTTCTTCAGCCGAAGTCGGACAACATGCTGGGCCTATTTCTTAGTTAGCGCATAACGGCAGCATGACGCATCTACGCTCATGTGACGGGAAAACTGAGGCGAACAAATAATAAGATAACTTGTTTTAAACAGTGCCCCATATTTACCTTGTCCTGTGTAATGCGAAGGTGGGTGGCCGCACCACTTTTCATTGCAATTCCATTGTGACTGTTGTTGTTGAATGTGTGTTATTGTGACTGTTGTTGTGTGTTCCCATCCCCTCTGTCATCTTTACATTCCATTGTGACTGTTGTTGTGTGTTCCCATCCCCTCTTGTCATCTTTGCATTCCATTGTGACTGTTGTTGTTGCTGTGTGTTCCCATCCCCTCTGTCATCTTCACATTCCATTGTGACTGTTGTTGTTGCTGTGTGTTCCCACCCCCTCTGTCATCTTCACATTCCATTGTGACTGTTGTTGTTGCTGTGTGTTCCCATCCCCTCTGTCATCTTCACATTCCATTGTGACTGTTGTTGTTGCGTGTGTGTTCCCACCCCCTCTGTCATCTTTACATTCCATTGTGACTGTTGTTGTTGTTGTGTGTTCCCATCCCCTCTGTCATCTTCACATTCCATTGTGACTGTTGTTGTTGCTGTGTGTTCCCATCCCCTCTGTCATCTTCACATTCCATTGTGACTGTTGTTGTTGCTGTGTGTTCCCACCCCCTCTGTCATCTTCACATTCCATTGTGACTTGTTGTTGCTGTGTGTTCCCATCCCCTATCTTCACATTCCATTGTGACTGTTGCTGTGTGTTCGCAACCACTCTTTCATCTTCACATTCCATCGCGACTTGTTGTTGCTGTGTGTTCCCATCCCCTCTGTCATCTTAACATTCCATTGTGACTGTTGTTGGTGTTGTGTGTTCCCATCCCCCTCTGTCATCTTTACATTCCATTGTGACTGTTGTTGCTGTGTTCCCACCCCCTCTGTCATGTTGACCTTGTCTGTGTAATGGAAGGTGGAGTGGACGCACCACTCTGTCATCTTCACATTCCATTGTGACTGTTGTTGCTGTGTGTTCCCACCCCCTCTGTCATCTTCACATTCCATTGTGACTGTTGTTGTTGTTGTGTGTTCCCATCCCCTCTGTCATCTTGACATTGTCATTGTGACTGTTGTTGTTGTGGTGTGTTCCCATCCCCTCTGTCATCTTCACATTCCATTGTGACTGTTGTTGTTGCTGTGTGTTCCCATCCCCTCTGTCATCTTCACATTCCATTGTGACTGTTGTTGTTGCTGTGTGTTCCCATCCCCTCTGTCATCTTCACATTCCATTGTGACTGTTGTTGTTGCTGTGTGTTCCCAACCCCTCTGTCATCTTTACATTCCATTGTGACTGTTGTTGCTGTGTGTTCCCATCCCCCTCTGTCATCTTCACATTCCATTGTGACTGTTGTTGTTGCTGTGTGTTCCCATCCCCTCTGTCATCTTCACATTCCATTGTGACTGTTGTCGTTGTTGTGTGTTCCCACCCCCTCTGTCATATTTACATTCCATTGTGACTGTTGTTGTTGTTGTGTGTTCCCACCCCCTCTGTCATATTTACATTCCATTGTGACTGTTGTTGTTGTTGCTGTGTGTTCCCATCCCCTCTGTCATCTTCACATTCCATTGTGACTGTTGCATGTTGTTGTGTGTTCCCATCCCCTCTTGTCATCTTCACATTCCATTGTGACTGTTGTTGTTGTTGTGTGTTCCCATCCCCTCTTGTCATCTTTACATTCCATTGTGACTGTTGTTGTTGCTGTGTGTTCCCATCCACTCTGTCATCTTCACATTCCATTGTGACTGTTGTTGTTGCTGTGTGTTCCCATCCCCTCTGTCATCTTTACATTCCATTGTGACTGTTGTTGTTGTTGTGTGTTCCCACCCCCTCTGTCATACTTCACATTCCATTGTGACTGTTGTTGTTGTTGCTGTGTGTTCCCATCCCCTCTGTCATCTTCACATTCCATTGTGACTGTTGTTGTTGCTGTGTGTTCCCATCCCCTCTGTCATCTTCACATTCCATTGTGACTGTTGCTGCTGTGTTCCCATCCCCTCTGTCATCTTCGCATTCCATTGTGACTTGTTGTTGCTGTGTGTTCCCACCCCCTCTTGTCATCTTTACATTCCATTGTGACTGTTGTTGTTGCTGTGTGTTCCCATCCCCTCTGTCATCTTCACATTCCATTGTGACTGTTGTTGTGTGGTTCCCACACCCCTCTGTCCTCTCTCACATTCCATTGTTGACTGTTGTTGTTGTTGCTGTGTGTTCCCATCCCCTCTGTCTTCTTCACATTCCATTGTGACTGTTGCTGTGTGTTCCCATCCCCTCTGTGTTTTTCCCCCCCCATTGTGACTGTTGCTGTGTGTTCCCCCCCCCTCTGTCATTCATCACATTCCATTGTGACTGTTGGTTGTTGTGTGTCACACACCCCCTCTGTCATATTTACATTCCATTGTGACTGTTGTTGTTGTTGTGTGTTCCCATCCCCTCTGTCATCTTTACATTCCATTGTGACTGTTGTTGTTGTTGTGTGTTCCCATCCCCTCTGTCATCTTTACATTCCATTGTGACTGTTGTTGTTGTTGTGTGTTCCCATCCCCTCTGTCATCTTTACATTCCATTGTGACTGTTGTTGTTGTTGCTGTGTGTTCCCATCCCCTCTGTCATCTTCACATTCCATTGTGACTGTTGTTGTTGCTGTGTGTTCCCATCCCCTCTGTCATCTTCACATTCCATTGTGACTGTGTAATTGTTGCTGGTGTGTTCCCATCCCCTCTGTCATCTTCACATTCCATTGTGACTTGTTGCTGTGTGTTCCCATCCCCTCTGTCATCTTCACATTCCATTGTGACTGTTGTTGTTGTGTGTTCCCATCCCCTCTGTCATCTTTACATTCCATTGTGACTGTTGTTGTTGTTGCTGTGTGTTCCCATCCCCTCTGTCATCTTGACATTGTCATTGTGACTGTTGTTGTTGCTGTGTGTTCCCATCCCCTCTGTCATCTTTACATTCCATTGTGACTGTTGTTGTTGTGTGTTCCCATCCCCTCTGTCATCTTTACATTCCATTGTGACTGTTGTTGTTGATGTGTGTTCCCATCCCCTCTGTCATCTTTACATTCCATTGTGACTGTTGTTGTTGCTGTGTGTTCCCACCCCCTCTGTCATCTTCACGTTCCATTGTGACTGTTGTAATTGCTGTGGTGTGGCCCACCCCCTCTGTCATCTCCACATTCCATTGTGACTGTTGTTGTTGTTGTGTGTTCCCATCCCCTCTGTCATCTTCACATTCCATTGTGACTGTTGTTGTTGTTTGTGTGTTCCCACCCCCTCTGTCATCTTCACATTCCATTGTGACTGTTGTTGTTGTTGTGTGTTCCCATTCCCCCTCTGTCATCTTTACATTCCATTGTGACTGTTGTTGTTGTTGTGTGTTCCCACCCCCTCTGTCATCTTTACATTCCATTGTGACTGTTGTTGTTGCTGTGTGTTCCCATCCACTCTGTCATCTTCACATTCCATTGTGACTGTTGTTGTGCTGTGTGTTCCCAACCCCTCTGTCATCTTCACATTCCATTGTGACTGTTGTTGTTGCTGTGTGTTCCCACCCCCCTGTCATCTTCACATTCCATTGTGACTGTTGTTGTTGCTGTGTGTTCCCATCCCCTCTGTCATCTTCACATTCCATTGTGACTGTTGTTGTTGCTGCTGTGTGTTCCCATCCCCTCTGTCATCTTCACATTCCATTGTGACTGTTGTTGTTGTTGTGTGTTCCCACCCCCTCTGTCATCTTCACATTCCATTGTGACTGTTGCTGTTGCTGTGTGTTCCCACCCCCTCTGTCATCTTCACATTCCATTGTGACTGTTGTTGTTGCTGTGTGTTCCCATCCCCTCTGTCATCTTCACATTCCATTGTGACTGTTGTTGTTGCTGTGTGTTCCCATCCCCTCTGTCATCTTCACATTCCATTGTGACTGTTGTTGTTGCTGTGTGTTCCCAACCCCTCTGTCATCTTCACATTCCATTGTGACTGTTGTTGTTGCTGTGTGTTCCCATCCCCTCTGTATCTTCACATTCCATTGTGACTGTTGTTGTTGTTGTGTGTTCCCATCCCCTCTGTCATCTTCACATTCCATTGTGACTGTTGTTGTTGCTGTGTGTTCCCACCCCCTCTGTCATCTTCACATTCCATTGTGACTGTTGTTGTGTGTTCCCACCCCCTCTGTCATCTTCACATTCCATTGTGACTGTTGTTGTTGCTGTGTGTTCCAATCCCCTCTGTCATCTTTACATTCCATTGTGACTGTTGTTGTTGCTGTGTGTTCCCATCCCCTCTGTCATCTTTACATTCCATTGTGACTGTTGTTGTTGCTGTGTGTTCCCACCCCCTCTGTCATCTTCACATTCCATTGTGACTGTTGTTGTTGCTGTGTGTTCCCATCCCCTCTGTCATCTTCACATTCCATTGTGACTGTTGTTGTTGCTGTGTGTTCCCACCCCCTCTGTCATCTTTACATTCCATTGTGACTGTTGTTGTTGCTGTGTGTTCCCATCCCCTCTGTCATCTTCGCATTCCATTGTGACTGTTGTTGTGTGTTCCCACCCCCTCTGTCATCTTCACATTCCATTGTGACTGTTGTTGTTGTTGTGTGTTCCCACCCCCTCTGTCATCTTTACATTCCATTGTGACTGTTGTTGTTGTTGTGTGTTCCCATCCCCTCTGTCATCTTCACATTCCATTGTGACTGTTGCTGTGTGTTCCCAACCCCTCTGTCATCTTCACATTCCATTGTGACTGTTGTTGTTGCTGTGTGTTCCCATCCCCTCTGTCATCTTTGCATTCCATTGTGACTGTTGTTGTTGCTGTGTGTTCCCAACCCCTCTGTCATCTTCACATTCCATTGTGAAGGTTGTTGTTGTTGTGTGTTCCCATCCCCTCTGTCATCTTTACATTCCATTGTGACTGTTGTTGTTGTTGTGTGTTCCCACCCCCTCTGTCATCTTCACATTCCATTGTGACTGTTGTTGTTGTTGTGTGTTCCCACCCCCTCTGTCATATTTACATTCCATTGTGACTGTTGTTGTTGTTGTGTGTTCCCATCCCCTCTGTCATCTTCACATTCCATTGTGACTGTTGTTGTTGCTGTGTGTTCCCACCCCCTCTGTCATCTTCACATTCCATTGTGACTGTTGTTGTTGCTGTGTGTTCCCCCCTTCATATATCCCAATACGCTATATTGCTAATTACGATGTCAATGTATTCACATCACTCTGTTTGTTTACTATTCTCCAACAATGTGCTAAAATCAATGTTTAAATTGTCCGCACTTTATTGCTAATTGTTACCGGTTTCATACCATAGGCTGCATTAGTTTGCCCTGTTCTAAAATGTATAGTTCTTTTATACGTGCTTCAACATATATAATTCTGTGCGTATGTGCATTGTATTCTTGCGTGATGCCGCGCCGCACGTGCCAGGTATGTACGTGTATGGTTACACGCATGTATGCCCGCACAAGTATTAACAATTATACATGTGCGTATGTAATTCTATAAATTCGTATTTCAAACTGTCTTTATCACAATACCTGCTTTGCTACCTTTATGTTCAATTATGTATGTGTAATTTTATGCCTTGCCATGTTTGTATTCTATGTTCGTATATTATGTACAAAGGTGCTACCTTTATGTTCAAATATGTATTTGTAATATTATCCCTTGCCATGTTTGTATTCTATGTTCGTATATGTACCAAGGACAGATTGGAAGAATATGCGTTGCCTAAAAACTTATTCCTTGAAAAATAAAGTTAAAGTTTTCCAGGTTTCAAGTTCTCTCTTTTGTCTTGTCTTTAATTCTAATCAGACATATAAGTGGGCATGAGTAATGGAGTGGACGGTCCACTATTCATTCCCACACCGTTGTATTCTAAAACTAACTATTCTGTTACATCTCTCGCTTTATTTACCTTCCCTCAAGCCTTTCCTAACACTTCGAATCTCTAGTATTGCTAACTGCACGTATCCGTGGAAATGAGAATTGGGGTGGACGCACCAGTTCTCGGTTCCACTCTTTGATTTTAAAGTACTCGTCCAATAGGTCAGACCTAACCCTGTTTGGTCGGCAAGACTAGCCCCGCGGGTGTTTATATCTTTCTAATTCATCTGTTACTATTTTCCAGTCCTCGTTTTGCATGGCAATAAACATATGTGTTTACTTTTATTTCCGTGTTTACTATATTTTAGCTGTCTCTCAGACCCAATCCCAACCTTTCTCGTTTACCTATTTATATATTATAGCTCCCAGCTTGCCACAAAGTCAACCTGAAAGCTGTCTCAAGTACAATGGACGTCAGTTGTAAACAAACCGGTATGAAATATTATTAGCATATCCAATCGTTACCCGTTGAGTCTGTGCTTACTGTTTCCTTTATGTGTTGGTTTGGAAGTCTGTGTTTGAAGAACAAGCGTGTGTTGGATGATGTGGTGAATGTGTGTAGTAAAGTTGTTGGAAAGAGAGAGATGGGTTTGAATGAGATGTACGAAAGACGAACCAAGCCATAAAGCCAGGGCCTTGTATTCCCCAACGTTGAGATAGAATTGAGACTTAGCATGATGCTAACTTAGAAGCTCTTTCCTGTGTCCTATTAAATTTAACGGACATTGGAAGAGCTTCTAAGTTAGCAACATGCTAAGTCACATGCTATCTCAACTTTTAAATACAGGCCCTGGAAGAGTGTAAATGACACCTCCCAAGCTTTTAAGCAAACATTACGAACTATTACCTTCTGGACGTCGCTACAAAACTTTTAAAGTCAACTCCAGGGGCACAGAAATCCTTCATCCCCAGATCCATCCACCTCCTAAATTCATGATCCTTTTAGGTTTAAATGTGTGTTCATCGTGTTAAAAGAAACTATGCATGCTTATCCTTAGACGTGTATGTATCCACATATAATGTGTATCTTTAAGTGTGTATTATGTGTAATTTTTGCTCCTATTCCTGCATGCTGAATGTCGATGTCTTTGTTATTCTGGCACCTGAACAAAATTTCTCCTTGGGAGATAATAAAGTGAATTTGATTTGATTTGATTTGATTGATTATTGAAACACATTGCTAGGCCTGATGGAATGCACGATGATGCTGGCATACCCCTCGCATGCGAGGATTTGTGGGAAGATAAGGTATTTATCTACAAAGCCTCTGGCGGCTGACGAGGCCAATATGGGAAGAGCAGGTTCTATAGCAGCCTAATATGTCAGTTTTAAAAAGCCAAATCAACGATAGCAGCATTGAACGAACTTTCTTGTTGGGGAGTATTCCAATTTGTCCACTAAGCATTGATTTGACTTTGGTTTTGATTTCGTTGTTGGTATAAATGTTATATGTATGCCACTGTGTGCCAGCCTTCAGGTGGCAGGGGTGTTCTCGACCAAGCTGTGCCCACTCCTTTTTCTTACCTTTCCTATTTTTTTCTGCCTACCATGTTTTTTACTATCTCTTTTCCCCCATAAAGTCTCCCGACAAGATCTGCAGTTTTCTATTTCGTCTGATTTCTGTCTCCCCGGATCTTCTGTCTGTTCTTTCATCTTTCCTTACAAATCTATCTTTTGAATGTTCCTTTTTTCTCTGATCTACCGAACAATTTATGACATGCCACTTTTGTTTTAATTGTTCACTGGCGCCCACACGTGAGACCTTGCGCACTTGAGTGGGTACCTGTTGTCCATTCTGCAGTGCATTATGGCAATTTTTATATATCTTTTTTTTTACTAGTATGTATTTGTTATCCTTTTTTACTGTTTGTTTTAACCTGGATCCGATAAATAGAGTAGAGTGGCTCCACGTTTCCAGCACTGTGTGGACTTATGTGCTATAGGGTGCATTGATGGAGGTGTCATGTTATGAATTGTGCTGTATGTTTTGTTTGTTTACAGGTTGTTGAACGTTGGTAAAATACACTGATGAGCGTTTTGTAATAAGTGGTCGAACTGTACGCGGGTGACAGTCCCAAGATGACCACAGCTGTTGACGGGACTATAAATAAATGGAAAAAATAAAATAAATACATTTTATGTTTGGATATATAGATTCATGCATATAGCGGGTTATTATATTTGCAGGTACTATCATTGTTCTCGGATGAAAGCTAGAAGGTACTACTAATAACCTTGTTCATAGCAACTTCTGGCTTTCACCCAGGAAAATGGTAGTACCATCTGACACAAAACCTCAAAATATGCTGGTGATACACGAGTCGGTAATGTTGTTTGTGAAGTATTGCATTGCTAGGTCTGTGTTTTTATTCTGTACTTCTGTTAACCCTTTCACCGCCAAAGTCGCATTTTAGCACCACAGTGATTTAACACCTATGTCACTAAAAGGCATCAAATCGGGGGGTCTATTATCCAAATACCCTATTGTCTTAGTTTTGGGAAATAAGGATAGACCTTATTTTATATATGTCACAGAAAAATCCCCAATACTGCAGATGGATTTTTGTTCTCTACCCAGGTACATTTAATGGGACATTTTTGGGCTGAAATATGGCTGGCGGTGAAAGGGTTAATCTGAGTTTCTTTCTGCCTTTTAGTGACCCATTATTACAAGCCTCATTACGGTTTAAAATCGAAATTGTGTTACATTACATTTTGTCCTTTGCCCGATGTGTACATTGGCAGAGCAGTATAAGTTTGTGACAGTCTGGGCTATTTCCTTTCTTTGTACCTTTTCTTCCCATTGCCCGATGTGTATATTGGCAGAGCAGTATAAGTTTGTGACAGTCTGGGTTATTTCCTTTCGTTGTACCTTTTTTTCCCTTTTCCCGATGTGTATATTGGCAAAGCAGTATAAGTTTGTGACAGTCTGGGTTATTTCCTTTCTTTGTACCTTTTCTTCCCATTGCCCGATGTGTATATTGGCAGAGCAGTATAAGTTTGTGACAGTCTGGGTTATTTCCTTTCTTTGTACCTTTTCTTCCCATTGCCCGATGTGTATATTGGCAGAGCAGTATAAGTTTGTGACAGTCTGGGCTATTTCCTTTCTTTGTACCTTTTCTTCCCATTGCCCGATGTGTATATTGGCAGAGCAGTATAAGTTTGTGACAGTCTGGGCTATTTCCTTTCTTTGTACCTTTTTTTCCCTTTGCCCGATGTGTATATTGGCAGAGCAGTATAAGTTTGTGACAGTCTGGGCTATTTTCTTTCTTCGTACCTTTTCTTCCCATTGCCCGATGTGTATATTGGCAAAGCAGTATAAGTTTGTGACAGTCTGGGCTATTTCCTTTCTTTGTACCTTTTCTTCCCTTTTCCCGATGTGTATATTGGCAAAGCAGTATAAGTTTGTGACAGTCTGGGCTATTTTCTTTCTTCGTACCTTTTTTTCCCTTTTCCCGATGTGTATATTGGCAAAGCAGTATAAGTTTGTGACAGTCTGGGCTATTTCCTTTCTTTGTACCTTTTCTTCCCTTTTCCCGATGTGTATATTGGCAGAGCAGTATAAGTTTGTGACAGTCTGGGCTATTTCCTTTCTTTGTACCTTTTCTTCCCTTTTCCCGATGTGTATATTGGCAGAGCAGTATAAGTTTGTGACAGTCTGGGTTATTTCCTTTCTTTGTACCTTTTCTTCCCTTTTCCCGATGTGTATATTGGCAGAGCAGTATAAGTTTGTGACAGTCTGGGCTATTTCCTTTCTTTGTACCTTTCTTCCCTTTGCCCGATGTGTATATTGGCAGAGCAGTATAAGTTTGTGACAGTCTGGGCTATTTCCTTTCTTTGTACCTTTTTTTCCCTTTGCCCGATGTGTATATTGGCAGAGCAGTATAAGTTTGTGACAGTCTGGGCTATTTCCTTTCTTTGTACCTTTTTCCCTTTGCCCGATGTGTATATTGGCAGAGCAGTATAAGTTTGTGACAGTCTGGGCTATTTCCTTTCTTTGTACCTTTTTCCCTTTGCCCGATGTGTATATTGGCAGAGCAGTATAAGTTTGTGACAGTCTGGGCTATTTCCTTTCTTTGTACCTTTCTTCCCTTTGCCCGATGTGTATATTGGCAGAGCAGTATAAGTTTGTGACAGTCTGGGCTATTTCCTTTCTTTGTACCTTTTTCCCTTTGCCCGATGTGTATATTGGCAGAGCAGTATAAGTTTGTGACAGTCTGGGCTATTTCCTTTCTTTGTACCTTTCTTCCCTTTGCCCGATGTGTATATTGGCAGAGCAGTATAAGTTTGTGACAGTCTGGGCTATTTCCTTTCTTTGTACCTTTTTCCCTTTGCCCGATGTGTATATTGGCAGAGCAGTATAAGTTTGTGACAGTCTGGGCTATTTCCTTTCTTTGTACCTTTCTTCCCTTTGCCCGATGTGTATATTGGCAGAGCAGTAGAGTTAGTATATTAATTAGTATACACTTGTTGTCATTTCTTGTTATGTGTGCACCGCACCTGCTATGTTTTAGGCCGGAGGCCTGACACAATAAAATTGTGTTCAATTGTATTTAATGCTCTCTCTCTCTCTCTCTCTCTCTCTCTCTCTCTCTCTCTCTCTCTCTCTCTCTCTCTCTCTCTCTCTCTCTCTCTCTCTCTCTCTCTCTCTCTCTCTCTCTCTCTCTCTCTCTCTCTCTCTCTCTCTCTCTCTCTCTCTCGTTTGTTTGTTCTCTCTCTCTCTCTCTCTCTCTCTCTCCTCTCTCTCTCTCTCTCTCTCTCTCTCTCTCTCTCTCTCTCTCTTCTGTCTCTCTCTCTTTCCGTCTCTCTCTCTCTTTCCGTCTCTCTCTCTCTGTGTCTCTCTCGTTCGTTTGTTCTCTCTCTCTCTCTCTCTCTCTCTCTCTCTCTCTCTCTCTCTCTCTCCTCTCTCTCTCTCTCTCTCTCTCTCTCTCTCTCTCTTTCCGTCTCTGTCTCTGTCTTTCTCTGTCTCTCTCGTTTCTTTGTTCGTTCTCTCTCTCTCTCTCTCTCTCTCTCTCTCTCTCTCTCTCTCTCTCTCTCTCTCTCTCTCTCTCTCTCTCTCTCTCTCTCTCTCTCTCTCTCTCTCTCTCTGTGTAAACTAGCCTACACCTACTGGCTCACCCTCGCATACGTGTGTGCGTGTGTTTGTTATGTATGTGCGCCTGCTTCCCATTAAATAACATCTTGTTTAACTATGGTACTTACTTTTTAGGTGTGCTTAATGTTAAACACCAACACGACTGTTCCTTTACAAATATGTGCATAAGTTATTAAGTGTACATCTGTGTAGCCTACCTGGCGATTAGCCAGCAGGTCTATACTGTATGCTTGTGGTGTGATTAATATGGTGTAATATAGCGGTTTCGTGTATTCCCTATTACGATGACTTAATGAAAATTTATATCTCTGTTCCTATTATAAGCTAAAGCATGAATGGTCGACCTATGGCGATGTTTGTCACGCCAGAGGGCAGTCAATGCACTAGGGGCTTATCACGCGATTTTCTTAGTTGGGCGTAGTGAGAGAGAGAGAGAGATGGTGTGAACTACTCTCTCTCTCTCTCATTTCTCTTTATCCCCAACTAAGAATAGAGGATTAGCCCCACACGAGCGTCATGCCCTCTGGCGTGAGAAAAATCGCACTAAGTCTCTCATTACGTTCATAAAACTATGAACTGGATAAATGAACACATGCTCGTGTACACCCTAGCTATATTATATATGTGCTCAGGCGTGCATGTCTTTATGTGTGCGCGCGCACGTGTGTGTGTGTGTGTGTGTGTGTGTGAATGCAAACTCTGTGCTGTGCCACAGGTTATGCCGGACCAATATTAATACACCTGGTCCTCTTATTATTAACTTGATCATTGTTTATATGTCATTCGCAAAATTAGATTGACGAATTTGATTGAGGATTGTTCCCATTTGTCTGTGTATAGTAATTTTTTGATTGTGTAATTTCATCTCTCTCTCTCTCTCTCTCTCTCTCTCTCTCTCTCTCTCTCTCTCTCTCTCTCTCTCTCTCTCTCTCTCTCTCTCTCTCTCTCTCTCTCTCTCTCTCTCTCTCTCTCTCTCTCTCTCTCTCTTCTCTCTCTCTCTCTCTCTCTCTCTCTCTCTCTCTCTCTCTCTCTCTCTCTCTCTCTCTCTCTCTCTATCTCTCTCTCTCTCTCTCTCTCTCTCTCTCTCTCTCTCTCTCTCTCTCTCTCTCTTTGGAAATGGTGTCAATAATGTGCATGTGAAAGGGGTGAGCTTTTTTTCTCTCCTTTTTTATAATAATTGTCTACTACATTTAGTATATGATATTATACAATATTCTCTGTATTGTGTATTTGTGCGTGCCTTATTTCCACGACTTGTTATGCTTATCACGTGTGATATCTGGCTGTCTGCAGATGGCCTTAGAGTGGGTTTTCTCAATATCAACCATCTACTGAATAAGTTTAGTGATGTATCAGATATTTTATTCAATTCCGGTTTTTAAAAAAATCATATATTTGGATTTGCGGAAACAAGATTATCTGAACAAATTTCTGACAATGAATTGTCTTTACCTGGCTATCATTTAATTCGTAAAGATCCATCTAAACCCAGAGAAACTGGTTTGTCTACGTCCATCAAAGTCTGCGTTTTAAGGTTTCATCCCTCGATAATCATAACATCGAATGCATATGTATTGAATTACAATTAAAACATTCAAACGTTTTGGCTACAAACTTATGAATCCTCAACTAATTGACAAACCCACAAGAATCGCTGCTACAATTACACACACAGACACAGACACACACACACACACACATACGCGCACACGCACACGCACACGCACACACGCACCCCCCCCCACCCCCCCCGTTACAATCACACACACAATTACACACACACAGAGACAGACAGACAGACACACACACACACACACACACGCACACGCACACACACACACACGCACACCTTTACAACCACACACACAATTACACACACAGAGACAGACAGACACACACACACACACACACACATAGACGCACACGCGCACACGCACACACGCCGTTCAACAGCCTTTACCGTTACGAGAAAGTGGAACTGCTCAGTCGTAATCATGTCTTCTTCCTTGATCTTTGGGGGTTGCTAACACAAAACGTGTGGAGCCTGCACGCCCTTAATTCATTTGTCCATCTGTTTCTCTTCTCTTGCAGGTTTTTGCTTCCATTGCAGGCATGTTGTGTACTACCCCCCCACCCCCACCACCCCACCCCCGCACACACACGTATTTTACGGACTACAAGGCGCACCTGACTATAAGGCGCAAACCCCCCAAATTTTACACAAAATTCAGATTTGTTATTATAGTTTCTTACTATATTATCAAACACATTATAAGGCGCAGGGGCCTCAGTGTAGGAAAAAAAAAGTATCGCCTTATAGTTAATACAAGCGCGAAATCGCAATAGTTTGTGGCACGCGGTCTATTTTTACCACTCCAATCATGAGTTACCTCCCCTGGCTTTTCAATAATTTTAATCTGTAAACCAGAATGTTATCTCTGCACCATTTCGTAACTTTTTATATCTTTTGGAAAACATTTAAAAACTATGTATCCTACTTATACTCATCAAAAGAAGCACCGCATACTCGTCGTGTCTGTTGTAGTGTCTGTATTACGTATGTTTATTATTTTGTACGCTTTTAAAATACATCATTTTAAAGAGCGGCCCAGAAGTGTAGCCTCGATTTGAAGTGCGACAATTTTGTCAAAATGTGCGACAATTTTCGACAGACAGACCGACCGACCGACAAAGTGAGTTATAGGTTTGTGGCTTGAGCCACAAACAAAAATACGGTAGTTAAAAATAGTTCAGGGGGTAAAACTACCCTATGAGGAGTCTAAAATAGCTTATGTTATCAATTTCACAAAAAATGTATAAGAAATAATTTTTGACTGTTTTCAATTTTGTGGTACACATAAATGGATATCATGTCTGGATCTTGTCACGAGGAAACGGACATATGTGGCAAAGTTTCAAAATTTGTGATTTAACACAGAACATGGAAAATTTCAAAACGGCTGTGACAAAAATCCAGATAATCAGGTCTTACAAAGGTGTGCAACATTTCAAGTGAATCTCATAGTTTTTTCAAATAGCTCCTCAAAATGGCAAAACTGCTCAATTTTCTCTAACTTTTTGAAGCAATTGTTGTTGTTTTTGGTGTGTGTGTGTGTGTGTGTGTACAGTTCCGCCTTTTCAATGCAAAATGGAAAACAATCTATGAAACAAAGAACACAATTTAATTTTCACATGGAATCGTAATCATTTTAGCACGGAAAATTCAATACAACTTCCACAACAAAAAAGAAGAAGTAATTTGACCACTTTTAGGGTACGACTACCCCCTTAAGGACCACGCAATACTAATCACAACCAGTTGAGAAGCACACACGTCGTTTACTTGTTTCAAATAGTTACGGGTCACATAATATATAGTACAGCGTGTCTGATTCCTCAACTACTTGTGATGAGCATTTAAATACAACTATTTTTTTATACATATTTTTTATATTTGGTATATTCTAGATTGTCTGTGAAATTCGGGCTGCTCCCACTTTGAGAGCGTGTCACCGCGAGCGCAGGGTCACCCTTTTTTATTTTTATTTTTATTTTGGGTGAGGAGGGGTAGCGGACTTGGGAAACATAGTTATCAATTTGGTCATACCAGGCAGCGGGATTTCTCCCTACTCTTTAACTGCCTTGGGATTTTTAAGTGCGTGAAATGTACGGATCAGACTTGCTTTAAGGATTGTGGGGGAAAAGGTCTCAGGGGAAAAAAAATCGCGGAAGAAAAATCACAAGAATTGATGAGGAAAAAAGTTCCCAGGCCATATGTGACCCAGCGGGTGCCCACCGGTTCGCATAATGCGTTTCGCATAATCCTTTGATCAGAGCCGCGGGCGCAAGTCGAGTGTCTCTTCCAAAAAAAACCTGGCAGTTCGCATAAACAGGTTTGCCATTTCGCATATTATGCACTCTTGCAGGTTCTAATGCACTCTACGTGACTTTCTGTTACTTTCTTACTATCCCTAACCCTATCCCTAACCCTATCCCTAACCCTATCCCTAACCCTATCCCTAACCCTATCCCTAACCTTATCCCTAACCCTATCCCTAACATTCTGAGTTTTATGCGAAATGCCATGTCCACAAAGCTTTGTATGCGAAGCGGCAGTATGTGAATCGGCTTTATGCGAAGCGGCAATATGCGAACCGGGGCGCACCGGACCCAGCACCACGAAAGGGACATTAAGTGTCAAACTGACCATTCTGAGAAAATGATATACATTTGAAAACGTCAGACAATTCTCTTTCTAATGATACAAGAACCATTCTTGTATATGTTTCCGTTCCAGTTATGAACATTTAAAGTTAGTAGGGTGAGTGTCGGTCATTTTGAGAAAACGCAGTCTAAAGTCTAGTCTAGCTGAAGAAAACGCATGAACTTACCATAAGACCATTTAGAGACCATATTAAAGATTGTCCTTTATAAACATGACAGATAAGATGTTAGAGAACAAGAAATTACCCATGACTCAGAATTAACAAAAACTGAGATTTTCGACTTTCGAAGCCTGTTGTTAGAAACTAGCCCAGCGACTTAATGTCCCTTTCGTAGTGCTTCGTCACATAATTATACCTGGCTATTGCCACATGTTTTAAGGACACACTGACGCCCCACGAGTAAGTCCCTTGTTTTTTTCTGGGTAGCTGTGACCCACATACAAATTCCCCCAACTTCAAATTGAGGCTGCTCTTTATAAAATGATGTTTTGTTTTGAATTGGGGGGCATTTGTATGGGAGTCAAATCTGGCCGAAACAAGATTTCTTGCCAGCTATAAGAGGAGTGACACGTGCTCTGGTAGGTCTTTAAGGGAAGGAGGAGCTAATGAGGTATAAAGCATGCAGGATCTGTTTCTTCCTCGGCCTCCCTCCCTTCCTTCCTTCCTTCCTTCCTTAACCCTTTCGCCGCCAGCCATATTTCAGCCAAAAATGTCCATTAAATTTACCTGGGTAGAGAACAAAATACATCTGCAGTATTGGGGATTCTTCTGTGGCATATAGGGGAAGACGGGGTAAAAAGCGCATGGGCGGGTAAGAAGCCCACCCCAATTATCTCATGAAATAAAGAAAATTTCAGTCAAATTTGCCCATGAGACGAATGCTAGACATTAACGCTCGTCTCATGGGCAAAATGAGACTGAAATTTGCTTCATTTCATGAGATAATTGGGGTGGGCTTCTTACCCGCCCATGCGCTTTTTTACCCCGTCTTCCCCTATAAAGCATGCAGGATCTGTTTCTTTCCTCGGCCTCCCTCCCTCCCTCCCTCCCTTCCTTCCTTCCTTAACCCTTTCGCCGCCAGCCATATTTCAGCCAAAAATTTCCATTAAATGTACCTGGGTAGAGAACAAAATCCATCTGCAGTATTGGGGATTCTTCTGTGATATATATATACAATAAGGTCTATTCTTACTTCCCAAAACTAAGACAATAGGGTCTTTGGATAACAGACCCCAATTTGACGCCTTTTAGTGACATAGGTGTTAAAAACACAGTGGTGCTAAAATGCGACTTTGGCGGTGAAAGGGTTCAAGTGACCCACAATCAATTGCTGATACGATTATTCCGTCACATTTTCTCTCTCTCTCTCTCAGTGAAATGGAAAAGCGTGATTTATGTTATGCAGTCTACCCCTTTTTAAAGTTCGTGTTCAAGTGTTCAAGCATACTTTATCATCTCCGAAAGAGAAATTCAAGTTCGGTGCAACAGCATGACAGAAATACAACAGAAGCGAATGTTTTATTTTTTTATTTTTTTATTCTCCCATTTTCCATCACATGATGCTTCTGATTCTACCCCCTCCTCTTTTCTCTTCTTTCCCCCCCGCTCCCTCCCTCCCTCTTTACTCACTCACCTCCTATGACCTAGTAGTAGCGCTTAGAAATAACTTCAGGTCTTGATTTGTATTCCTTTTCCCCTCGTCTTCCTCTTAAAGGGCCACCCTGACGGATGAGGTGGGGTATTTTTTTTTTTTTAGCAAGAAACACACCCGAGATCACCATGGAAACACCATTTACAGAGATCGCAACACTCGCTTTGCTCTGGTTTCCTAGAAATCAAATCGGCGATTTATCCTTGGCGGAGGTGCTGGAAGTCAATTTTTTTTTCACTGAAAGAGAAGGCGTGTCAGTCTCTTGTAATGGCGACCAAATTGTTTGCACGATTTTTTTTTGCAATACGAGTCTCTTTATTTATCTTTTTTTAAAATACATTTTATGCAGTTTATCTAAAAGAGTTTCGCTCACAACAAAGGAAATAGCTCCAATTTTTTTTTTTACTGCACTACAAAAAATAAAAAAAGCTTCAACCACAATGGGTTTGACCCCCACCCACCCCATCCAAAACGGCTTCTCTCTCCGGCACCTCCGCCATGGAGGAATCGCCGTTTTGACGGTTTGATATCTAGGATACCAGACCAAAGTGAGTGTTCCGATCCTTGAAAAAGGCTGTCTTTCTGGTGATCTCAGCGTGTTCCTTGCAAAAATTCATCCGCCAGGGTCTACCTTTAATCTCCTTATTTGTTGTTTTTAACCCTTTCACCGCCAATGTCCCATTTATGCACCACAATGGTTTAAACACCCATGTCACTAAAAAAGGCATCAAATCAGGACCTGTTATCTGAAGACATTATTTTCTTAATGTTTGGAAGTAAAGATAGGCCTAATGTTATGCATTTCACAGAGACATTCCCAATAACTGCAGATAAAAAAAAGTTCTACCCTGTTCAGTTTAAAGGCATTTTTTGGCTAAAAATTGGCTGGCGGCGAAAGGGTTAAATAGTCTTCTCTTCCGTTTCCCTGC
>CM065704.1:5066879-5076879 GCA_017654935.2 Phymorhynchus buccinoides
GTGCGCGCGCGCGCGTGTGTGTATGTGTGTGTGCGTGCGTGTGTGTGTGTGTATGTGTGTGTGTGTGCGTACGCGTGTGTGTGTGTGTGCGCGTGCGCGTGCGAGCATGTGAGTTGTTGTTTGAGTTGTTGTTGTTGTTGTTGTTGTGTTGTGTGTGTGTGTGTGTGTGTGTCAGTGTGTGTGTGTACGTGTGTGTGTGTGCGAGTGTGTGCGCGCGCGCGTGTGTGTGTTATGCGCATGAGCTTGATTTTGTGCAGTACTCATAAACACGCATGAAATGGGTGAACAGCTCTTATCTTCTGTTCGTTCTCCTGGGAGTGGTTTCTGGCTCAAGATTGACACACACACACACACACGCGCGAGCGCGCACGCACACATGCACACACATAAACGCGCGCGCGCAAGCACGCACACATGCACACACACACGCGCGCGCGCGCGAGCGCGCACGAACATATGCACACGCGCGCGCGCGCAAGCACGCACACACGCAAGCACGCGCGCGCACACACACACACACACGCGCGCGTGCGCGCACACACACAAATGCACGGATAATTGACAGAAGAGACTGTTCTGTCAGCAATGCATTTTGTGCTGTTGAGAGAGAGAGAGAGAGAGAGAGAGAGAGAGAGAGAGAGAGAGAGAGAGAGGAGAAGAGAGAGAGAGAGAGAGAGAGAGAGAGAGCAGAATGAACAAGAACAACGTTTTAATGAACCGGGCCATCTGCCCATGTCAAAGGGAACAGTGGGAAGGGGAAATTGCTAAATCAAACCAAAAAGAGGGGGGAATCCATAACACAAGATATTAAGCAAGTATTAGATGTCCTCATACATAATTACACCAAAGTCTCGCTTATCTGCGCAGACCATAAAGCGTGAGAGAGAGAGAGAGAGAGAGAGAGAGAGAGAGAGAGAGAGAGAGAGAGAGAGAGAGAGAGAGAGAGAGAGAGAGAGAGAGAGAGAGAGACAAACACAGAGAGAGACAGAGAGAGAGAGAAAGACAGACAGACACAGAGAGAGAGACAGACAGACAGAGAGAGAGAGAGAGAGACAGACAGAGAGAGACAGAGAGAGAGAGAGAGAGAGAGAGAGAGAGAGAGAGAGAGAGAGAGATGACAAGAAGCACTTGAAACTAAGTATAATACTTAACACATACCATAATGGTTACATAGAAATCAGTGTGCGAAGAAAATAAATGGCACAATTTAAACAATGTCAATTTGTGTTGTTTTTTATCAACAAAATGCAAAAATCTACATCAAACGTGGGTACAGGCACGCACACACACACACACACACACACACACACACATAGCGAGAGAGAGAGAGAGAGAGAGAGAGAGAGAGAGAGAGAGAGGGAGAGATTGAGAGAGAGGGGGGAGAGAGAGAGAGAGAGGGGGGATGTATCTTTCAGTTAGGGATGTGGGGAGGGGTGGGGTTAATGAAGATGTTGGCTGGCTGGTGTGTGTGTGTGTGTGTGTGTTGTGTGTGTGTGTGTGTGTGTGTGTGTGTGTGTGTGTGTGTGTATGTGTGTATGTAGTGTGTGTTCAGTTTAATGTCCTTCCAGTAAAAGTGATTCAAGCAGTATTACTGTATTGGAATGTGGTTTGATCTGGTTGAGTGAGTGTGTGTGTGTGTGTGTGTGCGCGTGTGCGTGCGTGTGCGTGCGCGTGTGTGTATGTGAGCTGAATAAATCTAATCTTTGCTAACCCCGTTTCGTGTCCGGAAGGGGTTATTATCCCAGCCGCTCTAGCGACAAGTGTTAATTACAAAGCTCATCACTGAATCTGTTGCCCTGCCAACACACCCTCACACCCACTCCCCACGCATACAGATTGTCATGCTGAGCATCCAAATTCGCTAGAGAGACTGACATTACAGCCAAGCCTTTTGTAGTTAGTGGTGACCAAAAAACAACCTCCTGTGGTTTATCTCTAGAGCACACCTCTCTGACTAATTGCAATGTGCCCTCTCTAAAAATAAGTTATGTTTCTGTGTCCTTGTCTGTCTGTCTGTCTTAGACGGTTGTCTGTCTGTCTGTCTGTCTGAATGAATGTCAAGAACGTAACGAAACAAATTACGAACGTTAGGACGGTATTCATGTCGAGATAGCATGAGACTTAGCATGATGCTAACTTAGAAGCTCTTCCAAAAGTCCTATTAAATCCTATAGGACATTGGAAGAGCTTCTAAGTTAGCATCATGCTAAGTCTCATGCTATCTCGACATGAATACCGCCCCTGAGAACAATAAACCCTAAAAGCACACACGCAGAGAAGTAAAGGAGTTAGCTCGAAACGTGTGTGTCAAGGCTGCACTCACATCGCACGACCGAACCAGGTAGGAAGCGTACGCCTTGGGCGAAGTGTGCCTCCCTCCAGACTGAGCGTGGGCTTGGCGGCCGCGATGTAGACGGCCTCCTTCGCCCCTCTCTGGAACCATCCGCTGTCACGGTCCAGCACAGTGAGGTTGTCTGGAGGGAGAAGAACACAGGGTCATGGTTGGCCATGTGAGACCCAGCCGGTGATGACTCCCGTCTGAGAACGCAGGGTCATGGTTGGCCATGCGAGACCCAACCGGTGATGACTCCCGTCTGAGAACGCAGGGTCATGGTTGGTGTCATGTGAGACCCAACCGGTGATGACTCCCGTCTCTGCTCTCCCTGACTCTCTTCCTGAGGCTCCGCTCAGTCTCCCCAATGTAGACTCCCCCTATCGCAGTCCTCGCAATCGACGGATGTGGTAGATGACCCCTGACCGGTCGAGCTTGTCGGTCTTGTCTTTGGAAGGCAACAAGCTTGCGGCGGATCGCGCTGCAGGGCTTGCTGTGCACTGCGAGCCCAGTCTTTCTGATCTTGCGGCTGAGAGCCTCTGTGATGCCCCGGACATAAGGGATGGAAACTGTCCGCGGCGTGGGATCTGGCGCTGGTCAGATCTCATGCAGAGGGGTGGGGAGTGATCTTCTAGCTCCCTGGTTGATTCCACGTTCACTTGAGGTACCCTGAGATTGAGAGCACTTCTTGCGGGTGTTGTTGTTCCTGGATCAGGGCTTCTGGTGTGGAGCAGATGGTCTTCGCTCCATGTCTCAGTGTCCGGATGACCCCCAGTGTGTGCTCCAGAGGTTGATAGCTATCAACCTGGAGGTACTGGTCAACATGGGTGGCTTTTCTGTACACGCTGACGAGACCAAGGCCTCATCTTGTCTCGCGCTGAGCGTATCGAGCATGGCAACGCGACCGTCCTCCTCCATTTCTCTGGTAAATTTGATGGAGGGGTGCTGGCTGTTGAGGTGATCCGTGAACTCCTCCACAACGGCCCTGTTGATCAGCGCCATGGTGTCGTCCATGTAGCGGCCCCAGTAGCGAGGAGGAGTGTGGAACGAGGCCAGGGCTTTCTCCTCAAAGTCCTCCATGAAAAGGATGGCCACAACAATAGGGTTGACCGGGGAACCCGTGGCGGCACCTCCAGTCTGCTGATAGAAGCTATCCTCGAAGGTGAAGTAGGTGGTCGTGAGGCAGGAGATCACGGATGTGGTCGACAGACAGCGAGGGAGAAATATTGGTCTCAACGTGCATCTCTTTCATTACCCCCCCCCCCCACCCTCCCCCCTTCTATATTTTGTTGTTGCATTTAAAGCGCTCCGTTTGATGATACAGATTGAAACTAAATTTCGTCTCTAGGTGGAGGTTTGCGCGAGCATTTTGCGCAACAGTAGGTCATCAACTCAGCTCTTCTGAGTTAATATCGTTTTGTGGGCAGGGTTTCACCTTATTTACAGTTATCTCGGAGTTATCACTGCTGGGAGAGAAGGGATCTGGTTTTGTTTTATCAGTCACGGACGTGTTACTTTCCAACCTGACTCTGTGATGTAATGGATTGTGGTGTCTGTGTCTGTCTGTCGCTCTATCTGTCTGCCTGTCTGCGTGTGTGTCTATCTATCTCTCAAACTCTCTGATGTTGTGACTCCCTGTCTGTTGATTCTCTGTCTGTCTGTCTGTCTGTCTGTCTTTGCTTTTCTCCTTATTTCTGTTTTTATCTCTCTCTGTCTCAGTTTGTGTGTGTGTGTGTGTGTGTCTCTCTCTCTTTTGTCTCTGTCTCTGTCTCTCATGTGTCTGTCTGTCTGTCTGTCTGTCTGCGTGTGTGTCTATCTATATCTCAAGCTCTCTGTCGTTCTGACTCCCTGTCTGTCTGTCTTTGCTTTTCTCTTTATTTCCTTCCTTGTCTCTCTCTGTCTCTCTCACTTTGTGTGTGTGTGTGTCTCTCTCTGTCTCTCTACTTTTTGTGTGTGTGTGTGTTCTCTCTGTCTGTCTCTCTGTGTGTCTGTCTGTCTCTCACTGTGTCTGAGAGACAGAGAGAAAGAGAGAGAGGAGAGAGAGAGGGAGGGAGAGAGAGAGAGAGAGAGAGAGAGAGAGGAGAGAGAGAGAGAGAGAGAGAGAGAGAGAGAGAGAGGAGAGACGGAGACGGAGAGAGAGACAGACAGACAGATAGACAGACACAGATAGATAGACTGATACAGACATACACACAAACAGACACATGAACACGCGCACAATACAACACATACATACAGAACGCACGCACGCACGCACACACAAACGCACACAGCACACGCGCGCACGCACCCCACGCACGCACAACACACACACACGCAGAGATAAAAAAACACGCACGCACACGCACACGCACGCACACGCACGCACACACACACACACACACACACGCACACACACACACACACACACACGCACCAAATACACATTATTCAAGCTAAAATCGCGATTCTAAAATATTCAGTCGGTCATCACAAGCAAACAAACACGCAAAACAGACGAATAAACAAACAAACAAACAAACAAACAACTAGCAAACAAAATACATCACTAACGATTTGTTTTGGCAGGCGGCTCTTCTTGAAAGATAGGTACAACCAATGTATGATACAAGGAACACGTCCCGACTATGCCTTACAGTCAAAACGGACTATCTCTAGATAGACCATTAACATATTATTAGGTATCAGGTATTAGGTACTTTATTGTCACAGAGGCGTCTCTGTGAATTTCGGGTTGCTCCCACCTGGAGAGCGCGTCGCAGCCAGAGGCGCGCCACCTAACTTTTTTTTTTTTGTTTTGCATGCCAGTTTTGTGTCACTGATGAGGGGGTGGTGGTGGTAAATTTCGACCAAATGACAACTTTTTCGTTGCCACTGGCTTTAACGTGTGATAAGTGCATGGGCACACGTGGACCTCGGTTTATCGCCTTATCCGAAAGACTCCACGTTCAGACCGTAAGGCCTAGTGCAAAGTGAGAGGGAAAATCCCCATGTACCCAGGTTCGAACTCGGGTTTACTTGACACGAAGCGAACGCGCTAACACTGTGCCACTCTACACTATGGAAGTTATTGCGAAACCAAATATAACTGGCATTAAAAAACACACCAAAAGACTGAAGAAAAATAAAAGTATGTTATGTCCTATTTCATAATATTCAGTTCAGTCTTCTTAAAATAGAAGTTAGTTATCAGTGTTCACAATAAGCTCAATAAGTCAACGGACTATCAGGGAGATAGTCCGTTTTGACTCTAAGGCAAAAGAAAGAAGAAAGTCTGTTTAAAGACACACTGACGCACCACGATTAAGTCCCTTGGAGGTGTTTTTTGTGAACCACATACAAATGTGCACCACTTCAAATTGAGGCTGCTCTTTAAAATGATGTTTCGGTTTGAATTTGGGGGCAATTATATGGGAGTCAGACCTGGTCAAAAACAAGATTTCTTAGTAGGGAAAACGCGTGAAATCCGTGGTTTTGACACGTGACCGGGTGTGTCTTTAACGTCCTCCGACCTGGTGCAGGTACACAGTTACGGGACATGATTGTAAAGACAGCGGACCGATCCTGGAGGTACTAACCGTATTTAATACAACAAAAATGATGAAGGAACAAAATATTTACAGGAGGGGCAACAGATTGATTCAACATCAGATTCTTGTATCGCTGAGCAAAAGATAAACCTACACAATTACACATACACGATCCTGGAGGTACTAACTGCAATACCAGAAAAGACCCACCCGTATTTAATTTCTAACAAAATTATGAAGGAACAAAATATTTACAGGAGAAGTAACAGATTGATTCAACATCTGCCCTTAATTTTATGAAGTTCTACTAAAGCTTAAGTGGGAAACTAAACGTTACTTTCTAAATTAAGTAAACCGATTTACTTAATTTAGAAAGTAACAACGTTTAGTTTCCCACTTAAGCTTTAGTAGAACTTCATAAAATTAAACACATATTCGAGTTTCGCTGAGCTAAAGATAAACCTACACAATTATAATTACACATAGGCCTACATGATGTTCTCAGAACATACCTGGACAGATGCATTCATACAGGTTTAACATCTGTTCTCATTGATGCAAAGCGTTGGCAAATCTCCCTCCCCTCCTATAGGGAAGACTAGGCACACACGCACGTGCGCACACGTACGCACACACACACAAACACACGTACGCACGAACGCATGCACACACACACACACACACGCACGCACACACACGCACGCACGCACACGCACGCACACGCACACGCGCACACACACACACACACACGCACACACACGCACACACGCACACACACACACACACACACGCACACACAGACACACACACACACACACACACCACACACACACACACACACACACACACACGCATGAAATTCTACACTTGGTGCATGCTCGACTCACAAAATATGCCAACAGCAACCCCAGTTTCTGTTTAACCGACATCTCAATTCTTTACTGCTCCCCCCCCCCCATCTCTGACAACCCCCTCCCTCCTTCCCTTTCAGTGTTCTGCTTTCTGGTACAACGCACGTTCTCATTGTCTATAGAAATTGGAGGAGTCACGCTGAAAGAATCTCTGGCAAGCGGAGCACTATCGCTACCCCCCACTTGCCGGTTTTACTTAGTTTATACCGTTTTGCTGGCATCACCACCAGGACGTGAGAGAAAACAATTCCAAAACAGCACGTGCGGCTTGATAACGAATAGAAGAGCGCAGGTTATCTCGGACAGTTCCCCCACCTTCTGGAAGTTCCTTGTGCTTGTAACTTCCTCTAATCTGTCACTGTCTTTGACTCTGCCTTTTCCCTTTGCTTACTGTCATCTACTATCTTTCTGCCTTACCTTTGGTCCATTCTCCTGCCCTTTTTTCCCCCACGAAACGCTTTCAAAAACATTTCCTCCTCCAGCCGAAGTCGGACTTAGTGCTGGGCCTAACGATTTCTTAAAAGATAGGGGTCAACAATACTGTTTAAAAAACCCTTTCGTTCGCCGCCAACCATTTTTCAACCAAAAAATACCATTAAACCTAACTGGGTAGAGAAACAAAATTATCTGCAATATTGAGAATTTCTATGTGACATGTATAACATTAGGCCTATCCTTACCTCCTAACATTAAGAAAATAGGGTCTTTGGATAACAGGCCCTGGTTTGATGCCTTTTAGTGATATGGGTGTTAAAACCATTGTGGTGCATAAATGCAACGTTGGCGGTGAAAGGGTTAAGGTAGGATAGGACAGAGACTTCATAATATTATTGGCCCTTACTGCTGATGATACCCGGGTTTCTGCGAAAGAGCGATACAAAAATAGATAGGGGTAAAAAATGCTTAAGGAAAGATAGGACAGAGACTTCATAATATTATTGTCCCTTACTGATGATGATACCCGGATTTCTGCGAAAGAGCGATACAAAAATAAGGAAAGATAGGACATAGACTTCATAATATTATTGGCCCTTATGTTGTATTGGGTCTACTCGTACAACCTCAGTTCTCCTCAACCTCCTATGCCTGTTTTCGTCTTGTTCTTGTTCTTGTTCCTCTTTTTTTTTTATTGGTCTAGTTTTCTTTTTTGTTGTTCATCTTCTTGTTCTTCTTCTTGTTCTTCTCCTTGTTCTTGTTCTTGTTCTTGCTCTTGTTCTTGTTCTTCTAGTTCTTGTTATTCTTCTTGTTCTTCTTCTTGTTCTTCTTGTTCTTCTTGTTGTTGTTCTTCTTCTTCTTGTTCTTCTTCTTGTTCTTCTTGTTCTTGTTCTTCTTCTTCTTCTTCTTCTTCTTCTTCTTCTTCTTGTTCTTCTTGTTCTTCTTCTTCTTCTTGTTGTTCTTGTTGTTCTTCTTCTTGTTGTTCTTGTTGTTTCTTCTTGTTCTTCTTCTTCTTCTTCTTCTCCTTCTTGTTCTTCTTTTTCTTCTTTCTTCTTCTTCTTCTCTTTTTCTTCTTCTTCTTCTTCTTCTCAGCTCAACTTAACTGTTTTATTTTGTTCTCATAAAAAACAAGGATGAAGTTCTTGCGGACACGTTAAACAAGAAACTAAGCTTTAAAAAATAAAAATGTAAATGCGTGCAATCAAAGTCTTCTTTCACACTTCACACGCCCCGCTCACTTTAACAACTGCGTCCCCTTCTTCTTCTTCTTCTTCTTCTTTGAGCTTGCTTTTGGACAATCACATCTAGATTATTGCTGTTACTTGGGGAACGTGTGGCCCTTCCATTCTAAAACCATTATAGTCCTTATACAGAAACGTGTCGTTAAAATGATACCCAGCAATACAAGTTCTGACTTGTCAATGCATGATCTCTTCAAATATCGGAATAATTATTCTACCTCCAATCCAGACTTACATATCGTCAGTGTTCCATCATAACCTCGTATCTCAATTTTGCTGTTTTGAGAAAAACGCGAAAAACATTCTCATAAACTCCAATTGCATTAACACTTTGATTCTTATGCATACAATTGTTCATGGACCATGACCATAATATTATCTGAAATCATGAATTCACTTACATGAAAATCATGCATCACATAGAATAATTGTTCCTAAGCCAAACATAGATTTTGTTGAAAACAAGTTTTTCATTTAATTAGTGCCTCTAAGGAATGGAACACACTCCCTCCACGATCCCGCTTCATAACTTCATTATTGTCATTCAAAAGTAAAAATAAGACGTTAATTTTGTAATACGTATGACTAGGTTTAAGTGACCTACTCGCAGCTACACTCTCGAAAATAAATGCTTGTTTATGGATGCATTCGTGCGTATGTGCGTACGTATGTGCGTGCGTGCGTGCGTACAGGCATGTGTGTATAGATGTGTGTGAATGTGTCGGTGAGTGTATATATGTACGTACGCGCGCGCGCGTGTCTGTGTTTAAGTGTGCATATTGAGAGAGAGAGAGAGAGAGAGAGAGGGAGAGAGAGAGAGAGAGATGAGAGAGAGAGAGAGAGAGAGAGAGAGAGAGAGAGAAGAGAGAGAGAGAGAGAGAGAGAGAGAGAGAGAGAGATTCCGCTGAGAGAGAGAGAGAGAGAGAGAGAGAGAAGACAGAGAGAGAGAGAGAGAGAGAGAGAGAGAGAGAGAGAGAGAGAGAGAGAGAGAGAGAGAGAGAGAGAGAGAGAGAGAATTCCTTCAAAACAAATGAATGTTATTATTTTTTTCCTTCTTCTTCAAAATTCGTTGAAATTTAAGTTCGTCGATTTTAATGTTTTGAACCCTCGTAACGTTTCATCCTGCTTTAATTAAAAGATAGTTGGAATTAAAGGAAACAACTAGCCTGCTAATTGGTGTTCAACTTAAGCGGAATAACTTACTCGCAATTCGAAACAGTGAATCATTGGGCAGAAGATTCAAAACGAAAACAACAACAACAAAGAAACAATACAATAAAATTTCCATTCAAGGGAAAAAACACCCTAGTTCGCAACAAGTAATTCTGGAATACAAGCTGAACATGTCTTTTGCATTTGGCGGTTGAAATGCGAGTGGCGATGGTAGTAATAATCATTAATGCGTGTGTTTCACCTAAGGCATACGTGGCGTGCGTGCGTGAGTGTGTGTGTGTGTGTGTGTGTGTGTGTGTGTGTGTGTGTGTGTGTGTGTGTGTGTGTGTGTGTGTGTGTGTGTGTGTGTGTGTGTGTGAAGTCAAGTCAAGTCAAGTC
>CM065704.1:5086879-5089379 GCA_017654935.2 Phymorhynchus buccinoides
CAAGGTAGGAATGCTCAAACGAATTCAATCCCTGTTTATCCATGATCCGTTTAAAAAACAACAACCGAGAAGTGTGTACTTTGTCCATGTGCTAAAGGGCCGCTCTGACGGATGAGAAACACGTCCAGATCACCACGTCCAGATCACCAGGAAAACACCCTTTACAGAGATTGCAACACTCACTTTGCTCTGGTTTCCTAAAAATCAAACCATCAAATCGGCGATTCCTCCTTGGTGGAGGTGCTGGAAGTCAAATTATTTCACCCATTTCTGCCGTCTCTTTTCTAATGGCCGCCTGCGTTTAGACCAAATCATTTGCACGACATTTTCGCAATACAAGCCTTCTTTTTTAATATACAGATTATCTAAATGAGTTTTGCTCACAACAAAGGAAACAGCTCCATTTTATTTTATTTTACTGCACTACAAAAAAAGAAAACGCTTCAACCACAATGAGTGACCTTCACCCACCCCATCCAAAATGGCTACTCTCTCCGGCATCTCCGCCAAGGAGGAATCGCCGTTTTTACGGTTTAATTTCCAGGAAACCAGAGCAGAGTGAGCGTTCCGATCCTTGAAAAGGCTGTCTTTCTGGTGAACTCGACGTGTTTCTTGCCAAAAAACTCATCCGTCAGGGTCCACCTTTAAGGACAAAAGCATTCCATCGGCATCATTGCACTGAAAGGTTTTAAATCTCAGGGCTTTTTTTCCCAGCAAGGAAAATAATTTATGTGGTAATCGACAGCTGCTAAGCACAGTCAAAACAAAGAGAAAGAAGGTTTTGAAACCTCGACTTTTCAGTTGAGGAACGGAAAACATAAAAGTTTTGGGACATGCAGTGTTGTTAAATTAGCCATGGTCAGAACAGGAGTAGCCAATTTCGAACGAAGCAGTCACGCATTATGCTGCGTGCCTCTGCGTCACAATGAGCAACTTAGGACGCTCTCTCTCTCTCTCTCTCTCTCTCTCTCTCTCTCTCTCTCTCTCTCTCTCTCTCTCTCTCTCTCTCTCTCTCTCTCTCTCTCCCTCTCTCTCTCACTACGCCCAACTAAAAATATTGTGCGCTAAGCCCCTACTGGTTTGACTGCCACCTGGCGGTCAAAGCATAGTCCTAAGTTGACCATTCGGTTCTCTCTCTTCTCGCATAGGTTATCAGAGAATGCCTTCGCTTAAGGCTATGTCAGACCAACCGACATAAGCTAAGAACACCAAGGCTACATCAAAATGTTGTTATGTTCTGCATAGTTATGCGGGGGGTTATCTTTAGCCACGACAAGCTCCTAGCATAACATCATCAGTCTCCCAAATCCCCCGAAGACGGAGTGCGGCTGCCCAAAAAACGGGGTCACACACGTAATGTTCTCACCCCTAGCTGGTGCATTTTTACCCTAGTGTTCAAGTGATTCGGCTGTTGGGGTGATCCTCGGAGTCTTTTAGCCAGTCTTGTTCTTCTGTTGCTAAAACAAAACAAAACACCTAGCAACCGTGACAAGCACTTTTTTTTTTTTTAGCGATATTTGAAACAGATATAGCCCACTATTTTTGGTGTGGTTTAACATGCATTTTGAACGTGTTTTGTTTTTCGATTAAACGAATTAGTTGCTCCATTATTAATTATTAACACCCAGCACCTCGAAAGGGACATTAAGTGTCAAACTGACCATTCTGAGAAAATAATACGTTTGACAACGTCAGACAATTCTCTTTCTAGTGATACAAGAACCATTCTGGTATCTTTTTCCGTTCCCGAGTTATGAGCATTTAAAGACAGTAGGGTCAGTGTCAGCCATTTTGAGAAAACACAGTCTAAAGTCTAGCTTAGCCCAATGACGCCCAACCATTTGAACCGGGAATCGATCCCAGTTCCCGAGAGATGGGAATTAACTCCGAACGTCACACCAAATATTTTCATTAAAAAAGTCACCCAGAATAAAGTCTAACTCACATTTCATTTCTGAAAGATGCATATTGAATAGCAATGATGATATTATTATTCCAAAGCTAACACACTGTCACACAACAAACCATGAATTGGAATTTAAAAAAATCCGTAATGGCGCTCCGAGCATCGCGCCGAGTCAATACTGCGTCACGTCACGTGGAAAGAAGAAAAACATTTGGGGTCACTTCGGAAAATCCGTTCAAAAAGACTAGTGGGTGCTTTCCCTTGCTGTAAGAACCAAAAACGGACCAGCGAGAGTCAGGAACAGGAAGAACTAGGGGAAGACGGGGTAAAAAGCGCATGGGCGGGTAAGAAGCCCACCCCAATTATCTCATGAAATAAAGAAAATTTCAGTCAAATTGGCACATGAGACGAATGATAGACATTAACGCTCGTCTCATGGGCAAAATGAGAATGAAATTTGCTTCATTTCATGAGATAATTGGGGTGGGCTTCTTACCCGCCCATGCGCTTTTTACCCCGTCTTCCCCTAACTTAGTATATTACATTGTGGGTAGGGAGAAAGTGAAAGTGAACGTACTAGACCTGGCGTTCAGC
>CM065704.1:5096879-5116879 GCA_017654935.2 Phymorhynchus buccinoides
ATGTATATATGTAATAGAATTATAGAAAACGTTTTTGTCCCTATGTCTTTGATGCGAACATTTAAAATCAAAACCAGTTAAAATAACTTGGTGTTTGATTATGTTCTTTAAAAAAAAAAAAAAAAAAAAAAAAAGTGCTAGCTTAGTTTTTCCTCCTTATTAGGGAGGCAATGGCAGAACCCAAGCCGAGGACAGCTGTTTCGACTCTAGGGAGTCTCATCAGCTCGGCACTGGATGGGGTCTTAACCTACCAAGGTGGAACTACTCTCCCCTCAACAAGCAGATTGTTCTGTACAAATGGAATGTCTCTTCCTGTATTCCTGTTGAACGGTCATAAGCCAAAGTACCTGCATGCCACATTTGAAGACTCTAAGACCAAAGGTGTGGAAGTTATGGCCCCTTAAAGATGTTTTGGTTTTCAAGGTCATACGCCAAGGTCAAGGTCAGGACGGCGAAAAGTTTTGCGCGGATGCCTTCCTCTCGTGGTGACACACCACCACACAAAATTTGAAGCGATTCGATCAAGCGGTTCGGGAGATATCCTTGGGACAGACAGAAAAAAAGAAAAAAAAAACTAAACAAAGAAACATACACGAACGAAAATATACTCCTTTGCGATCGTAGATCGGCAAAGGACAAAAACAAAGAAACATACACGAACGAAAACATACTCCTTTGCGATCGTAGATAGGCAAAGGACAACAAGCAGAACAGAAAACTAACCGAGAGCGAGAGCGAGAGAGGCAGCCAGACAGACAGACAGTCAGTCAGACAGACAGAGAGACAGGCAGACAGAGAGTGACATAATATATATATATATATATTATAGAGACAGAGAGTAACATGCAGGGAGAAAGCCGGAGACAGGGAGATACAGTAGAGAAAGATACTGGAGTGGGTGGGGGGGTGGGGCGGGGGTGGGGGGTGGGGTGAGGGGGAATATGACCCCAATCCAGACAGCGCGCAAAAGCCAACAAACCGTTATATTATTCGAGCCAAGTCTCGTGCCAGCCAGTTCAGTTCAGTGAATCCTCGTTGGGTTGTCGTTAATTATGACACAGTTGCATTGAGTGTGGCACACACACACACACACACACACACACACAGACAGTGTGAGTGTGTCTATTTTGTTCAATGCTAGCGTAGTTCTTTCCCTTTGGTTTGGGCTGAAGAGGTGTAGTGTAGTCACCATCATCAGTACTCTGTTGTTTGTTCTAGTGAGTGCTGACGGTTTTTGGGTGGTGGTTGTTGGTGTTTGTTTGTTGCTGTAGTCTCTTGAAGCTGGGTTGGGTTTTGATACGACTGATACGATATTACTTCTGCTGCTACTCCGGGAGATTGATGTTCGGTGGTGGTGGTTTTTTGAAGGTAAGGGTGTGATTTGTGTGTGTGTGTGTGTGTGTGTGTGTGTGTGTGTGTGTGTGTGTGTGTGTGTGTGTGTGTGTGCGTGCGCGCGTGTGCGTGTGCGCGCGCGTGCGCGCGCGTGTGTGTGGGTGCGTGCGCGAGAATGAGTTCTGTGCAAACCGAAATGATTCAGAAAATGCTAACTCCGTGATAATGATGATCATGCATGACTGTGGATCCCTGCTTTGATTCACTAACACCATAACTAGTATTAGTCCAAGTGTTCTTATCTCCTCTTAAGGAAAGTTGGGTGTTGTTTTGAGTTTTGATTGCTGTTTTCTTTTCTTTCTGTTAGCATGATAGCCTAATCTACAATAATTAAAATAACAAAACTTTCGGGAAACTTGCTTTCAAAACCTTTCATCGCCACTGTCGCCTCTTGGCACCACAATGATTTAACACCCATGTCACTGAAAGGCATCAAATGGGGGTCTGGTATCCTATGACCTTAATAATTATGTTCTTACTTTTGGGAGGTGGTGAAAGGTGAAAATGATGTTTTACGTCCTCTCGGTCATAATAATAATAATAATAATAATAATAATAATAGTACATTTATATAGCGCTTTACCTCAGATGAGCCCAAAGCGCTTTACAATCAATTATTCATTAACAGACAACAAAAACAACATTCAAGAGTGACACCAACCAGCAACAGCGCATAGACACATATGGGACATTTGTAAATACAAAGATGGTGGGAACAATACTGGGTGCAATGCCCGGAGGCAGTGCAACACCAGTAAAGTCCCGAGTTTTTAACAATATAGATAGATGTAGCGGTAACCACGCCTCGGTTAAACCTCATCGGCTATGGTACCGCCACATTGCCTAATATAAGCGTAACAACTTACATCTAGTTGTTTATATACATGCAAAAAGGGTAAGGATAGGCCCTATTTTATGCGTGTCACAGAGGAATCCCCAATATTGCAGACAGAATCTTTTCTTTACCCAGGTAAGTTGAATGGAAATGTTTAGCTGAAAATGGCTGGCGTTGAAAGGGTTAAAGGCACACACGTATGGTCTGCTACACAGACACGATCCGGATCTGAATGCGATGCAATTTTGACGATGTGAACCATGACCCACGTGAAATTAATGTATTGGGTCTACTGGAGTATACTGTATAGTGAGCGAAAAAGGCAGAATGTTTTTTTTATAGACGGAAGTATTTCTTGTGAATCGTGACTCACGTGACCCAATCGCATCGCATCCCCATACGATTTTACGCGTGTGTGGCACCGGTTTAAGAGTATCACTCAAAGAAACACTTCCACGGAGATTTGTAGACATTGAGAATTGATTGCTAATGGTGCATACACTTTTGAAGAAGGCTATCATTTTGTTTGCTGTTTGCCTGTCTGTGTTTCTGTAATGCGTATATTATTAAAAAAACCAAAAACATACAGTGTTTATACGGCGCTGAATCTTGATAGAAATCAAATCGAAGCGCACACACACGTTAAACATTCATAACGCATTTAAACAAAGATAACACACACACACACACACACACACACACACACACACACACGTTTGAGAAATGATCCTAAAGGCAAGAAAGAGGAGGGAAAGAGATAATTGGCTTCAATGACGGGGAAACAGGTGGGTTTGAGGTTAGATTTGAAAGCACAGAGGGTCGGTCGCTGACGGAGGGAAAGAGGTAGTTTGTTCCAGGAGGTTGATACTGAGACAGCAAAAGAGCGCCGACCGACAGTTGAAAGCTTATGCCCAGGGATCTGGAGCGAAAGAGGGTCAGAAACTGAACGTAATGTGCGAGCTGGCGTATAAATGGAAATATTGTCGCAGAGGTAAGATGGAGCAGGCAACCGTTACCTAGTATGATTATTTTATAGAAAGGATGTCTCATAAAAAGTGCAATCCACAAAATTGCTTATGGAAGATTTAATAATCAAGCTTTCATGTATTTTTTCGTGGTTTTTTGGTGTGGTTTTTTTTTTATCAAAAAGAAGGTCAATGCATGAAAAATCCCAACATTTTCTTTCCCCAAAGATTTTGTCCATGTGCTCCAGAAGTTAACATTTTCCATGGTACCTCATTTTTCCGGAAAAAAAGCTCTTTTTTGAGAATAAACAAATCGGGATATTCAGTACATTCGTGCATTTAAATTGTCAGGGCAAAAACGACAGTCATTTAAAACAAACAAACAGACAGTTTGGACACTGGACACTGGAAAACTTTATTTGACAAGGATAAAGATTTTAGGCGATGCCTATTCTTACAATCTGTCCTTGTTTGCAAACATATGACATTTACTGCGAAAGTGTTTTTACCCCTCAACAAAGCGACTTTAAAAATAATAAAAGAACACACAACAAAAACCGAGTTACCACAGAAACTGGTCTGTTCTGGAGCCCTAGGGCATCTCAGAAAAACAAACTGCTGCAACTCTTCATGCATTGAATCTTCTTATAAACCAGAAGAAAAAAAAAAAATTATTATTAAAAAAACCCATATCAACGATTTTGTCGGTTGCTTTTCAGGTTTTTTGGAGTCTCTTTATAAGATTAGGTCTGACGTGTCAAAAATAAATTCATCAAAACTTTGAATTATTCACGGTAAAAATTATTGCATTTTCAGTTATCCTTTAACATAAATATTCAGCTTTAACCAGAGGCAAAACTCGGGAGGTGGGGGTACAAGGTTGCCAACAAAAAATGACTTTGAGATTGCGGGTTGTAAGCATGAGGGGGTGTTTAAAGTACAAGGTTGCCAACAAAAAATGACTTTGAGATTGCGGGTTGTAAGCATGAGGGGGTGTTTAAAGTACAAGATTGCCCAAAAAAATGACTTTGAGATTGCGGGTTGTAAGCATGAGGGGGTGTTTAAAGTACAAGATTGCCAACAAAAAATGACTTTGAGATTGCGGGTTGTAAGAATGAGGGGGTGTTTAAAGTACAAGATTGCCCAAAAAAATGACTTTGAGATTGCGGATTGTAAGCATGAGGGGGTGTTTAAAGTACAAGGTTGCCAACAAAAAATGACTTTGAGATTGCGGGTTGTAAGCATGAGGGGGTGTTTAAAGTACAAGGTTGCCAACAAAAAATGACTTTGAGATTGCGGGTTGTAAGCATGAGGGGGTGTTTAAAGTACAAGATTGCCAACAAAAAATGACTTTGAGATTGCGGGTTGTAAGCATGAGGGGGTGTTTAAAGTACAAGATTGCAAAAAAAAAGACTTTGAGATTGCGGGTTGTAAGCATGAGGGGGTGTTTAAAGCACAAGATTGCCAACAAAAAATGACTTTGAGATTGAGGGTCGTAAACATGAGGGGGTGTTTATAGTACAAGATTGCCAACAAAAAATGACTTTGAGATTGAGGGTTGTAAGCATGAGGGGGTGTTTAAAGCACAAGATTGCCAACAAAAAATGACATTGAGATTGAGGGTCGTAGACATGAGGGGGTGTTTAAAGTACAAGATTGCCAACAAAAAATGACTTTGAGATTGCGGGTTGTAAGCATGAGGGGGTGTTTAAAGCACAAGATTGCCCAAACAATAATGACTTTGAGATTGAGGATAGTAAACGTGAGGGGGCTGTTTAAGTACAAGATTGCCAACAAATAATGACTTTGAGATTGAGGATAGTAAACGTGAGGGGGGTGTTAAAGTACAAGATCGTTAAAAAATAATGACTTTGAGATGGGGGGTCGTAAATATGAGGGGGCGTTTAAAGTGCAAATGAAACTATCGTTAATGGATACAACTAGAATGTTATCTGTTTGCTATCTGTCTACACTGTTGTTTTTTAAGTATTTAATTATTCAAATCATTATTATTTGAAAGCTTGCATAGACATCTATGTGAATTGACAGTTTGAACAATGTACGCCTTCTATTTCCCAAGAAAATGCCAACGTTAAAGTTTGGAGATTAGACCACGGACGGACGCACGCACGCACGCACGCACGCACGCACGCACGCACGCACACGCACACACACACACACACACACACACACACACACACACACACACACACACACACACACACACGCGCGCGCGCGCGCAAATGAAAGGGTTGATCGGTTAGCAAAAATTAGTGCAGCCACTGAAAACGGTTTAGCAAAAATAGATATACCTTTATCTCTACATGAAAATTATAGTCTTTTAGAAAAAGCATCCTGGGATTCTGTGTCTAGCAAACAAACAGATATCATCTTCTGTAAAAAAAAAAAGAACAAAAAAGGAAAGTTCTTTAAAAAGCTAATAGATTATAAAACAGGACAAAGTCTTCATCAAGGGTGGATTCTGAAAAGTTTAGTTTTTAGATTCAGGCTCGATGCATTGAAAACAACATTCTGTAAACATGTGACTTGCATTTGTGGCCAGCATATTACACCATTCCAAGTTATGTTTCTTTGTGGAAATATGAAAAACTATTTACCGGCTTGGTTGTTGGACACAGAACCATCAATGACAACCTATAAAGACATTATTTGTGATGAATCAAAGATTCTAGAAGTTGTTCGGGGACTTATTAGGAGCCCAATTGGACCTTTGCTTTGATGTGCTTGCTATCTATTTTACTTTTCTTTTTTGGAGTTTAATATTGTTCATTTATTGTGTGTTTCTTTTAAATGTTTAGACATAATTCTAAGTTTAAGTATTTCACTAACATTTCACTAACATAGGGCCTATAATCACACATATACTCAGAACCACATACCCCTTACCCATCATACACATACATCATACTACACATACATTTGTTTTGTGTGTGTGCGTGTGTCTAAGATCACTGTAAGGTGGATAGACGTTAAATCAAAGAACGAACGAACACACACACACACACACACACACACACACACACACACACACACACACACACACACACACACACACGCACACACACGCACGCACACGCACGCACACACACACACACACACACACACACACACACACACACACACACACACACACACACACACACACACACACACACACACACACACACACACACACACACACACACACACACACACCCTATTCCTTATAAATTATGCATCAACTCTTTGGGACAATAGCAGCGAAACAAATCGGAAACATTTAAATCGTCTACACAAACGAACAATAAAATTAATACAGTTGAAGTCCAGTTCACTCACTAAATGTGATTACAAATCTTTAAACATCCTGCCATTTAAGGAAAGACTGTTATATAACAATTGTGTATGCATGTACAGCGTTGTGAATGGAATAGCCCCTAAGAAAATCACCCACAAATTTGTTAGCAACGAAAGCAGACATACACACAAACTTTCTTTTCCCAGACCCCGTAATAATCTTTATAAATTTAGTTTATTGTACTCCGGCTGTACGGTGTGGAACAGTTTATCTCTTAATTTAAAATCGTGTCCATCAAGACAGACATTTCACTTAAATATCATATGTTGGAAACCCTATGAATTAGACTCTAACTTTAGAAACTGAGCACCTATTCCGTCGGAACATGTCCTTTTAATTGATAGTTTACATTAATTTTGTTGTACTTTGATTGTTCTTTGCTTTGTTCCATTGTCCCATTTTACCCATGTCCAGCTCCCCCCCCCCCTCCCCCATTTTCACTTCAATCTCCCGTTCATTTATACTCTCTCTCTCTCTCTCTCTCTCTCTCTCTCTCTCTCTCTCTCTCTCTCTCTCTCTCTCTCTCTCTCTCTCTCTCTCTCTCTCTCTCTCTCTCTCTCTCTCTCTCTCTCTCTCTCGTGTTAGAATCCATAGAGAAAGCGTTGTTCACACATGATGTGCCAGTGTTTCCTATTGTCATAGTCGTGCCCATTTAGGACTTCAACCTTTTCTAAGGGCCGGTGGCCTCGTATAGAAAAATTAAATATATTGTTCATTGTTAATTGTTCTTCCTCCCTCTCCCTACTCAACTATCTTTGTATCTTAGCATAGACACCTGTGTGTTGAATAGTGTGTGTGTGTGTGTGTGTGTGTGTGTGTGTGTGTGTGTGTGTGTGTGTGTGTGTGTGTGTGTGTGTGTGCTCTCTCTCTCTCTCTCTCTCTGTCTCTCTCTCTCTCTCTCTCTCTCTCTCTCTGTCTCTCTCTCTCTCTCTCTCTCTCTCTCTCTCTCTCTCTCTCTCTCTCTCTCTCTCTCTCTCTCTCTCTCCCCTCCCCATTTCTCTTTCTTTCAAGCATCTCTCCCCCCCCCCCCTCTCTCCCCCCCCCCTCCCCCCCCCCCCCCCCCCCCCCCTCCCCCATTTCTCTCCCATTCTTTCTCTCTCTGTTTGTCTGTTTGATATGGTTTCCAAATTGCGAAGAAAATCGACAACTTTTGTAAATATGTTCAATTCGACTTCGATGATTGGGTTGTTTTGTACACCCCCTCCCCCCTTCCCCCTCCTCCCCTTCCGCACCCCCCCTTCCCCCTTTCCCCCCTCCTCTCTCCCCCTCCCTCCTCTCCCCTGTCATGCGAATGGACAAATTGCCAGACACATTCACATTTCGCATTCGCATTTCGCAATTCGCATTCCTTTTCTCTGTTCAAATAGGAACGCGCAGTATAGTCGCAGGCACACTTTTAACATGAATAAATTTGATAACATAATGCCTGGATTTGTCTACTGACTTTGTAAGTCTATGGTGTAGACGGTATAGCAATTGTCACTTCCTATGTTCATACGATCCTTTTGGTAGGTACCCAAAACACCCAGCGCTGAATAGAGACTGGCACCAAAAAGCCTGAATAATATGCAAAGAGCTCGCACTCTGCAGCTGACTGAAGCCGTTTCCTGGTTTTAGTTTTTACTCCCACCCTTTCACCTACACTACAGCTGGGGATCATTGTGAACTCACTCACTCACTGCCTACAACAACAACAACAACAACACTAACACTTCCTACCTTCCACCGTTTCACCTTTCAGGTGGGAAAGTGAGAAAGTTGGCTTCATTCTTTTGCAAGGTTTGTCGGGTGCGAAGTTATCACTCTTTGTATCATTGGTCACCCAGCACCACGAAAGGGACATCAAGTCGCTGGGCTAGTTTCTCACAACAGGCTTGCAAAGTCAAAAATCTCATTTTTTGTCAATTTTGAGTTATGGGTATTATGGTGTTCTTTAACATCTTATCGTTCATATTTATGAAGGATACTCTTTACTATTGCATCTAAATGGTCTTATACGTGTTTTAAAATGAGCACATCAATACATTTTCTACATCTAGGCTAGAATTTAGACCGCGTTTTCTCAAAATGGCCGACGCTCACCTTACTAACTTTAAATGCTCATAACTCTGGAACGGAAAAAGATACAATCATGGTTCTTGTATCATTAGAAAGGGAATTATCTGAAGTTTCCATCTTTATATTAAAAGCCAAGTGTGTGTGTGTGTGTGTCTGTGTGTGTGTGTCTGTGTGTGTGTGTGTCTGTGTGTGTGAAACACAAAACGGGCCTTATAACTCTGCCGTTCTTCGACCGAATCGTTTCAAATTTGCTGTGAGCCCTAACAGGGCGATAGCAACGGCAACCGAGGCGGCCGTGTCATTTGCGCGGTTTGGCAAATGCGCGAAACGCGTATCCGCCGGCCTCTCGGCGCCCGTATCTCCGGTAGATGACCTGGGACGGTGACTATCGATGTGCCAAACCGGAAACGAATCGATTCAGAAACGCGCGCGATGTACGCCGCTTCACCTTTGTCACAAATAACTCCGCCGTTTCTTAGCCGAATCGCTTCAAATTTGCTGTCAGGCTTGCTGTGGCCAGCCGGGGCAAAGCACGGCAGCAAATTTTAAGAGAATTGGGAGAGCGCGTCACTCTCAGAGCAGCGCCAATGGGAAACGTGGCCTTATAATTCCGCCGTTTCTTAACCGAATCGCTTCAAATTTGCTGTACTCAGCGTTACCAGTACTTGGCGTTACCGTTACTAGGCGTTACCGTTACTAGGCGTTACCGTTACTAGGGAGAGCGCATCACTCTCAGAGCAGCGCCAACGGGAAACGGGGCCTTATAACTCCACCTTTTCTTAACCGAATCGCTTCAAATTTGCTGTAATCAGCGTTACCAGTACTTGGCGTCACCGTTACTAGGCGTTACCGTTACTAGGGAGAGCGCGTCACTCTCAGAGCAGCGCCAACGGGAAACGGGGCCTTATAACTCCGCCGTTTCATAACCGAATCGCTTCAAATTTGCTGTACTCAGCGTTACCAGTACTTGGGGTTACCGTTACTAGGCGTTACCGTTACTAGGGAGAGAGCGTCACTCTCAGAGCAGCGCCAACGGGAAACGGGGCCTTATAACTCCGCCGTTTCATAACCGAATCGCTTCAAATTTGCTGTACTCAGCGTTACCAGTACTTGGCGTTACCGTTACTAGGCGTTCCCGGTACTAGGCGTTACCGGTACTCGGAGTTGCGCTAGTTTGCATAATTGTTCCAGAATGGTCAGTTTGACACTTAATGTCCCTTTCGTGGTGCTGGGTCACATGTAGGCTGTTTGGTAGAACCCTACAGCAACGAGGTAATCCGAAGTCAGTGCTAATGTAGAAGAACCACTCCCCAGGGAACAGAAATAAAACAAGATGGCAAACGCCATATAAATGAACTCCCTGTTCGTTCGCGGCCATTTCCTCCCCCTCACTTCATAGTGTAGAGTGGCACAGTGGTAGCGCGTTCGCCTCGTGTCAAGTAAACCCGAGTTCCAACCTGGGTACAGGGGATTTTTTCTCTCACTTTGCAGTACTAGGCCTTATCATGGTTTGAACGTGGAGTCTTTCGGATGAGAAGATAAACCGAGGTCCTGTGTGCCCATACATTTAGCACACGTTAAACCCAGTGGCAAGGAAGAAGTTGTCATTTGGTTAAAATTTAACCCCACCCACCCCACCCCCCTTCCTTCCTCATCAGTCACACAAAAATCGCATGCAAAAAACAAAACAAAATGGGTGGCGCGCCTCTGACTGCGACGCGCTCTCCAGGTGGGAACAACCCAAATTTTACAGAGACGCCTATGTGACTATAAAGTACCTAATACCTATTAATAATACCTAATATAATTGTTTGAGTCTTGTTCATAGCACCAGGTTGAAGACTTTATAAGTTGAACGTTCGTACTTTCAAACAAAGGGTGTCCGTTGGTCTTTGACCGAGTCTCACTTTATGATGATTATTGGCTCTTTACAAACACTAGCCTCCTTTGAGTAGCTGAGACTCGGGGCAGTGGGTGGATGCCTCGTGCCTCCATACAGGGAGCTGGACGACCCCGCCTTTCCATGAGTCACTCCCCGTGGGGATACCGCGTCGGGGGGTGGGTGGGTCTTTCGTAAACACAATGGAGGTTCTGGAGGTTATGTGCTTCTAACGTCCTCTAATCTGTCCCTCTCTTTGACTCTGCCTTTTCCCTTTGCTTTCTATCATCTACTATCTTTCTGACTTATTGGCCCACTCTCTTTTTCTTTCTTTTTAGAAAAAAATCTTCCAAAATATTATTTTTCTTCTTTGAGCTCCTCCGAAATCAGAATGTGTCGGCTGTACGCAGAAGGGAGACCAGTGAAAACTGAAAACCGGACATAATACGTACCTTACACATTATGGCCAAATGGCCTGGGAACGCAGAAGAAAAAGAAGCAGAAGAAGAAGGAACCACATGTATCTGGATGGTAAACACCGTTTTCGTAAGGCTTTTCTAAAGATGGTGGGACGATCCTGGAGGTACTGCAATGCCAGCTAGCTCGAATCGTTGGCCCAGCGCGCCAGGGCTGTTGGCTTGGGAGAGGAGAGGAGGAAAGCACTTGTGTTGACCGGTTAGCAAAAAATAGTGCAGCCACTGAAAACGGTTTAGCAAAAATAGATATACCTTTATCTCTACATGAAAATTATAGTCTTTTAGAAAAAGCATCCTGGGATTCTGTGTCTAGCAAACAAACAGAGATATCATCTTCTGTAAAAAAGAACAAAAAAGGAAAGTTCTTTAAAAAGCTAATAGATTATAAAACAGGACAAAGTCTTCATCAAGGGTGGATTCTGAAAAGTTTAGTTTTTAGATTCAGGCTTGATGCATTGAAAACAAAATTATGTAAACATGCGACTTGCATTTGTGGCCAGCATATTACACCATTCCATGTTATTTTTCTTTGTGAAAATATGAAAAACTATTTACCCGCTTGGTTGTTGGACACAGAACCATCAATGACAACCTATAAAGACATTATTTGTGATGAATCAAAGATTCTAGAAGTTGTTCGGGGACTTATTAGGAGCCCAATTGGACCTTTGCTTTGATGTGCTTGTTATCTATTTTACTTTTCTTTTTTGGAGTTTATTGTTCATTTATTGTGTGCTTCTTTTAAATGTTTAGACATAATTCTAAGTTTAAGTATTTCACTAACATTTCACTAACATAGGGCCTATAATCACATATATACTCAGACCCACATACCCCTTACCCATCAAACACATACATCATAAACATACTACACATACTTTTTTTTGTGTTTTTTTGTGTGTGTGTAAGGTCACTGTAAGGTGGATAGACATTAAATCAAAGAACGAACGAACGCACGCACGCACGCACGCGCACGCACACGCACGCACACACACACACACACACACACACACACACACACACACACACACACACACACACACACACGCACGCACGCACGCACACGCACACGCACACACACACACACACACACACACACACACACACACACACACACACTAACTCACAGTCCTCCTTCCGATCCCAATGAACCTCCCCGTTCTGATAGAACTGGAAGTTTAAAAAACACACAAAAAACTACGTAACGTTCGAAGTGTCCTGGTTTCAAGTCCATCAAGAATGGCACCAAGAGACGACAAGCTTTTAGGGAAGAAAGGGTGTCCTTTTCCTTTCTCATATTTCTATAAAGGGTGTAGAGTGGCGCAGTGGTAACGCGTTCGCGCACGTGCGCAATAAACCCGAGTTCGAACCCGGGTACGAGGGATTTGTTCTCCCTCTCACTCTGCACTAGGCCTTACGTACGGTCTGAACGTGGAGTCTTTCAAGATGAGACGATAAACCGAGGGTCCCCGTGTGCCCATGCACTTAGCACACGATAAGCCCAGTTGCAACGAAAAAGTTGTCATTTGGTCAAAATGTACCCACCCCACCCCCTTTCCTTCCTCATCAGTTGCACAAAAATCGCATGCCAAATGTTTTTTTTAATTAAAAATTGGGTGGCGCGCCTCTGGCTGCGACGCGCTCGTCCAGGTGGGAGCAACCCGAATTTCACAGAGACGCCTCTGTGACTGTACGCGTAAAGTACCAAATATAAGGATGACTACAACATTGCAAGAATAAGTTTCGCTTTTTTGGGCAAGACTGTATTTTAGACACCCGCAACTCCCTTCGTGTTTACGACTCTCGATCTCAAAGTCGGGTTCTTTCAGTTTCACGACAATAACAAACAACCCTAGGCTGATCCTAGCCCTATCCTCTTCGTGTTTACGACTCTCGATCTCAAAGCCTGGTTCTTTCAGTTTCAACGACAAAAATAACCCTAGGCTGATCCTAACCCTATCCTCTTCGTGTTTACGACTCTCGATCTCAAAGTCGGGTTCTTTCAGTTTCACGACAATAACAAACAACCCTAGGCTGATCCTAACCCTATCCTCTTCGTGTTTACGACTCTCGATCTCAAAGCCTGGTTCTTTCAGTTTCAACGACAAAAATAACCCTAGGCTGATCCTAACCCTATCCTCTTCGTGTTTACGACTCTCGATCTCAAAGTCGGTTTCACGACAATAACAAACAACCCTAGGCTGATCCTAACCCTATCCCCTTCGTGTTTACGACTCTCGATCTCAAAGTCTGGTTCTTTCAGTTTCACGACAAAAATAACCCTAGGCTGATCCTAACCCTACCCTCTTCGTGTTTACGACTCTCGATCTCAAAGTCTGGTTCTTTCAGTTTCACGACAATAACCCTAGGCTGATCCTAACCCTATCCTCTTCGTGTTTACTACTCTCGATCTCAAAGTCTGGTTCTTTCAGCTTCAACAACAAAAATAACCCTAGGCTGATCCTAACCCTATCCTCTTCGTGTTTACTACTCTCGATCTCAAAGCCTGGTTCTTTCAGTTTCACGACAAAAATAACCCTAGGCTGATCCTAACCCTATCCTCTTCGTGTTTACGACTCTCGATCTCAAAGTCTGGTTCTTTCAGTTTCAACGACAAAAATAACCCTAGGCTGATCCTAACCCTATCCTGTTCGTGTTTACGACTCTCGATCTCAAGGCCTGGTTCTGTCAGGTTCAGCGACAAAAATAACCCTAGGCTGATCCTAACCCTATCCTCTTCGTGCTTACGACTCTCGATCTAAAAGTCTGGTTCTGTCAGTTTCACGACAAAAATAACCCTAGGCTGATCCTAACCCTATCCTCTTCGTGTTTACTACTCTCGATCTCAAAGTCTGGTTCTTTCAGTTTCATGACAAAACAACCCTAGGCTGATCCTAACCCTATCCTCTTCGTGTTTACGACTCTCGATCTCAAAGTCTGGTTCTTTCAGTTTCAACGACAAAAAATAACCTAGGCTGATCCTAACCCTATCCTCTTCGTGCTTACGACTCTCGATCTCAAAGTCTGGTTCTTTCAGTTTCATGACAAAAATAACCCTAGGCTGATCCTAACCCTATCCTCTTCGTGTTTACGACTCTCGATCTCAAAGCCTGGTTCTTTCAGTTTCAACGACAAAAATAACCCTAGGCTGATCCTAACCCTATCCTCTTCGTGTTTACGACTCTCGATCTCAAAGCCTGGTTCTTTCAGTTTCACGACAACAATCCTAGGCTGATCCTAACCCTATCTCTTCGTGTTTACGACTCTCGATCACAAAGTCTGGTTTCTTTCAGTTTCATGACAACAATCCTAGGCTGATCCTAACCCCTATCCTCGTGTTTACGACTCTCGATCTCAAAGTCTGGTTTCTTTCAGTTTCACGACAACAATCCTAGGCTGATCCTAACCCTATCCTCGTGTTTACGACTCTCGATCTCAAAGTCTGGTTTCTTTCAGTTTCACGACAACAATCCTAGGCTGATCCTAACCCTATCCTCGTGTTTACGACTCTCGATCACAAAGTCTGGTTTCTTTCAGTTTCATGACAACAATCCTAGGCTGATCCTAACCCTATCCTCTCGTGTTTACGACTCTCGATCTCAAAGTCTGGTTTCTTTCAGTTTCACGACAACAATCCTAGGCTGATCCTAACCCTATCCTCTTCGTGTTTACGACTCTCGATCTCAAAGTCTGGTTTCTTTCAGTTTCATGACAACAATCCTAGGCTGATCCTAACCCTATCCTCCTCGTGTTTACGACTCTCGATCTCAAAGTCTGGTTTCTTTCAGTTTCACGACAACAATCCTAGGCTGATCCTAACCCTATCCTCGTGTTTACGACTTTCGATCTCAAAGCCTGGTTCTTTCAGTTTCACGACAACAATCCTAGGCTGATCCTAACCCTATCCCTTTCCTGAGAGTGGCAGACTAGTTACTGCTCAGTGAACATGGTCAACGCGAAAATGTGTTGGGGCCTTGTCTAAAATACCATTTAAAAGACCCACCAGGTCACGTGTCAAAATCACGGGCTTCACGTGTTTTCCCTCTTATAGCTGGTAAGAAATCTTGTTTTGATCAGGTTTGACTCCCTTACAAATGTCCCCAAATTGAAAACGAAACATCATTTTAAAGAGCAGCCTTAAGTTTGAAGTCGGGGACATTTGTATGTGGGTCACAGCTACCTAGAAAAAAAAGCATGGGACTTGATCGTGGTGCGTCAGTGTGTCTTTAATTAAAGGGCCTGCCACACTACATACGATTCGCTGTCAATGTGATGCGATTGTGACGATGCGAGGAGTTATGATTCACGTGAAATTCGTGTATTGGGTCTACTTGAGTAGGGGAAGACGGGGTAAAAAGCCCATGGGCGGGTAAGAAGCCCATGCCAATTATCTCATGAAATGAAGCAAGTTTCAGTCACATTTTGCCCATGAGACGAGTGTTAGCATAAATGTGACTGAAACTTGCTTCATTTCATGAGATAATTGGCATGGGCTTCTTACCCACCCATGGGCTTCTCATGGGCAAAATGTGACTGAAACTTGCTTCATTTCATGAGATAATTGGCATGGGCTTCTTACCCACCCATGGGCTTTTTGTTTTTTGTTTTTTTTACCTCGTCTTCACCTATAGTAGAGCGAAAATAGTTGAATTATGTCTTAGACAGACGTATTTCACGTGAATCATGTCTCGCATCGTCACAATCGCATCGCATGGATAGCGAATCGTACGCGAATCGTAGCCTGCTTTGCTGTTCCACCATTCTATAGGTTGATTAAAAAACAAGCGCGGATTCGCAATCGTTTGTGGCGTGCGACAATTGAAAACGAAACATCATTTTAAAGAGCAGCCTCGATTTGAAGTGCGGTCTATTTTTACCACTGCAATCATTATAGACACTGAGTCGCTTCCCCTGGCTTTTCAATAATTTTAATCTGTAAACCAGAATGTTATCTCTGCACCATTTCGTAACTTTTTATATCTTTTGGAAAACATTTAAAACTATGTATCCTACTTATACTCATCGAAAGAAGCACCGCATACTCGTCGTGTCTGTTGCAGTGTCTGTATTACGTATGTTTATTATTTTGTACGCTTTAAAATGACGATTATGTGCTCTGTTCAGTATATAATTCTTTCCATACGTAAGGACTGTAGATACAAGCTTTGCGCAGTGGCGGTACAATATGCCATAGCCGATGAGGTTTAACCGAGGCGTGGTTACCGCTACACCTATTAAAAATCTGGACTTTACTGGTTTCGTACTGCCTCCGGGCATTGCCTCCAGTATTGTTCCCACCATATTTGTATTTACAAATGTCCCATATGTGTCTGATTCAGACCAAGAGGACGTAAAACACCATTTTCGTCATCAGGACTGTAGATATGTAGATATGACAACTGAAACGTTACTTTATGTCCAAGTATTTTTATCTCCTTTAAAATAATATATTGCGACAGTTTTGCGAAATGTGCGACAATTTTGGACCGACAGACAGACAGACCGACCGACAAAGTGAGTTATAGGTTTGTGGATGGCTTGTGCCACAAACAACAAGATCGCAAGATCAAATCCATTCGTTCATATATCGATGGCTTAGAGTCAAAAGAGACTTTTTTTTTATACAAGTTATTAGTTTTTGCAGTAGGTTCAATGGACTATCTAAAGATAGTCCGTTTTGACTCCAAGCCATCGATATTTTTGTATGTAATTAAGCTAGCATTTCGATTATATAAAATGAAGGTTTCTACGAAGAAGATTGAACTCACGAAAGACTGGAACAATTTTGTCTTCCGAAATGCCTTGGCCAGTCTCAGAAAGCATAGATTTCCATAGCGACCCATAATGAAAAATAAAAACCAGACACAGGTCGCTTAGAATGTTTTTTGAACAAAAGCCAAAAACAGTCAACAACCCCCCCAAAATATCAATTTTCTGGTTAGGGCATATTTATGTGTGTTTGTATGTATTCTACCAGTATGCACAACATGAAAGGCAATTTTGAATGATTTGCTTAGTTTATTCGATAGTTTTTTAAATTAAACACAAAGTAAAGACAAAGAGGCAAATGGCTGGCTGCATACGATAAGCGCGCATTTTTCTATTGTCGATAAACGCGCATCGACTTTTTCCGGCTCATATGAGCGCATGCATGTAGTCCGAAATGAGCGCATCCCCTCTGTCGTAATTGAGCGCATCGCTTCTGTCCTAAATGAGCGCATTCAGTTTTCATCATCGAGGTTTGCTAACACACATATATACAGACATACACAGATTGTCACGTATGTAATTTATTTCACGAATGTTTATTCTAAAATTTGTTTAATATAAAACAAAACTAAAATAAATTCCATCGAAGTTGTTTTTGAGACGGGTGGACTAGGACTAAGCCTATCCCTAACCCTATTCCTAACCCTAACCCTATTCTTAACCCTAACCCTAACCCTATTCCTAAGCATATCCCTAACTATCCCTAACCCTATCCCTAACCTATCTGAAAAACAAGGAATACCTGAGTACGCAGAATTGCAATGATACAAATCGGAGTTGGCCATCAGCGGCCTACATGCGCTCTTATCGGCAGAAGGGATGCGCTCTTATGAGCATGCAAATGTGCGCTTATGAGCGCGCTCTTATGAGCGATGCGCGCTTATTGCCAACTCCGAAATGTCTCTCTTCGATGTCCGATTTATGCTAATGACCTATCTCGAATGACAATTTTCAAATGGCTCTAAAATCAAAACTAGACACGGTAACTCAATTCTGTTTTCTGTGTATTGGCTGGGAATCTTCGCTCCACCTTGTGAAAAGAAAATATCAACTTAATGTCAACATTCCATCATGTCGGGTTTTCCCATCCACTATCACCTGATTTTCAAAAAAGACTCCTCAATGAGAGACTTAGTGCGATTTTTCTCACGCCAGAGGGCATGACGCTCGTGTGGGGCTAATCCTCTCTATGTTATTAGTTGGGGATAAAGAAAGAGAGAGAGACAGTGAGTGGTCCTACCATCACTTTCTCTCTCACTACGCCCAAGTAAGAAAATCGCGTGATAAGCCCCTAGTGCATTGACTGCCCTCTGGCGTGAAAAATATCGCCATAGGCTGACCATTGTAGGACAAAGCAGAACGTTTGAATTGTTTCTAAACTGTCCGTTTCCCCTAACAAATCTCACCTCCACCACTTTAACGACCCACCAGATCACGTGTCAAAATCACGGGTGTCACGTGTTTTCCCTCTTACGGCTGGTAAGAAATCTTGTTTTGACCAGGTTTGACTCCCATACAAATGTCCCCAAATTGAAAGCGAAACATCATTTTAAAGAGCAGCCTCAATTTGAAGTTTGGGACATTTGTATGTGGGTCACAGCCACCTAGAAAAAACCCGAGGGACTTAATCGTGATGCGTCAGTGTGTCTTTAACATTTAAAGCCTAGTCTGTGCGATATACCCTGATTTTCTAACATACATTATGTTACGCCCAATCTGTGAAATTGCTTATTTCATGAAAATGGGCAAAATGCTTGGCACAATCCATGAAAAAGCAAATCTTAAAGGGCCACCCTGATGGATGAGTTTTTGTAAGAAACACGTCCAGATCACCAGGAAAACACCCTTTACAGAGATTGCAACATTCACCTTGCTCTGGTTTCCTAGAAATCAAACCGTCAAATCGTCGATTCCTCCTTGGCGGAGGTGCTGGAAGTCAAATTATTTCACCCAAAGAGAAGGCGTGTGCCGTCTCTTTTCTAATGGCCGCCTGCGTTTAGACCTAATTGTTTGCACGACATTTTCGCAATACAAGCCTTTTTTTCTTTTTAAATTTGTATAAGTATAAAGGAGTTTCGCTCACAACAAAGGAAACAGCTCCATTTTTGTTGTTACTGCACTACAAAAAAAGAAAACGCTTCAACCACAATGAGTGACCTCCACCCACCCCATCCAAAATGGCTACTCTCTCCGGCATCTCCGCCAAGGAGGAATCGCCGTTTTGACAGTTTAATTTATAGGAAACCAGAGCAAAGTGAGTGTTCCGATCCTTGAAAAGGCTGTCTTTCTGGTGATCTCGACGTGTTTCTTGCAAAACCGTCAGGGTCTACCTTTAAACTTGACATTTGAGAAACAATTGTAAGAGAAAATATTGTACGTTCAGAGACGAACGGGGGATCTAGAATTGGTTAGAAAACACAAATAACGAAATGGCACTGTGGATGAATGCAACATTCTTGTATTCAGACTGAAACACGAGAATTAATTTCCGTTCGGATAACAAAGACATTGAAATTGCGAAAGTTGTTTTTGAACCTCAAAAACTGGGTCACCGTGGAGCCGTGGAAAGCGTTATTTTTGGGAGCACACGAATTAAAGATCCACCAGATCACGTATCAAAATCACGGGTTTCGCGTGTTTTCCCTCTTATAGCTGGTAAGAAATCTTGTTTTGACCAGGTTTGGCTGCCATAAAAATGCTCCCAAATTCAAAGCGAAACATCATTTTAAAGAGCAGCCTGAATTTCAATTTGGGGGAATGTGTATGTGGGTCACAGCTACCCAGAAAAAACCAACCAAGGGACTTTATCGTGGTGCGTCAGTGTGTCTTTAAGGGCATCTTGGAAAACAACAACTGTTGTTACCTTTCGTGTATTAAAGACACACTGACGCACCACGATTAAGCCCCTTGTGGTTTTTTCTGGGTAGCCGTGACCCACATACATATGTCCCCAACTTCACATTGAGGCTGCTCTTTAAAAAGATGTTCCATTTTCAATTTGGGGACATTTGTATGGGAGTCAAACCTGGCCTTGTCAAAACAAGATTTCTTATGCCAGCTATAAGAGGGAAAGCACGTGAAACCCGTGGTTTTGACACAAGACTTGGTGGGTCTTTAAATTTTCTTTAGGCTACACACCTAAAATGATGATCATGATAGCTTGATTATGAAAGCAATAGACGATTTTCGGAGGAAAAAACCCCTAGGGGAGAGCACTTCGTGAAAATTAGAGTTGTTTACCTCCATTACTCGGTCTAACAACAATGCA
>CM065704.1:5124379-5126879 GCA_017654935.2 Phymorhynchus buccinoides
TCACTGGAGCCGAAAACGCTGCCGCGCGGTTGGTGATTTAGCGTCTTAACGCTCTAGTTGTTATTGTTGTTGTTGTTGTCTTTATTATTATTATTATTATTATTATGATTATTATGATTATTATTATTATTATTATTATTATTATTATTATTATTATTATTATTATTATTATTATCAACCTACCCCTATTATGGGTTCTTTTGTGTCCATGCATATTGCCAAGTGTTTGTTGATACTCTATCGAAAGATTACATGCAGAGACAAAGGCAAGAAGAGACAGAGGCAAAAACAGAGACAGAGACAGAGACATAGACAGATCAGTTTACAGGGAGACATATACATAGACAAAAACAGACACAAACAGAGGCATACAGATTCACGGAGTACAGATACACTTATACAGACTGACATACAGAGAGAGAGAGAGAGAGAGAGAGGAGAGAGAGAGAGAGAGAGAGAGAGAGAGAGAGAGAGAGAGAGAGAGAGAGAGAGAGAGAGAGAGAGAGAGAGAGACAGACAGACAGAGAGAGAGAGAACACTGAACACTGAAATGTTTCAATGCACATTGGCCATTGCCACACACTACATCACGAGGGAAGGGGGGAATAAACACTAGCATAACCTAAGAATCAAAGCCAACCGAAGGATCCAAATCTCAGTCACACACACCATTCCCATCAACATTAACAGTTTAAATATCGAATAAGCCTGTGTTATCACACAGAGAGCGAGAGAGCGAGAGAGAGCGCGCGCGAAAGGTATTCGAGACCGCTCATGGACGCCCATCACCACACCACTACTAATACTAACTACTACTACTACTACTACTACTTATCTACTTCTACTACTATTACTACTAACTACTACTACTACTACTACTACTACTACTACTACTACTACTACTATTACAATTACTATTACAATTACTATTACTACATCCATCACCATCACTACTACTACTACTACCACTATTACTACTAGAGTGAGTAATGTAACAAGACACGGTAGAGAACATCACCATCAGAGAGAGAACCAAGAGCAAAACATAAATGAAGAAAGAAAAAAATTACTTCCACCACAACTTACTTCATCATCATCTACTACTACTATTATTACTACTACTACTACTACAATTACTATTACTACCTCCATCACCATCACTACTAGTCAAACTTGAAACTTTAAATACTTTATTTTAGAAGGATAAGAATTTTAGGCTGGGCCTAGTCTTCCATTCTGTCCTTGGTTCTAAGCATGCAGCATGTGACTGATGCTATAATCGAACATTCAGACACAGAAATATCGTATTATGTGATAATAGGGTTTTACGCCCTCTTCGGCCTTTCGGCCATAATGGGGCAATATCGTATTATTGAATGAAAATTCATTTAACGTCCTCCGGTCTGGAACAGACACATATGGGACATTTATAGAGATAAAGATGGTGGGAACGATCCTGGAGGCAATGCCTGAAGGCAGTGCAACACCAGGAAAGTCCCAAGTTTTTTTAACAATACAGATGTATATAAGTATGTATATTAAAAAGAAATAAATAGATGTTCGTATTATTATTATTATTAGGTACTTTATAGTCACAGAGGCGTCTCTGTGAAATTCGGGTTGCTCCCACCTGGAGAGCGCGTCGCAGCCACAGGCGCGCCACCCAATTTTTTTTTTTATATGATGAGGAAGGAAGTGAGGGGGGGGGGGGGGGGGGGGGGTAAATGTTGACCAAATGACAAATTTTGTCGTTGCCACTGGGTTTAGCGTGTGCTAAGTGCATGGGCACACGGGACCTCGGTTTATCATCTCATCCGAAAGAATCCACGTTCAGACCATAAGTCCTAGTGCAAAGTGAGAGGAAAAATCCCCTGTACCCAGGTTCGAACTCGGGTTTACTTGACACGAAGCGAACGCGATACCTCTGTGCCACTCTACATCAACAGTAGCAGAAATATAACGACATGGCCCACCCACTTAAAACAAATGTTCTCATAGTTTGGTTGTTGGTAGAATACGCTTACATAAAAATAGAGACAAATGGTCTCGGTACACGTTAACAAATATTCATAAAATATCTCTATTTTCCCATGGCAACACAGTCAGTTGTGTAAGTCATATTAAGGTCTGTGTACACGTTAACAAATATTCATAAAATATCTCTATTTTCCCATGGCAACACAATGAGTTGTGTAAGACTTAGTCATATTAAGGTCTGTGTACACGTTAACATCATTCACGAAATATCTCTATTTTACCACGGCAACACAGTGGGTTTAAGTCATATTAAGGTCTGTGTACACGTTAGCATCATTCACGAAATATCTCTATTTCCCCATGGCAACACAGTGAACTGTACGTCATATTAAGAGTGGGCTAACACTGTGTTGCCATGGGGAAATAGTAATATTTTGTGAATTTTGTTAAAGGTCTGTGTACACGTTAACACTATTGACAACATATCTCTATTTCCCCATGGCAACACAGTGAACTGTACGTC
>CM065704.1:5159379-5162547 GCA_017654935.2 Phymorhynchus buccinoides
ATTTTTCTTTCAAGAATATTTTTGAGCGAGAAAGATATCTCGAATTCATCAAAAATAGGGTATTCTTAGCTACATTGGTGCGTTTCAGGATGGGCGTTTCAACTGTAAATAGTCACACTTTTCGTTTTACTTTCTCAGAGCAACCTGGTTGTCCTTTGTGTCATGCTGTCTGTGAGGACGAATTTCATGTACTATTTGAGTGTGTGCGCTACAGCGATCTAAGATATAAATATTCCATTAAGAGTCCAGGGAGTTATTTGTCCAGGCAGAACCAGTGTGTAAGAATTCTTAACCGTGATCTTGACAGCCAACTTAATTTGTCCAAATACCTTTTTCTTGCGTTGAAACGTAGAGCTAACCAGTAATCCTGCAAACTTAGAGTAATGACATTTTCGACTATTTTATGTTATCTTTAAGGCATAGATGTATGCTATGATGCTTGAGTATTTTTGTGTGTGAGGTTATGTTTCCTTCTGTTTGTTTGTTGGTATGCATCCATGAGTGTGTGTATGCATTTTGTTTCATTCATCATTCACGCAATATTTTGTGATCTAATCTTATGCTTAAGATTTGCTTATTTCTCGCTTGTTTTTGTGCTGTTGTAACGGGTCACGGGCCTATACACAATTAAACATTTGTTATTTGTCATTGTCTCTCTCTCTCTCTCTCTCTCTCTCTCTCTCCTCTCTCTCTCTCTCTCTCTCTCTCTCTCTCCATCTCTCTCTCTCTCTCTCTCTCTCTCTCTCTCTCTCTCTCTCTCTACCCCCCCCCCCCCCGCTCTCTCTCTCTTCCTCCCTCCCCGGCATCGGCTTTCGCTTTTTTATTTCAAGTTAAAAAGCAAAAATAATATATATGGGGAAAAAACCCAGACGGAAAGAAACAATAATAAAAGCTGGAAGCAAAGCAAAGACAAATAAAATTAAAACCAAAACAAAACAAAACTGGATGGCATTTCCATCGGGACTTCAAGGTGTTCCGGTTCAAGTCATGTCCAAATCATCTTTATGGAGGGTCAAAGAATAAGCTGACCAAGCTTTTGTTTTCATCCTGCCCTCATAAAAAATACACATCAATCAAAAATCTATTAAACAAATAGCATATTTACAGAACGCAAAACATAGAAAACATTATGATCGGTATAATGAAAGAAAAAACAACAACAAAGAACCAAACAGAAGAGAGAGAGAGAGAGAGAGAGAGAGAGAGAGAGAGAGAGAGAGAGAGAGAGAGAGAGAGAGAGAGAGAGAGAGAGAGAGAGAGAGAGAGAGAGAGAGAGAGAGAGAGAGAGAGAGAGAGAGAGAGAGAGAAATCACGTTCTGAAAATCACGTAGGCTCTACGCTCAACTGCTAGAAAAGAAGATGAATGAAAGTTCGTTTAACGTCCTCCGGCCTGGAACAGGCACATATGGGACATTAATTAAAGTATAAAGATAATGGGACGATCCTGGAGGTACTGAAAGTCCCAAGGTATGATTGTATAACTAGAATTATGAAATTCTGCTTAACGTCCTCCGGTCTGGAACAGACAGATATTATGGAACATTAGTAGATATCAAAGATGGTGGGGAACGATCCTGGAGGCAATGCCCGGAGGCAGTGCAACACCAGTAAAATCCCGATTTTTTAACAATACAGGTATGTAAGAAGAAAAGATGACGACGAGGGTGAACAATAATATAAATGGTGTCATGGGAAATGAAAGTGATACAGCTTGTGTAAGCAAGCAAGTAAGATTAACATTAAGATTAAAATTGTAGCCCCGTCGACAACTAAGGCCACGTCAGGGCTGTCACCACGTTAAAGCAAGCAAGTAAGCAAATGAGCTAACAAAGAAACAAACAGACAGACAAAATAAGCAGCTTGTGATATACACAATATCAGTTTCGTTGCGTTTTATTTCCGAAGCCAGTCCAACTTTTTTTTTTATACCCTTCCGGTTTCCTATAATGAGAGACTTAGTGCGATTTTTCTCACACCAGAGGGCATGACGCTCGTGTGGGGCTAATCCTCTCTATATTATTAGTTGGGGATAAAGAAAGAGAGAGAGAGACAGCGAGTGGTCCTACCATCACTCTCTCTCTCTCACTACGCCCAAGTAAGAAAATCGCGTGATAAGCCCCTAGTGCATTGACTGCCCTCTGGCGTGAAAAATATCGCCATAGGTTGACCATTATTTCGGTCAAGTAAGGAAAGGTAACTCTCTCTGTAGGCCCCTAATTAATTCCCTTCATCAAAGCTATTTTCGGCACCAATTCGTCGCCTAGCAAAGCATAAGCTATTTTCGGCACCAATTCGTCGCCTAGCAAAGCATAAGCTATTTTCGGCACCAATTCGTCGCCTAGCAAAGCATAAGCCATTTACGGCACCAATTCGTCGCCTAGCAAAGCATAAGCTATTTTCGGCACCAATTCGTCGCCTAGCAAAGCATAAGCTATTTTCGGCATCAATTCGCCTAGCAAAGCATAAGCAACAGCCAGCTTTGCTAGGCGAATTGGTGCTGAAAAATAACTTTGGTGAAGGGAGTTAATTACAGAGAGAGAGACAGAGTGGGTTTTTTTTTAAAAGCAGCCAGAGTGATATGGTAGTAAATCAGTTATTAACGTTTGAAGTGAGAGCAGAAAGAGTAAATGTATACTTTTCAGGGTGCAGAAGAACACAAGCTAGAATTAGGCCTGTGATGTCATAAAGAAATTATGTAAGTTTGTGATTTTGTTTTTTAAATTACGTCATTTTTTTTAGAAGCATCTCTCTCACTCACACAGGCACGTGCTTGTTTATGTATGTTTTACAGAATAATTATGCAAATCGAATATTCTGTATTTTTGGTATGGGGTTTACGTGAAAGTAAAAAATCAGGCATTTAGATCTGTCTCTTAAAATGCAAAGCGAGTGAGCCTCGAAGGCTTTGCCTTTCTATTATGAATTGAGCCAAACATCTATAGCACTTTCAACGGGCTACTTTCCCTTATATTAGAACAGACAGCAGACAGACGACGTACATACACATGCACGCAAACACACGCATAGATCCGCATAGGATTCACACGTATAGCGCTTTCAACGGGCTACTTTCCCTTATATTAGAACAGACAGCAGACAGACGACGTACATACACAAGCACGCAAACACACGCATAGATCCGCATAGCATTCACACGCATGTGCGCGC
>CM065704.1:5163047-5196208 GCA_017654935.2 Phymorhynchus buccinoides
CAAAACAGCAGAAGAGCACTCATATTCATTAGTCATTGCTCATTATTGTTAGGTCACATACAATTTCTGTATTATTTGAACACATGTAGGTTATACAGATTATATGTTTTACTGAGTCGAGTGCCATAGTTTGATTCGTGAGTTGACGAGTATGTGTAGTAGAAGGGCACAGAGATCTGTTATGTTTGAGATCCAAGCGGTGTATACGTCATCGCAGTGGACAACAACGTGACGTTAATATATAGACGTTTATATATAGTATATAGTATATGCTAATTATATAATATAGTAAGTATAGAGTATGAAGTATAGTATAGGTATATATAATATTATGAGAGAAAGCAAGAAAAATCTCAGTGAATAGTCAGTCTCGTACCCCTACTTCTGAAGACTGAAATAGTTAGGTGCAACATTATAAGAAATGAAGAATAGTTTAGCATTGATAAAAAAACTTTTCTAAGTCCAATGTCTTATTGTAGACCTCAGAAACAAACCAGTTAACGTATACAACTTTGAGTAGTCGTTCTCAGTGTTCACAAAAAAGATAAAAAAGAAATAAAAATAAAAATAAACGTTACAAATATAGAAGTTGTGCTGATTACGACTTTATTCGCTCCCACGTGGGGGAGGGACAGTGCTTAGCAAGCAGCTGTTTCGATCTTAAATCGAAGATATATTATATATATATATATATATGGCTTCAGATATTTTGTAATTGTAAAGCAGAGAATGGACATTACGGCGGATATAGTGACGACACAGTAGTAAGCAAAGGGAATAAGGCATAGTCCAAGGAGAGTGACAGATTAGAGCTGAGGCATTAGCAGCAGGACTATCCAGACGTGTGGGGAAACTAGTTTGGCATCAAGGTATTGTACTTTATAGTCACAGTGGCGTCCTCTTGTTGAAATTCGGGTTTGCTCCCAACCTGTGTGGAGCACCAAACCCCAGACCGTTGCGCAGAGGCGCACCATTTACCCAATGATAAAAAAAAAGCTTGGCATGCCATTTTTGTGGTGACTGATGAGAAGGGAAAAGGGTGGGAGGGTTATGACACTTTTGAACTCCATGACGTCGACTTTGTCGGTGCACCGACTAGCGTTTAACTGTGTGCTAAGCGCATGTGCACAACGAAGAGAAGAGTGTGCCAGTCGGTTATCGTCTCATTCGTAGAGTACTCCACAGGTTCAGGTACCTTTAGGCCTAGTGGTGCAAAGCGAGAGGAAATCCTCCCCATGTACCCAGGACGCGAAACTCCGGTTTTTTGGGGCCGCAACAATATACTGTTGGTAGTGTAAGGTTAACGTCCTCTAGCCGAGGCTTCTCTTATAGGGAGCAAGTTTTCGCTGGTCTGACGGAGTCGGTTTTTATTGTGTACAGCAACAAGGTGAACACGTTACCATTTTACGAACTTCTCTCCCACTCAGAGAGACTCGTGAGGGTGGGGTAATGACCCAGACTCCCCGTAGGAGGAACGAGGCATCCACACCACTGCCTCCGTGCTGCATGCAAATCCTCAACATTGCCTGCCGTGACTGCGCGCGCACTCACACACTTCTTCCCTGATCGCTGCAGCACAGAGCTGACTGTACAGTACAGGGCAGGAGCTTGCGTCCGTGGGTTTGGCCCAGAGGGGAACCGCTACGGTAGCCGGATTGGTCTGACCTGGATACTGTGAAAAGGTCTGTGACCCCCCCCCTCACCCACTCCCCACCCAACTACACACAACTTTACACACCTTTTTGCCCCCTCCACTCACACACGGTGACTGGCCCAAAACGATAGTTTTCTAGTTATGTTTACTGAATTTTTTCCATTGTGCGCAAGCGCCTCTTAGATCTGCTAGTGAAGCTGGAAGGTCCTACTGAGACGGCTGACTGAGAAATATTGAAGACTTGAGACAATTATTTAAACTGCTCAAAAATAAATGTATTATAGGATAGGAATTAGTTGTGACCCTGCAGATGCTGGTAGACAGATTATTCGCTATTCCAGTTACAAGTATAGATTCATTTCCAAATCTTGCATGCCATGCATGACATTTGCTGTTAGCGCCGGTGAGTTGCTATGCTGTTTTACATAATTCTGGGTTAGATTATCAATGCAGGGATTGTTATTAAGTAAGTTGTAAAGCAAGCCAAAAAATATATTGTGCTAATTGCATGATATTGATAGGTGCTTTACAAATTGTAGTTGTTACCGGATGTGCTATTCTCATGATTGTTGGTTATTGTTCAAATTGTAAAATGATTTATTGTCAATTCTTGGTGCTCGTGCATGCTTGCTGTTGTTTTTAGCCTGTATACAAATAATCATAAGAGTATGAAACTCTGTCTATAGACTGCTTGTTGGTCTGGGGCGTGGGTTAGTGGTGGGGAAAGCCTAACACCACCACACATACGCCAGCGTGCGGGCCCCGCGGGGGGTATTTTGATGACTACACATGCACAAGCCAGCTAGTTCCTGCTTAATGCAGCGACGACACAGCATCGCACCGCGAGCACTGACAAGCAAACTCACTCCTGCTCATGCTCTCTCCGTCTTATAGATATGATGTAGCCTAGGATGCTGTTTTTGTCATGTGAAAGTAGCGAATGACGTGAAGCAGAGCTCTGTACGTATTGAGCTATAGAAGTTTGTTTCATCAGGGGGGGGGGAGGGGGGGACAATGTTCTATCACGTTGTAGCTAGTGTGACACAAGCCTGTGATGGATTATTTTCGTATTATTTTTATGGCATTTTTGATACTTTCTTTTTGATTTGTCCTTTTCTTGATTAATGTTGGCTTTTCCTTTTTCCCCTGAGGATGGTTAAGAAAGCCTTGAGCTTATCCGTTGTTACGCGATCATATACTACATTCACGTGTAGTTTATCCCCGATCATTTCTCTCTCTTGCACACACAGCAAATACACCACTCGCCACACATTCGTATCCACACGCACACACGACACTGATAGACATCTCACATGGGTGCACACTCCCGCAAAATGAAAACAAAATGAAAGGCATGGGTACAGGGACACATGGCCCCGGCAGGGTACAGGGGCAAGAGTCCCCCGATCGGAGATTCAGTAGGGGGCAACTTAAGGAAAAGAGTAACGAGACAGACAGACAGTTAAATGTGAGAGACAGGACAGTTTGTAGTCTGATGAAAAACCTTGTAAAATTATTACAATGCCTTTATCTGAGCGTATTTATTTCTATTTAGTAAACTTGCTCAAGATAGAAAAACTAGGGGAAGACGGGGTAAAAAAGCGCAGTCTGTCAGAAGCCCACCCCAATTATCTCATGACATAATGCAATTTCTAGAGTCAAATTTGCCCATGAGGGACGCAATGCATAGACATTGAACGCGTTCTCATGGGCAAAATGAGACGAAAGTTTGCTTCAATTGTCATGAGATAGGATATGTGGTGGGCTATCTTTACCCGCACACATGCGCTTTTACCCCGCTGCCACTAAGTTCGACGCCCCAAATCGCTTGTGGTCTTATTATTTGTGTTTTGATGAATTAAAAAAAGCTGAAGTTCAAGTTTCTGGTAAAATGTAAAAGAACTATGACACAGTCAGTGTAAAAATGAAAGAGAGTAGCACCCATGAGCATCACTCAACACAAAGTGTAGCAAGAACCGACAAGGGGAGAAACTCAACCAAAACATTCACACAGATTACGCTTTGCACACTACATTTGACTTGGACCCTGCTATTATTCTCAATCTCATACTAACATGTGGCGTAGAAATATCAATTACTCCATAACAGTATGCAACATCATAACCAAAACAAATACTGGAAGTGCACAGAACATAATGAAAAACAGCTGGCACAAGGTGAGATGTGAGTGGGATGGGGATGGAGGATGATGTTGTGGTACTGTGCATAGTGTGCTTGTGTGTGATGCGTAGTTGCGTGTGCGACGCATAGTGTGCGTGCGTGGTGACGTGCATGTGCGATGCGTGAGTGTGTAGTGTGATGTGTGTGTGTTCAAAATGTGTCGGGGCACCGAACATTCACCTATAGGATTATTAGTCAAATTTAGTCTGATCGCGAGAGCAGTATTGTGAAACGCACACAAATGTAAGACTGCACAATTCAAATAAGATTATCAAAGGGAGTATAATGCAGTCCCATTGTGCGGACCGAGAATCTGATTATTAGCCATATTTCAGATAGGTACTTTGCTCACAGTACTCCTACAACATGCACGACGTATAGAGCGCATGCGAGAGGAATCAATCATGCAACACGTGAATGAGCGAGTCAAAGTGAAACGGTCCCTGACAAAAGCTCGTATAAACCGCCTTCAGATGTCTATTGCTTACAGTACAAGTGTACTGCATTTGATTCAATGCGTTGATGTATTCAATAGAACTTCAGGGACACGAGATGGACTAGCATTCCTATATTGCAAGCACCGACCAGGATCGTACCCACTAAGTCACACGAGTCGTGAACGCTCCACAATTACGAGACCTTCAAAACGTTACATCCAAATGAGGTCTTATAGGGGAGGTAATTTTAAGATTGTGGAGTGAAAGTGGCAAGGCTCTATGTCGCAGAGAAGTCGGTCTTATGTGGGACGTGGAGTCTTATAATGGGAGGTCTTATAAAGGAGGTTCCACTGTAGCTACTTTTCATCTTGATTATCAAAAACCTCGGGACTTCCTGTACTTGCGTACCTCCAGGGATCGTCCCTCTAATATTCTTTATAGTTGTCTCAAAGGTCGTATGTTCTCTCATGGTCAGACATGTGTGACGTTAATAGGACTTCTCATTCTTTATACCATGGGCACTTTTGGAAGAAAGAAAGGAGGTTCAGGCAACACTAGAATATCAAGCGCCAACGTACGACAAATATCGACACATGTATGGTGTGCACTCTCTCTGAGAGTCGTATAGAGGACTTTATAACTAGTATACAGACCACAATCCGTAAATTCGCCATTTTCATACAAATAAATGGCAAACAAGGTTTGCCCAGTTTCGTGAACATAGCAATTTTTTATAACTTGCATTGCGAGAAGGGCAATCTAATGAAAATAGTGTTTCGTTCATTACACACATGAGTCACGAATTGCTTCAATATGATATGGAAATCTCATCTGTAGATGGGTTAAAATTATTTTATTCAAACTTAATTTAATCTGATAAAGACGTTGATTCAACATGTGGCTCGGCATGCCCCAGCTTAGCACTACCTGTCAGTTGGGGGGTGGCAGGATGGGGGTGCACATACACATGTAGCAAAGTGTGATAACCATTGAATCAACCTTGACGACCAGATAGCCTGTGTGAATGGGAAGTCAAAAATTGATCAGCGATTGTCCATTTCTACTAAACTTGGGCAAAGCATTTTGCCCATTTCATGAATAGGGCAATTTCACGGATGGCGTAACACATATATATCGGAAGCACTGGGAAGAGGTAAGAACGAATTTCTTTACAATGCAATATGACGCCTTTCAGTCTTATCGCGTGTCTCTGGTAAAACTAAAAAGGTCAGAATTCGTTCACGCATTCACCGGGTCTATTTCTTAGGCACGATGATACGGCAGCATGAAGCTCTGAGCTCATAATTGACGAGGAAACCGTCTGAGGAGCGAATCGACGAGCACTCGAGACTATCTTTATTATCTCAAATAATGAAAATTGCTTTGTGGCACGGCATATAACACATATACCTAAGAACATAATAATGTGAAATCCCGACCATAAAACTTTATAGGACAGTAATAAAAACCACGATTATCAATAAATACTAATAATTATAAAAGAATAAGGATTCAGTATCACCATGCTTTTCCTTCTTTTTAAGGAAAAAACAAATCTTGTACATTGCAATTATCTGCATTCAGCTTAGCCTTTTCTCATTTAAACTAACAAAGCAGGTTCCAGTGTTTTCGAGCTATCCCACAAGTAAGGACCTGTAAGGACCTGTAGGCCTAGGATACATCTGCATCTTTTAGCCAACGATCTTGAAAGGAACACTTCCCCAGCATTGTGCCACACAAAGTCTCCAAGCAGACTACACAAACTACATGGCTGGCACTCAGATTATGATACACGCTCATTGCTTCTCGACAAACAGCGCAGGACACGCCAAGGATATACAAGAACGTAGATGTTCATTCCCAAGTATTCTGCTTTGACAACTCCCGTGCATCGTTCGTCGTCTGCTAGCGGTCAGTTTGAAACGGGAAGGTGGGGGGAAGGGGGGGGGTAAGGTGCGTAGGTGCTGAGCGACTTTCTAAGCGTAAAAGTCTGCTTCTGCCATCTATTTTGAGTATGGTCTTGTTGCTGCTCAGAGGCAGTTTTTGGCAGCTGTCAGGACTTGTACAATAGGTCACTCCTTTCGAAGTGATATCTACAGTCTGCCACTTGTAAGGCCTTACTTGGAGATTTCTGCACAGAATGGCTACTGGACTTATATAATCTTCACGGATCATGCGTAAAGAAGCGACCGAACTACTATCTACAATCTACATCTGGATACAAGGTACAAATTCATTCTTTGAAAACAGGGACCCCGAGTCACTTAAACTTAACTGTAAATGATGATGAAATGACGACACGTCGGTCGAATCACAACATCATATCTCGTCTTCTTCTTCGTACCAGTCTCTTCGCTCTGCTAGCTATCTCTTCTCCTGTCCAATCTCTCGTAACGCAGTCATGCGTCATGTCTGCGTTCTGCGACCATAACTGCAAGAAATAGTTACGCCCTGACCTATGTCCTGTCTTCTCGGTGCTGGCGTCTCAGAAATTTCTTTGCAAGTAGTCGTCTCGTGAAAAAAAAAAAAAGGCGGCAGTATGGACCAAGAAGTCTAGAAAATTAGAGTAACTATATGCTACGTTATCAGTCACAGGGTGATCAAAGTGTACATGTGGGATGCTGCATAACGAGACGTGGCAGATGAGGAGCTACAAGCACAGTCTGCTCTTCCAGAAGGCTGGTTCTGTCTCGATTGTACTAAAGACCTCCCCGGTAGTCTGTCTGTGTCCTCACGTGGGTAAAACTCTGACATCTGTGCACGTTAACGCAAATGTGCACTTCAATGCATGCAAGGTGTCGATACACAGATACAGTAGTGAGCAAGTGCAGATCGGATAAACGGGAAAGTAACCCTGCTGTCCATTATACCCTCCTGCCCAAAGCGTAAAGTTATTTCCGGCACCTGAACTCGCTCCTCCCTTCAAACCAAAAGTTATTGTCCGGCGACCTAATGTGCTAGCGAATTGGTGGCGCGAATTAACTTTCTGGTGGAGGGGTAATTTATTAGCAGCAGAGTACTTCCCCTTCAGTTTCCTGAAGGGGTTACTACTGTGTTTGGGGGAATATATTCCTCAATACAAATAGGCCATTCTTGTCGATAGGGTATATATACAAAATATCTGAGGCTACAATAAACAGTATACATAGGAGGATCACAGTACATTCTAGCCTATCTGGCAAAACTCGCCCATTGATTTACATAGGCGATCGTCAATCAAAACTCACACAGCAGCGCATGCCCTCAATGCTGGCTTCCTAGACATACACATAGCTTGCTCAGTTTACGATCTACGTCATGTCGGACGTCTCTCACTCAACTTTACTACTCTGTTTTCTTTATCTATGATGCCCGTGCGGTAGCCTCATAGCCGATGAGGTAATAACCGATCGCTGCTGGTCTACCTGTCTACATCTCCTCTCATCTATATGTTAAAAAAACGTGAACTTTACTGGTGTTGCACTGCGCCATCGGGCGGCTATTGCCTTGTCTGCTAGTATAGTCTTACCTGCAAACATCTTATGTCGTCTACAAATGTCCCATATGGTGGTCTGCTATGTCGCAGACCGAGGGACGATAAAACACCATTTTCATTCCATTCACGGATCACTAACGAGTGTGGGTTCACATCCGTGTATTGCTGTAGAAATTGGGACTGTCCTTGGTCGTCGTTGCCTAACTCCGGGCAGTTGCCTCCAAATCGTTATCCACCACCATACCTTTATTCTACTAATGATGCCCAATATGTGTCTGCTCCAGACCAGAGGACGTTAAGCAGAATTTCTTATTCATTCCCTCTAATCTCACTACTGCTTTCGTTCTCATGCTCTGCGTGTCAGATCTTTATCTTGTTCCAAAATCTAACTTTACGCGCATTCATTTTTATTTATTTTTTACATCACAAACATGACGATGTACATGGTGTGACAACTACACAAAATGAAAAAAACTGAAGGCGGGTGTCACAAGGAGCAGAGTAATGTCACCTCACATCAGCAATTGCTGAAAAAAAAAAGAGATTTAATTTAAGGTAATATATTTAGTTACTTTTTTTACACAATTTATAACGAAATGCATTATCCTCTAAAGCACTTTATGACAAAATACAGTAGTAGACAACAGCAGAAGGATCTTAGATTATGTAAGATTATAAAAAACCAGGTAATAGTACTTACCTTCTTCTGGATAAAATTTCAAAACAGGAATCCCTTGTAGGGCCAGGGAAGTTGTGCACCCATGGCCTGTGTTTATGAGGTTCAAACCACTATCTGAGAGGAATGGCAACATTTCATTGCACTCAGAATTCTACTTAGAGGCCTATTTCCAATGAACTTATGTCTAGTGTACTTTTTTTCAAATAATAGGCATCAGTAGAATTAATACGTTAAATGATGCAACTAAAGAGCAAACAATCAACAACAACAACACGAAAACAGACGTGATAGCCGCATAATGGCCGAGAATCGAACTCAGGTAACTTTCCGATCATGAGTAGACAAACGGGCTCCTCAATAACAATGAGTTCTATATTAGAGCGTTGACTGTTGTATGACGTTTACAATTAACCGTCATGTTGCCGAATCAAAATTTTCCCGCTAAATTGGTTTACATGTAATTCGTTCAGCATCGGATTCTACAATGTGTAAGTGTCCATGGATTCCATTCACATGTGTAAGTGTCCATGGTTCAATTCTACAATGTGTAGTGTCCTATGGTCAATTCTAACAATGTAGATACGACTGTCCTGCGTTCATATCCTACAATGTGTAGTGTCCATGCGTTTCAATTCTACTAATGTGTAGTGTCCATGTTCAATTCGTACAATATATAGTAGTGTCCATGGATTTACAATTCTACAACTATTGTAGTGTCCATGGTTCAATTCTACATGTGGTCACGTGTCCATGGTTCAAAGTGACCTTTGACCCTTTCACGCCAACGCCATGATATTCAGCAAAAATGGTCCAGCCTAACATTACCTGGATAGAGACAAATCATAATCTGCCAGTATTTGGCGGATTCTTCTGTGACAGAATATAAAATAAGTCATATCTTACTTCCCAAAACGAAGACATAGGTCTTCTGTCGCCCATAATCAGACTTCAATTCTGATGCCTATATAGCGTGATCATAGGTGTTAATCACTGTTGGCTACACGTGCGACTTTGAGCGGAGGAGATCGTGCGCGTGTGGCGGGAGGGAGGGTGAAAGGGTTTAAATTAAAGCAGTCACTGCGAGACATAATGCATTTTACATCATCTTGTGCGCTTTATATTTCGTTGCGCTATTAGTTTGCTTACTTTGCTTATGACATAGAATTGCTATGTTCAAGTTTTTAATGCGGTATGTAACCTACACACCCACAACCATCAATGATGGGATCAATCAACTAAATAAAGTCGAGTTCATCTTTAAATTACATTTCATAAATTGTACTAAAAGTAAGACCTGACCAGAATCAATGAACCTATAATATCTATAGTGTCCCCCTGTAATTTTTCAATCTTTTAGATATACATATATGTTATCATTCCATTATCGGCCCCCCCCCACCCCTCCCCACAACGTGGGGATACCGTGGAGTCTATCTAGTACTAGAATAGTATACCACCACCTTGCTAGGATAGCTCTAGTACATACTTACCTACTAGTTCTGATCACTCGTCTATTGACCATCATGTGCTCATTTATCTGCATCATTAGTTTACTGTCATCTACCGTCTTTCTGCCGAACGGGTCACATTCACCGGCCTGACTATTTCTTAGTCGATATGAAGCATCGCGCCCGATAAAATTAGATCAGGAAAATGTCTGAGCGATTTGACTGAAGAACATAATATTAGAGTATTACTCATAGGCTTTCTAAATTTGTTCTAACTACTAGTCTGTAAATAAGCACAAAGACAACACAATACTGAACAAAAAGGCTCGATCCCCCACAAATTAGTTGGCGCACCACACGCAGGGCAGAACATGCAGTTCCTTTCTGACGAAGTACGTACAATATGGTAAGGAGAACAAGAGGCGATGCCTCTCAGGCTCACTCGCACACAAACGATGTGGGACATACACATTCAAACAAAGATTGAAGGGGGGTGTGGCTAAAGTTACAAGATTGCTCCAATAACATTTTAATGTACAAATGCAAACTGATCGTACTGTAATAGATACAACTAACAAAAGAAAAACAAGTTCCATGATGACAGACAGAACCTCTACCAATGTTTAAAGTTTGGAGATTAGACCAATGTACGCACACCACACCCACACACATATACACTCTACCTCATGGGTGCTCTGGGAAATAAAAAAATCCTGCAAGGCAGGGATCAAGGGGCTCTAGCCCAGTTTAACAACTTGACTTAAACAATCCCGAATCCTAAAAATATAAAGTTTCCTGTAAAGGACACTGTAACATATTTATCTGTATTACATTTATTTTATATTCTACACATGCGTAAAAAACGACAAAACGTTTATAAATAGGACTATTCGTTAGCTTATCAAAATCTCATATCTGCGACGTCTGGCTCCATGGCACTAAAAAAATCCTGCATCTTCAGGACATCCTGACCAGGCACGAAGCATCCATTACAGCAATACACAACTATCATACTAATAGACTCAAAAGCGCCACAAAAAACCAAAGGAAAACTGACACACACAAGACACATAAACCAACAACACAAAAGAGTCACTGTAAACTTTAGCGCGAACACACATAACGCAGACTTTCTGCAATGGAACTGCGTAAACAAGTAAAGAAAGAAGGAAAAGATCTGCGCATCAGCGTTTGTGTACGTAGGTCGCTTTCGCATATAGCTGTACACAGTACTAATACACGAAAGCATTAAACTGCGGCGTGAACATTTTGTAGACATGACGGGGGATTTGATTTATCAATATGGATTGAGCGGTAGTAAAAAGATGCGTTAGTCCCTATTGTAGCTAGTCTGTCGTTTCCCGACAATGACTCCAGGATAGCAGAAGGGGCAGATACTATTCTGGCGGGCTGGGCGAGAATTTTGGTTTACACATGATACATCCCCACTCTCTACTACACAAAAAAAACGGGATTTGAGGACGACAGCTGGCGTTGGAAGGTCCCCAAAGGCCAGCCCATCCCTTTGGCTGCAGCACCAGAGCACGGTGCAAGGGCCCCCGCCCGCTCGTTCGAAAGTCAGTCTTCCACAAGAGACTCAACTGTAGCCAATGATTTTCCAATCGACTGGTAGAAAATCATCCCATTGTACAGCTCTCATCGTCACTACGTTGGTCGCCCACATACATACAGCTAGATGTCAACCATGATAAAAAGCCATTTCAGTAAGGGCACTTTTTTTTTAACCCTTGATTCGCCGCCAGCCCCCGAACATACTTCAACTGGGTAAAGACAATGTATTATATCTGCTATATATTGTGAAATTCCTCTGTGACAGTAGCGCCTTCAACATTAGTGAACCTATCCTTTTACTCTCCCAGAAATAAGAAGAGACATAGGGTGCTATCGATAACAGGCCACCATAGTCGTTCGCGCTGCCTTTTCAGTGGCACATGCGGTGTTAAGCAACTATGCGTGGTGCTTAAATAAATGCGACAATATGGCGTGAAAGGGTTAAAGTCCTAAATGGAAATAACACACTGTGTGTTTATTTTTTGTATGCAGACACTAACAAAACACGGCAAAAAACTGTACCATATTATGGACTCCGTAAAAGTCGTAGCCCCTAATTCTACAAACAAAAATAAATTCAGATGTTGCTATTATAAGTCTTGTTGCTATATTATCAGTCAGTCACATTAATCAGGCGCAGGGTCTCTAGTCCTAGGGAAATAAAAGTATCGCCAATATAGTCCGAATATACGGTAATATCGAAATCATAAAATAATAATAATAATATAAGAATATTTGGGCCATTAATCCTATAACAAAAGCTCTAAGCGCTTACAATCATGATTAAAAACACTACTAACATAAATGAAAAGCTTAGACAACACACAACAACACTTCACACGCACAATACGACTTGAGGATGCCAAACACACACCAACACACACGACACACAACCAACAAAACAAACCACACACACACACAGCCACAAAAAGGCCACCCAAATAATGGGAAAGCTATCAGTTTCACACACTCCTTACAGTGCTCTACCTGAGTCATTTGATCGTTATCTGTATTGGTTATCACATCCACTTGCGGTTTTTAACACCTCTTTAGTCTTTAACGCGTGTACAACAAACATGTATATTTAAAACCCTTTCACAGCCAAAGTCAAGCAATTATGCACCACAATGATTTAACACCTATGTCCACTAAAAGGCATCAATTGGTCTATGATCCAAAGACCCTATTGTCTAGTTTTTGGGATAGGAATAGACCTTATTTTTATATGCTCACAGAAGAAATCCCCAAATACTGCAGATGGATTTTGTTTTCCTCTACCCAGGTAAATTTTAAATGGACATTATGACTGAAATAACATGGCCTGGGCGGTGAAAGGGTAGATTTGATTCCGTGAATCCAATAGTTGTTATTTAAAAACCTATATTGATCACAACTACCAAAATCAACTTTAGGCAACAGCACAACGATCTGCCTAGTGCTTATTCTTAGCGCATCTCATAAAGAGCAACTCATACGAGTCGATTTGCTAGTAGAACAACAAAACGATAATTAAGTGCAGCTCACACACAACAAGCGGGGCGAAAAGAGCGCAGCGGTTAAGTGTGTTGCATACAAATGTAGCTAGTGCGATTTGATTCATTGATCATATTGTAGCGTGATAGTACTGCGTGCTGATTGGATCATTAATCGATATTGTGATTATCGTGTATATTGTCAGCTATTTCTCACAAAGATACATTCGATGGACAGTCGGCGAGCATGCATAGCTACATGTGTACCGTAGTCTCGAAATCATGGTAATACTCATCAATAGGATGAATAAGCGGTAAGAGAGCATGATGAACTTCGTATGCTGACGTTGCGATTACGTACACAGCACATGTGCGATCCTACGTGCAGATGTCGACACAATTCAGTTAGGCTGTCGTGCCTCTCTGTGTCCGTCGGCTGCTGTCTCATGCTCGTCTCCCGTCAGACACTAACACTGTGTGTGTCAGCGTACACTAGACACACACTCACACGTAGGTGTGTAGTGTCAGTGTGTGTGTGTCATCGTGACTACGACATAGTCATGCCTACTGTAGCATAGCGATGCGAGGCTATTGCGCTATTACGCTAAGCTCAGTAAAATCTATGCTGCTATGCGTATTTTGTCGTATGTGTGCGATGTTGTTGTGGTGGGGGTTGAAAAAGATGTCTAGATATCGACTCATCCTGTGTAACGAGACTTTGCCCCCTACCGCTCCAGCTGGCGGCCCGGTACTTTCCCGTCCCTTTGATTGAAAACTCGCCCTACGTACAATTAGTGAAAGTGCTTAAAGAAACAAAGATATCGTAATGATCTTAATCAAGAGCCCACCATAGATCATGAGTCAAAATCTACGCGGCTCTTATCTCGTACATAACTGTGTGTCTTGTTTTGTTGATTGTTCTTATCAGAACTAAGCAGAAAGTATATATATACCTAGTGAAGACATCTCGACCAATAACACATATTGATGGATTAGATTGATTGACGTGAATTGTTTCCCCGTCTTGCACAGCTGGTAAGACATCTTGTTGTTGTGAACTCATGGTTCAACTCCCATACAATGCCCCCCAATCTCAAAGTAAAACACCATTTTAAAGAGCAGCCTCATTATGTCAAGTTGGACTGGTGCATTTGTAGTCGTGGCTCACAGCTACACCCAGTGAACTCTATCTCTCCTTAAGGGACATTAACAGGGGCGAATAGTGTTCAAAAATGCCAGTCTTCAAGGTGTTCTTTATCTTACTCTTCGAAAGGCACAGAAAAAAATAAAATCCCACATGCTCAGCAAGTCATTGGCATTATTTACTCAACTGTCATGATTCTCCATTATAGCGCTGACAACGAACTCGGTTATGCTAAGCAAGGGCAATCGAGCTATACTATACGAACACATTGATCTTGGTGCGACCACCAGGGGGCATCACACCAGTATAGGGGCTTATCTACGCGATATTCTTAGTTGCGGCATAGTGAGAGCGAGAGATAGACAGTAGAGAGAGGGAAATGAGTCATGCGATAAGCCCGCTATCTGTTTGGACTGCCGCTCGCCTGGTCGGTCAAATCAGCTCTTACCGGATGTCATAAGTTGACTCGCAGTATGCACCAACCTACTTTAAGGTCCGCGAACGTATGCTGTACTTAAAAGTAGGCCAAAAAAAGAAAAAGAAATTGGAAGACATTTATCGAGGTACGCAATACCTTGTCAAGACTATGGCAAGAAAGCCGAAGTTTGACGCTTTCCTAACAGTGTAGAATCTCCACCATCATGGCGCAATGGAGAACGTCTCTAGATTCAGTCTCTGGATTGCACTGTGTAGAGATTAGTATAACTGTGTACAGTGTGAGCTTAATACTCTGATATGCCCCTTGTTCAGGGGTGTTTGCGGTATCAATATCGGGGATAGGTTTGAACTAACACGAAGATATCTCTACACAGCTGATCCGTGGTCATATTGGGAGGCTCTATGTACTCGACCTAGGATCGGCCACACTGCATATCGAAAGTACTTACATGCACAGCAGTGATGCTCCCTGAGTTTAGAACTTACTCGAGGCTCTCGGTCATATAGTGCACTATTGACCTATTTATTTAAATTGTAAATGTCCATTACCCTGTCAGGACGATATGTCTGTATTAATTTACTGTGTGAACATCTGGACTGCTTACCTTATTCGACTTTCTGCAAGAGCAGGGCATTGTCCAATTTATTTCTCTTATCACAGGACAGTTTGTCCTAAACTTTCCATCCGTCTGGTACGAGATTTTTCATCATACTGTGAATCAGATAGAAATATGTCCTTGATACTGCTAGACTGACGGTCAGAGGACGTAGTAACTTACATTTCTACTTCTACATTCTACCACATGCACCAGCAACAGATACTACATCGTTCAGTGTTGACTTCTCCCCCAAAGGTCTCTGGCATTGATGAAATCTACAACCATGGTAATTGAAAATTGATGTGAATGAAACAAGTTGCTTCATGACAACGCACCATAATGAATGCTTAATGATAACTCCATCCTTGAAGACTGAGTGTGCATCGGCTCCATGTGGCGGGGTAATGCAAACGCGTCATCGCGACGGGTATCACTGTTCATCATCCTAGCTTATGAGGCATCTATCTGTAGCACTGTGTTCTCAAGCTGTGCTTCGGCTGTTGGATGTCATCCACCATGCTAACTTCTATTAGCCAGAGTGTAACTGATCAACAAACAAACAATGCACCACATAAGAACATATCTGATGAATCGTAGAGTTAACAATGCATTGACAAACAAACTTCATCGAAAGGAAAAATCTTAGAACTCGGACATCAACACCTAAATAATCAACTGCTATTGATTAAGCAGCCGTCATTTATTGTTCCTCCTGATGCTTATGTGCGCTCTCATTTTTGTGTCTAGCATTCTTTCTTGATTCATAAAAAATTGGATTGTTCTGTGTCCCTTAGCTCTCTTCTAGGCCGACGTCGCTGCATCCGCGAATGAAGTGAGCTACCAGTAAATCGTGACCCTGCCCGACGTGAACAGGACATAGTCACTTGGCTAGTCTCTTTCTCACAACTAGCTTGTAATGTCAAATATCTCATTTTTGGGTCAATTTTGAGTTATGGGTATTTTTGTGGTCTCTAGCATCTTCGTTCAATATTCTATAAAGGTAATAATTACATGCTCTCTAAATGGCTCTCTATAGTGTTTTAACAACAAGTAGGGGATCATGCTTTTGCTTCTACTGCTAGGACTCAGACTTTAGACTGATATTTTCCAATCGGCGCGCTAGCTACCGTACCTACTAACTTGTAACTGCTCATAACTCTCGTAACGAAAAAGATCAACAATGGTTCTCTTGCACTCATTAACAGAGAATTGTCTGAGTATTTTAAACTTGATATTCGATATGTCTCAGATATGGATCCAGTTCGGGGGACACTCTAATGTCCCTCTTCGGGGGTGCTGGTCCAAAGTACAGCCTTATATCTTTGTGATCTGTCGCAACACATGTCAAAAAAAAAGATTAGAGCATAGGCAGATCATGCTGTCTAACAAGGCAGATAAAAAAAAAACTAGTTGCAAAGCTAAAACACAGACAGTGAGGCCATATGGGGAAAAAAAGACGTAATTTGACTTTACAAGACCGACGCAAGAATACATTAGATGTCATTTTTTTTCTCCATCAAGTGAGCAGATGTCTTACAACACATATGACTATGTTTATCGAACCTAGGCATCGATATAATAATACATTCAAAATACATCAATCTTAGTCATACAAAAGGCATAATTCAATTGCAAATTTGTGATCCGATGCAAGAATTAATAGGAAATACTCAACAAGGTTTTGTCCATGATTTTTCAAAAACAATTAAAAAACACATATGTTACTTTTCTCTCAACAATTATCATGCATGTGTAAATGACATATGATAAAATCAATTTCCAAAAATTCAAAAATGTACTAAACTTAGTCAAATAAAAAGCAACACGGGAATTGGAAAGAACAAGTCACAGAACTTAACACTGGTTGCGACGCGCTCTCCAGGTGGGAGCAAAACCTAGAATATCACAGGAGGACGCCACTGTGACTATAAAGCACCTAATAAGCGCCAATACCAAAACTGCAGCAGCAGCCTTGAATATGTGCATATACTTCTGCTAAAGGAAGATGATCAATATAATAATGAAGTACAATTATCATGAACACGTTTTTTGACGTCAATTATACAACTCTTCTGTCTACAACTATAATGCTACCATCGCATTTAACTCTAAAGAAAGCAACACAGTACAAGTATTATATTCTAACCCACCTGAATGGGTAAATATATATTTGTCTTTGTGGGGAAAAGGAGCACTGTACTCTGTAGTTAACCCAGCTATTCACAGAACATTATGTGCGTATTTAATTTTCCTTGAGGGTACTTGTGTCAGATACTTAGAACTGAACACACACACACACCAAATGCATACACTGTATCTGAAACAAGGCAAATGGAGGGGGGGGCGGCATAAAACTTAATGTGCTAAACAAAATGAAAACTGGGTAAAAATGTTCGTAAATTAATTATCACAATTTTAAAAAACACACTACGTCTAGGTCTCTGCCATCATTATGTTCCTGCCTGCAGTGAGTGCGCCTATCTTCAGCCTCCAACCGCTTACCCCTATCCTCATCAACACCCACCCTCCCACCGTCCCTTACAGCCATAATATCCCTTACCATCACCCTACAATCACAGGAAGTATCGGTCCTATACCCTACACTGTTTATGGTATTATCAGTACATATAAATCACACACATTTATGATTTTAAAAGGAAAACAACAAAACATGTAATATGATAATAACGCATCAGAAAAACAAGGTTTCACGAAAAACAAAAACTTTCCCACCAGTCACGTGAATTTGCTCCCTTTAGCTGTGGTGACGTACCGACAGGGAACCTTCTTCCCCTGCACTATCCCTCAATGGAATGGAACCGCCTCCCAGAAAGCGTAGCCACTACACCAACCCTGGCACTCTTTGATTCCAGGCTTCAACGCCACCTGAACTGGACCAACATCCCAGACCCTGGAGGAGAACCAGCGTCAGCTGAGCTCACAGCCTCAACCCAGCACTGAAACCAGCAACAAGCGCCCCTACCCCAGTCCCCTCACCCTCATCCCCAATTATTTTTACCCCAGTAGTTAGGGATTTTGGATTAGGGCCTAGGCATTGCCTTATGGAGTAGTCTAGGGTTGGCTAGTTTCCCAAAAGGGGAAGCTTAGCTGGGTAGCGACACACGTGAAAATCAGTAGCTGACAGCAGTTTCCTGTAGTTTTCCCCTCCCCAGCCTGGAACTAGGTTTTTATTTAGTTTGCTATACTCACGATTTTAGCCTAGATATGTAGTTGAAGCTGAACCCAAGTAAATTTAATGGACGCCAAGTAAATCTATAGGTGATGTGTGTAGCCCTTTACTTGGAAAACAGATAATTGTAATGTGCTGTGCTCTTTTCTCTCAAAGTCCATCTTTGCCGCTTCTTTTTCTATGGTCGACCCCTTAAAGTGTGATACAATTCACTTTCTGTTATAAAGAAGTTGGTCACCCACCACAGAAGCAGAAGAAGAATACAATATACTATAAAAAAAAAAAAAGTTTTTTTTAACCTAATTAAGCTCAGGATCCGAAAAAGCTACCTTAAAGTTACATTTTTTAAAAAAAGTTCTGATCCTAAGTTACGACTCAGTATGGACCCCCCCCCCCCCCCCCCCCCCCATAGTTACAATCCTTAGACATGCTCAAGTTCAAGTTCATAGTATGCATTATCTCCAAAAGAGAAATTCAGGTTAGGTGCAACATGACATATAATACGTAATGTTCTCACTCCCTGAGATAGGTGGTCATTTGTACCAAGTAGTGTTCAAGTGGCTTTCGGCTGTTGGGATGATCCCTGAAGTTGTTTAAGCTCAGGGAACAACACGAAAAAAAAAAAAAAAACTGCCCCCCCCCCCCCCCCGCCCCCCCCCCCCCACTCAGTCGTCCGCCACTGGGGGGTCAGGCTCCAGGTAGGAGGGCTGGGCAGCCCAGCCCTGCTCGCCGTTGAGCCTCGCCAGCCAGCAGTCCGCCTGCCCCTGGTCCAGAACCTCCACCACGTCCCCGCAGCGCAATCCCAGCTCCCCGTTCCCCCTCCGCCGTAAAAAGTCTGAAAAAAAAAAAAAAAAAAAAACGGTCCGTCGTACTCACAGCGCCTCCTTGACCGGGGGCAGAGGCTGCTTGCTGCGTTGCAGCGCTGGAAGACTGCGTGGCAGATTCCTTGCCACCTGAGGCTGGGTTGGACCAGGGCGCTGCTTTACTAGCGGCGGGAGAGCGTTCCGGACTTCTGGAACCGCCCCGTCCACTACCACTACCGCCACCGAAAGAGAGCTTGCCACTGAGTTCGCTGACCAGATTGCCCACGCGCGGGGGGGTCTTCTCTTCGCTGTCCTTGTTTCTGGTGGGTTTGTTGCCCCCACCAGGGGGGTGGGGAACGTTGGGCTTTTTGCCAGGCAGAGCGGGCTTAGGCTTGGCGGCAGTGGTGTCTTTGTCGGGTTTACTACTACTAGTAGTACCAAAGGCGTCGGTTTTACTACTACTAGCGAAGGCGGCAGCCATGTTGTGCACCTTGGAAGAGGAGGAGGAGGGCGGCTTGTCACAGTCTGAAGGCGGCTTGGTGCCGGCGACCTGAGGTTTGGACGGCAGCTTGGGAGGGAACGAGGGGGGTCCCCCTTTCGCTCCCGCCGGCTTGGAGTCGCCTCCTCCTCCTCCTGCCGCAGTGCTGGGCTTCCCGAGCGGCAAGGCCGGTTTGTGGCTGACGGGCAGCGCCGGTTTGGCAGGCGGCGTTTCCTCCCCCTTGGGCGGTTTGGGGGAGACCTGCGCCCAGGGCTTGGCGGGTGACAACAAAACCAACCCAATAGATAAGGAACAGAGAGAAGTATATTTATGATTAATTGGAATATTTAGCTTCAACTTAAACGATGGAGGAGAGCTGGATAGGAGGCCAAATCCCGCAACCACCACCCGTTTTTTCCCGCACAGGCGCCCACGACATCCCAGTCGCTTACCAAAAAAAAAAAAAAAAAAAAGTGCGCCCTCCTCTCAAAACAACCCTTTCAACCGCAACCCCTCAGGTGGTTCTCCCACCGCCTATATATCGAACAGCTTCCATCCCCCCCTTCACCTTCTTTGTAACACCCCAAAACTTTCTGTAATATGAGCCTGGAGGAGAGTTTCATAGTCGGGTCCTTCTAAGCAGTGCGCAGGGAGAGACACGACCTCCACTGACAGCTTTAATCATTTAGGCCAAAACCTATGGGGATGGTGTCCACGCAATAACAGACGCCACCTCACAAACCTTGCACCACACACCCGCACGGCCGTAAACGCCTCCCTGCCCCTCACCCCCCAGGCACCAAACTTGGCAATTTTTTCTTCACACGGCAAATATTCACGCGGCCGGCACCCCTTCCGACATCCCTACCCCCTGCCTCAGCTTTCTATATTGGCGTTGCTACGTCAACTACCAGAATGGAGGTTTGACTTGTCTGGCTCTTCTCCGCCTTTGGTTGTATCGGTCTTGACACCTGCTGCAAGCCCGGTCCAGACACGGTCAAGGGCGCGCTTGGCTCCTCTAACTCCCGACACAACGGCCCCTTTCGCTGCCGGAAAGAGAAAGAGAATTGAAAGGCAACCCCCTCGACAGGTGGGGCAAAGCCGGCGGTGCCTTCATTGGGGGTCTTCTGTCCCCCCCAACTGCTGCTGCTGCTGCAATGCAGGGGGAGGAAACCCCCCCAATATTGCAGCATCAGAACAGGCTAGTCGACTCCAGGTATGCCGGGCAGGGCCGTGGGGGTCTTGGCGAACTGGACCTTAATGTTGCTTCCCCTCCCCCCCGGGGCTTCCTTCTCTCGACCGACGAAGACTTCGCTCCTCGTCAAGCTCCGGCCGACTGCTCCTGGGCATTGGACGGCAAAGGGGGAGGCTTGGCAGCAGTAATGGAGGCGGTGGTGGTAACCCCTTGCTGGGAAGCTCAATAGGGGGACCCTTCTCTGTCCCCCTGGTCTCCGTGGTGACTGGCATCTCAGTCCTCAGGCGAGAGTCTCTGAGGGCGGCGGCGCAGCGCTGATTGACGAGAGGGTGCGTGCGCTTCGAAAAAAAAAAAAAAAAAACCTTCCTGCTCTTCTTCTTCTTCTTCTGCTCCGTTTCTGTCTCCCACTGTTGCAGAGCCAGCCTGTTTGACATACACATGGTTTGCGGTGGTGTTTAGAGAGCCGTGCTGTCAGTTCGCTTGTCATATCGCATGCATGCACGCACGTATGTATGTACGCACGCAGGTCACACACACTCATGCACACGCCGCAAATAAGTGCCGCACTACCAGTCTCTACCACCATACTACCGCTCACAAACATAACCTCTTACACACCCACACATTCACACTCACACAAATACAAAGCAAGTGAACTCACACACACAAACACAAACACACACGCAACACTACACAAACACAAAGACATGCACAGTAAACAAATGCACACACACACAACACCAAACAAACACTGCAAAAAACACCACACATATCTAATGCCCTACAGCAAAGTTTGCACACACACAACACACACAAACACTACACACGGTCACACACAACTACATACAATAATACACAAGCGAGTGCACGCATACTCCATGCACTTCTGAAAATTTCACTTTGCTTTTCCATGTCTGAAGTATCATTCCATCGGCTGAAGACATCTCCCATTGTTCCAGAAAATTTCGTTTGCTGAATTTCTTCATCTTAAGGTTTACTTCTATCATAATTATGAAAGTCCCTCCGAGCAGCCCTGAAGCCCTCATCTTGCTTTTTCTATGTCTAAAGACCTCACCTATCAATCGAGAGTCCTTGCACCACATCCCTTTATCAGCACCATCTACATTCCCCTTCTGCTTTTAGTTTTCCACTAAGTCTAGCTATTTATACGTGAGCACACTGGAACACACTGAATTTTTTTTTTTTTTTTTTTTTTTTCGCAAAACCATCTCCAACATCAATTTTATCTCCCCTTGAAGCTCCTCGCATATATATATTAAATCAGAATGTGTTGGCTGCATGCAGCAAGGAGGCCAGTGAAAACTAAAAACCGGACACAGACGTACCTTACTCTTTATCGCAATTTGGCCATTATGGCCTGGGGAATACAGAAGAAGAGAAGAAGCAAGAAGAATGAGAAGAAGTTGAAGAAAGGAGGCGCTGTGAGCATTCCCTCCACCTTCAGGTCTGGTGGTGTGTGTCTGTGTATAATGTGGTGGTTGTTGTTTTGGCTGCAGGAAGGACTCTTTTCCTGGCACCCAGTCCTGCCCTGGTCCACAGACCACCACCGCTCGTCGTCCACAGAACCTCAAATCAAATCAAAAAACAGGTTTTTTTTCAAACAAGGAGGTGTTTTGTCAGGTGCCAGAAAACCGCTCGACATTCAGCCCCCATGTATCACAGCACATTTTGACATGAGCATAACCGTCAAATGCATAAAATGTATCGGTAATCATACTGACATAATGTGCATCTCCTTTGATTTATAATTTAAAGGTTAAAAAAAAAAAAAAAACCATAATATTTGCTTAAGGATAGTAATTACATTGGAAAAGTTCAGATAAGCATGTAGCCATGAAAAAATATAAAAACGCAAAGGAACATGAGTTCAAGATTCTGAGGAAGGCATCTCTGTGCACTGAAATTTTAAAGTAGCACGTCTAGAAGATGTTCGTTATTTTTATTTTGTTGACATTTATCTTACTATGCAACAAATCAACAAAATATGCCATAAAATGTATGGCGCTAAGATTATAGATTTCACATTAAGCTATGCACTCAGCATATGGATCGTACATAACTCTTTAAAGGTAAACACATAAATTCATAATAACACACGTCTTAATGAAGATACACATCTACAAATGCTGGAGCTACATAGAGATGCGTCCTAAGTGATAGAGCATGCATAGTTTACTTCTTCTTTTAAGCAAACACGATGAACACACATTTAAACCTAAATAGGATCATGAGTTTAGGAGAAGTGGAGAGGATCTGGGGATGAAGGATTTCTGTGCCCTGGAGTTGACTTTAAAAGTTTTGTAGGCGACGTCTAGAAGGTAATAGTTTTGTAATGTTTGTTCAAACACATGGAGGTGTCATTTTACAATCTTCCTGTGCAGCAACAACGAACAACAACAACATACAGTTTATTGATGCGCTATAGGCGCTAAAAGTCTTGCATAGAAGTCGACGCTATCGAAGCGCGCACTACACACACGATCGACCGATTCAATAAACGCAGTCAAAACAAAAACGCTATGCAGAAACGAATTGTGAGCGGCACCACTAGTGATGACATTCGCACGTTTGACATAGAATGGAATACAATAGAAACAGTTCCCTAAAGGAGAGAGAGAGATAGGGGAGATAGAGGATAGAGAAGAGAGATAGAGAGAGGTTGAGTAGAGAGATACGGATGAGAGAGAGAGAGAGGAGTGAAACAGCTGAGGAGAGAGTGAGAGAGAGAGAGAGAGTGTGTGGAAAAGTCGTGAGAGACGAGAGAGGAGAGCGAGAAAGAGATAGAGAATTAGAGAGTGCGAGAGTAAGAAACGAGAAGATCATGAACCGGCGGGGCGATAGAGAGAGAGGAGAGATGTGACAAGAGCGTGGGGGGGGGGGGGGGTGAAAGGAAGAGAACATAGAGAGAGAGCATTAGAGAACAAGAGAGACAAGAGAGAGAGAGAGAGAGAGAGAGAGAGAGAGAGAGATGTGATAGATAGAGAAAGAGTAGAGTCAGAGACGAGAAAGAAAGAGATGATCAAGAGAGAGTAAATGAGAGAGATGAGGAGACAAGATAACTAGAGAAATAGATAGAGCTATTCTGGATAGACAAGAAAGAGAGAAAAGAGAGAGATAGAGCCAAAAGGAAGAGAAAAAGAGAGAGAGATAGCGAGAGAAAGAGAGATAGAGAGAGATAAGATAGAGATATAAATTGAGAGAGAGAGAGAGAGAGAGAGAGAGAGAGGGTGGGGGGAGCGGAGAAGAGAGAGTTGGCGATAGACCCCCTTCGGGTCCCCCGGAGTGAAGCTGCAATGACGGTCTTTGTGGGAAACAGATGGGTTTTTGAGGTTTGATTTGAAAGAAAGAAGCAGAGTCAGAGAACGAGTCGGCCACAGATCATTTACTACGTTCGATCGCTCTCGCGCTAGTCGGTCGCTGACGGAGGGAGAGGGAGGAGGAGGTTTGTTCCAGGAGGTCGGTCCTAGGGGGTCCCGAAACAGCAAAAAAAGCGCCGGCCAACAGTTAAAAGCTTATACCTAGGGATCTGGAGAGAAAGCGGGTCAGAAACAGAACGTAACGTGTGAGCTGGCGTATAAATGGAAATATTGTCACAGAGGTAAGATGGAGCCAGCTTCACTTGTCATATTCGCACGCATGCATACACTTCCGCACGCAGGCACACATACTGGGCTCATTGTTTACTACCGTATTCTTTTTACTATAAGGGCGTACCTGGTTATAAGACCCCCCCCCACCTCCAAACTTTTTCACAAACAATTCAGACTTTTGTTATTATGCTTTCTTAACCCTTTCACTGCCAGCCATTTTTCATCCAACAAAATCTCCATTAAATTTACCTGGGTAGAGATCAAAACCCGTCTTCAGTATTGGGGATTCTTCTGTGACATATATAAAATAAGGTCTCTACCCTTACTTCCCAAACTAAGACAACAGGGTCTTTTGATAACAGACCCCAATTTGACGCCGTTTTAGTGAATAGGTGTTAAATCACTGTGGTGTTAAAGGTGCGACTTTGGCGGTGTTGAAAGGGTTAATTAACCCTCTCTTGGTCATTCTGAGCTCTATTGAGTTTGTTGTTGTCATCTTGCTTTGAAACTCAGGCATTGGAATTGTCAGACAAAAAAACTCTTAAGCCCCCCAATTGAAGTAGTTAGTAACAAAAACGAAGTATTGAGTAACAATTTCAAAAACATTTGCGGACAATTCCCATGCCTGAAACTGTCTCTGCACAAATTTCCACAATACAAGCTTTTTTAAAGATATTTTGTTTAGCTATTTTATACAGTTTACCAAAAAGGAGTCTTAACTTTTGATGTCATACATAGCACTGGTATGATGGTTTTTTGACTTAGACAAGTCGGGGGAAATAGACCCTCTAGACATTTTCTCAGATGAGTCTAATATACATAGCACTGGTATGATGGTTTTTGGTTAGAACAAGTCAGGAAAAAATAGTCCTCTAGACCATTTTCTTCAGATGGAGTCTAACAGGTCTCTTTTACATTTTATAAGAAAAATCGATACTGGTATTAGGTATTAGTTACTTTATAGTCACAGAGGCGTCTCTGTGAAATTCGGGTTGCTCCCACCTGGAGAGCACGTCGCAGCCACGATTTTTGTGTGACTGATGAGATAGGGGGGGGGTACATTTTGACCAAAAGACAACTTTTTTTCGTTGCCACTGGGTTTAACGTATGCTAAGTGCATGGGCACACGGGACCTCGGTTTTATCGTCTCATCCGAAAGACTCCACGTTCAGACCGTAAGGCCTAGTGCAAAGTGAGAGGGAAAAAAAAAAAAAAGTGAGAGGAAAAATTCCAAAAAAAAAAAAAAAAAAAAAAAAAAAACTGAACTCCCCGGGTTTCGAAACTCTGGGTTTACTTGAACACGAAGGCGAATGCACTACCACTGTGCCACACTTCACCCCTCAGTTTTCTTCTGGCAGTGAAGGGGTTAACTCACTCGGGACTGGCCAAATTATTTCTCCTTGTTCTGTGGGGACTGGGCATTTGACTAGGTTCGTAAAATAATCACCAAAACCAAGTTATGAGCAGTTAGGCATCAATATTTTCAGAACAGATTAGCAACACCATGCACTAAACGATCGTAAAATATCAGATTCCTTACCTTCGTCGTTGTTTCCTATTGACGAAAACAGCTAACACATAGAAAGAAGGAAAATTTCACATTCCGATCTTTGACAACCCACCCCTACAAACCAAAGCTGAATGTAAAGTCTGCAATGATTGGTTGATTTCAAGAGAGGCAAGGTCAAAGTCACAAACTGAAAGTAGGTTATGACTTCGCACCGGAAAGCTGGTTACACGCCAGAAATCAAAACCTCTTGAAAACTCTTATGAGCCGGAGCCGGGCCATTCGTCCTAAATGGTTGTGCGAGCCATGAGCCGGATCCAAGCTCATTCGTCCCGAGTGTGTTAACTTCAAGCTTTAAAAAAAAGTGGACTCACGGTGACGGCTTCTCCGGTAGTGAAGCTGATGCCGTCTCCTACGGTATCCTCGAAGTCGGCCACCGTGACGTACCGCGACACTCTGGAGGGGGGTGGGGGGCTCACCACTTTTTGCTGTCACAACATAATAATACAGACCTGTTTTATCCTCTACACAAGTCTTGAGTAGTCTGGACAACTGAAATGAGTAGTTTTGGTGTGAAATGAGTAGTCCTCTTTCATTAAACCATCAAACAATGTTCACTGAAAATGAGTAATTAGAGCATTATTTTCAATTTTGAAGAGTAGTAGAGGTCCAACTGAGTAGAATACTACTCGAAAAGAGTAGAGTAAACAGGTCTGTAATAACCACACACATTTGTATTGATTTATTATTCATCTAAATTTTGCATATTTATCACACACATTTTTATTGATTTATTATTTATCTAAATCTTGCATAATTACCACACACATTTTTTTAAATTTATTATTTTTCGCCATTTTGCATAATTACCACACTTTTTTTAAAATTTACTAATTTATTATTTATTTTAATTTTTCGTTTTGATCAGACAGAACAAAAAAATCAAGAAAAGTTTTTGACTTCTTCTATCCACCAAAGGATCAATAATAATAATAACTAGAGTACTTGCGTAAACTGACCCAGTCGTGACACACGCTTGCACCCCTAACCCTAACCCTAATCTTAACCTAAACCCTTAACCGCTAACCCGATTTTGCCCAAATTCGAACTTGTCCAAGCTTTTGAACCCTAGTATCCACCTGTAAATTTTCATGTTGATATATCAAAGCGTTGTCGAGTTATCGCTGTCCCAGACAAACAGACAGACAGACAGACAAACAAACATTTGGTTTTTTTGTTGAAACACGGACCAACTGAAAACAATACCAGCTTCGCTTCGCGACTGGTAATAATAATAATACATTTAAAATTTTAAAAAAAATTCAACTCAAGGCGCTCACATTCACTGATTCACACGCATATGCGCTAGCATGCACAACCATTCTCCCACATTCATTCAACCACCATCTAATTAACATGAAAGTTACAGAGACAAAGCTCGTGGAAACAGATGAGTTTTCAGTGTTTTCAGTTGGGTTTTGAAAGTGGGAAGTACTGACTGGTGATGGGGGTGAACGGGGCAAGGAATTCCACTCAGCGGGGGCGCAAAAACTAAGACTGTGTTGGCCCAAAAGACTTTAGATTCACTTTAGGTACCTTCAACAGTTTGGCATGGGAAGCTGATCGGAGCGAGCGAGAAAGAGAGTGAAGTGTGGAAAGCACTGGAGAGGTACGAAGGAAGGAAGGGTCTTTCAAAGTGGAGGAATGCAAGGACTGCTGATTTGTGCTCTAGACGAAACTGCACAGGTAGCCAGTGCAACCCTTCTGCACACACACACAGTCTCACCAACAACACCCCACCCCCCTCCACTGCCCCAGACACACATTATACTCAACCATCCAGCATACCCTCCCACACCTACATCCTGACTGTACTCACCCCCACCACACACACATTCACTCATACACACACACACACATTCTCACACACACACACACACACACACTACACACACACACACACACACAACACCACACACACTCACACACACACACACACACACATGACACACACACATACACTCACACACAACACAAACACACACATACACACACACACACGTGCGCGCGCGCACACACACACACACACACACACACACACACACACACACACACACACACACACACACACACACACACTCACCTGCACAGAATTCGCTCTGGGCGGAGGCTTCAAGCTCCCTCCCCTCTCCAACGACCTCTGCTTCATCATCACCTTTCTCAGCGACTCACGCTGGTGCGAAGACGAAGGCGAAGAAGATGAACCACCACCACCGAACCGGAACCCCTTCCCCATCACATCCTCCTCCTCCTTATTCCTCCTCCCCTCCTCCTCCTCCTCTCTCACTTTCTTCTGGCTACTTCCTCCTCCTCGGGAGTCATCATCATCGTCGTTGTTGGAAAGAATGGCGGAGTTCCGGGGGCTGGACGAAGAGGTGGTTAAAAGGTTGGACACGTCGGCCAGGTTGGCGACTATCTGCACCCCGCTCTGCCGGCTCTTGTTCACCAGGTCGATGGCGTAAGGGTCGCTGCTCTTCTTCAGGTAGGTGGCAGGGGCGTAGCCTTCAACGCCCTTGAACCTGAAAGAAAAGACAACAAGCCAGTCTCATTATTACTAACACCATGCACTAAACGATCGTAAAATATCAGATTCCATACCTTCGTCGTTTGTCTCCTATTGATGAAAACAGCTAACACATAGAAAGAAGGAAAATTTCACATTCCGATCTTTGACCCCCCTCTACAACCAAAGCTGAATGTAAACTATGCAATGATTGGTTGATTTCAAGAGAGGCAAGGTCAAAGCAAACTGAAAGTAGGTTATGATGTCGCACTGGAAAGCTGGCTACACACCAGAAATCAAAACCTCCTGAAAATTCTCATGAGCCGGATTCGTCCAGAGTGAATTAAAATATTTTGAAAGTCCCCAGGGACTCGCTTGACAAACTTTCAATGTATCAGGGACGCTAGTTTTTGCGTTATCAGAAGCCCTGAAAGAGGTTTTTTAACTCATTTGAATCCCAACGATTTTGAATTATTCAAAAAAAACTCACAGATCACTCCAGCCATGCACACAAACAAAACGTACACAAACAAAAGAAGAAATGAAAGAAGATTAGGGGTTTTTACTTCAGGTTTAGACATAGGGAAGTGGTAGATCAGACTTTTTTTTAAATATATATTGACTTTAGATAGAAAAACTCTCTACACCGATTGGTTCCCCAACGACAAACCAATACAAAAGCAAAATCAGAGGCAAAATTGTGGTCTATAAAGGGAGTGAAGCGAGTTTAGAAGTGACCAAGGTATGGTGTGCAGACAGATTTACTTCCCTTGAAGCAGATGCATCAAATTGACAGCTATCTATTAATCCCGGATATATATGACTTGAACGAATTAACCCTATTGCATTCGCATCTGTTACAGAAAAAAAATGTCTTCTAGTGTTCATATTCTTTCACACATTTTCTGGAAAATCAGTCTTTTGAAGCACACAGAGCACCGTACGCGTACAGTTACTATCGCATCACTGCAAGTGAGAAGCTTCTTCATAGTGTGTGCATAACAAGCCGGAACTTAGTGCCTGATGAAAATGCCATCAGAGGGAGGTCTCAGATTGGGGGCAAGCTATGGGCGGTTTGGGGCGGCTTGAATACACACAGAGGCAACTTCCGGCTGGGCGGTTTGGGGCGGAATAAATGCTAAAGGGTTAACCCTTTCACCACCACAGTCGCCGCTGGGCACCACACTGATCTAACACCTATGTCACTAAAAGGCATTTAATCAGGGTCTGTTGTCCAAAGAGCTTTTGCTCCTAATGTTGGGAGAATAGGATCAGGCCTAATCACATGCATGCAACAGGGGTGGGATTTGACCAAAGAAAAAAAAAAGGAAAACTAGATTTTCAACAACCCGCGGCCCACCCCCTGAACAAAATTGAACAAACAAATACAATAAAATAAAGCCTATAGGAGAAATGGCGCCACATAAGGCCTTGAAATAAATCATAAAATGGGTTGGAATCACCCATTTTAACGAAATATATTTATAACTCATACCTCTCTCTTAAAAAAACAAAGAAAAACGATGGGATGTGAGCTTCAAGTGCCTTGGCGCCACTGCCGTCGTACGTGATTCTGACCGAGCACAGAAGACAAACGGCAATTCCAGGTTCTTCCATTTTTCGAATGTGGAGCCCAAGTCTTTCTCCGTTGATTTTGCGCTCAGTCCACTTCCAGCTCCACTTGTTTTTCAATCCTTTGTCACTAAAGTAATCGCCGCGCTGAACTGTACGGCCGGCCATGATTGACATGGCGGAAGTTAGGATTGTCTTAATACCGCGACCGAACGAAACCGAAACAAGAGTGCGTTTCTTCCCGATTTTTTTTGGGCCGGAATTTTTTTCTTCCCAATGTCGGATTTAAAAAAAAAACACCGGATTTCAGGCAAAAAACGGACAAAATCCCACCCCTGATGCAATAAAGAAACCCCATGTATTGCAGATGCCATCTTTTCAACAAACAACAACAAACGAAAAAGAAAAATGTTCCCATGCTGGGAATCGAACCTGTTACCTTCGCGTTAGAGGTCCAAGATTTAGGCCGCTAAGCTACCGAGGCTCTAAGTGACGCGGGCCACTTTAACACTATTATGCTAACGCAACGTCTTTTTCCTTCCTTAGTTCCAAGTGCATGTGTTGTTACGGTTTTCAGTGACCCCAGACTACATACATACATACATACATACATACAACTCATCCGAAATTCCCCTCAACTTTGACGTTTTTTCTGACGTCAAAGTTCTGTAGGTAATTTGTGCGTCATCTGTGAACCCGGACTTAGCCAGACTTAGTCATTCAGTGAAAAAGCCTTACGGCGAAACGTTCCTAAAAATAAAAAGGTCTGAGAAGAGATGCAGTGGGTTGTTTTTCTATTATAATCTACATACATTCATACATACATACATACATACATACACAACAACAACAACATACAGTATTTATACGGCGCTGAATCTCGATAGAAATCAAATCAAAGCGCACACACACGTTAGCATTCACAACGCGTTCAAACAAAAAACGCAATACAAAGCGAACACACACGGATGGCATGAATGGAATACAGCAGAAACAGACCTAATGGCAAGAGAGAGAAGAGAGAGAGACACACAACCGAACACTGATGAAAACATGATACTCACTTCGTTAACACGAGTGAGCCAAAAAGCCTACCTGACGAACCACCAGCCTCTTCTTTGGTTCACATGCACTTGGTTTAAGTGCATGTGCTGGTAAAGTTTTCAGTGACCACAGACTACATACTTACATCCATACATACCTGAGGGCTCCCAGGGACCCCCATTTGGGGGTCTATGAAGTACTAAAATTGTAAAGGACCCTCTAAAATAATGTAAAGGGGGTCCCAGGGATGCACTAGAAAACATTCTATTTAGCATTCGTAATGCCACTGGGACCCTCTATCCCGCCTCTAGAACCCTCTATACTGTAAGTGAAGGAGTCCCTGGGACCCCTTGTTTTGCGGGACGATTGGGAGCCCTGCATACACACAGCCAACACTATTGATCAAAAAAAAAAAAAAAGAAAAAGAAAAAAAAAGCCAACACTGATGAAAACATGATACTCACTTCGTTAACACGAGTGAGCCAAAAAGCCTACCTGACGAACCACCAGCCTCTTCTTTGGTTCACATGCACTTGGTTTAAGTGCATGTGCTGGTAAAGTTTTCAGTGACCACAGACTACATACTTACATCCATACATACCTGAGGGCTCCCAGGGACCCCCATTTGGGGGTCTATGAAGTACTAAAATTCTAAAGGACCCTCTAAAATGAATGTGCAGGGGGTCCCAGGGATGCACTAGAAAACATTCTTTTTAGCATTCATAATGCCACTGGGACCCTCTATCCCGCCTCTAGAACCCTCTATACTTTAAGTGAAGGAGTCCCTGGGACCCCTTGTTTTGCGGGACGATTGGGAGCCCTGCCACTGGGACCTTCTATCCTGCCTCCAGGACCCTCTATACTGTAAGTGAAGGAGTCCCTGGGACCCCTTGTTTTGCGGGACGATTGGGAGCCCTGCATACACACAGCCAACACTATTGATCAAAAAAAGAAAAAAAAAAAAGAAAAAAAAAGCCAACACCGATGAAAACATGATACTCATTTCGTAAACATGAGTGAGCCACAAAGCCTACCTGATGAGCCACCAGCCGTCCATGTTCTTCTGCAGCACCTCCACCAGCGCCCCCTTCACCAGGGACACCTCGTCCGCGTTCTCCGCCGGGAAGCTCTCGATGCAAATGAACTTCTCCTCTGCCCACAACAACGACAACCACAAATGAGGCTTAACCCCTTGACTGCCACCAACGTATTACGTACTGACCTGATGACATCACTGATGATGTCATCAGATGAAGAGGAATAACCCTGATATGCTGGCTTTTGCTCTAACATAATCAAGAGAGTAATACCCCAGATCATTTTCTCAGATTGGCTATATCAGTTGTCTTTTTCATGTCGTGATTTGCCCAATGATGTATTTCTTTAATTTTCTCTGGCAGTCAAAGGGGTTAATACCGAAATTTCTCGGCCCAGGGTTCTTGGCTATTCATTGTGTGCATGTGATGCAAGTGAAATTGACCCATGGCCAATATTAGTTTGCTGTTTCCACAATTTACACAAATGCTTATTATAAAATGTTTAAAAAATACAGTACACACAAAGATCTTTGACACATTAAAAAAAAAAAAGTTCCTTTTCTGGTGACATTACAAAACAGGAAATCCTTGTAAACCAGGAAAAGTTGCACCCACGTAGTAGTATTGTTTTCATTTATCAGACTTTTTACATTAATGTGATCACATCTCTTGGAATCTTGTAGCTTTTGTGTGTTTTGTCTTTCATTAAAAACTCTCAAGACCAGTTCATGAGACGTTACAGTGCATTGTCAGGGGCCAACCCTGCCTGCATGTGTGAGATCACAACAAATATCTTTGCCTCTCTGCCTATGTGCATGCATGTGCACACCGCCTCACTCTCTCTCTCTCTCTCCCTCCCTCCCTCCCTCTCTCTCTCTCCCTCTCTCTCTTTCTCTCTCTCTCTCTCTCTCTCTCTCTCTCTCTCTCTCTCTCCAATGATTTTTTTCAATTTCTACGGCAAGCAGCTACTTGCTTTGGAAGCTTCGGAATCTTTCTTGGAAAAATTCCTAATTTCCCCGAGGTTGGGAAGATTCCGAATTCTCCCAGTATAAAATCGGAATT
>CM065704.1:5196708-5201708 GCA_017654935.2 Phymorhynchus buccinoides
GGCGGGGGGGTAGGGCCGGTAAGCGATCGGTGACAGGAATTGACAGGGGGCTGAGGCTTATAATCCGGGATTTGAAATCCTCCACGAGCAGAGAAATCGCCTCAGGTGGGATGGAGACTGTTTCAAACTCACACAAAGCCCTCGGGGAGGAAGAAAAGAAGAAGCAAATACTTCCTGTGAGTTGGTTCTGCAGGCAGGAAGCCAAGTAGGCGCAGTGTGAGTCTGTCTTGTCAGTCCGGAAGGTGGTTGAGGCAAAGACTGTACAGATCTAAATTGATCCTAAGCATAAAGATGCAAAAGAATGTTTCGTGATCTCTCTCTCTCTCTCTCTCTATCTCTCTCTCTCCTCTCTCTCTCTCTCTCTCTCTCTCTCCTCTCGCTCTCTTCTCTCTCTATCTCTCTATCTCTCTCTTCCAGATAAATGTTATAATTAAGTACATGTATTAATATGTTAATAATTCTCCTGATTAGATTAGAAAAAAAAAATCAGGATAATAATCAAAAGCACACTATTTCATTGAAAATCAATTCGAGGCCTAATAAAAAAACATGTTTGCAGCCCACACTTGCATGCACACACAAACAAACATACGCACGCCAAGCAAACACAAAACACACACGCGCGCGCGCATGTACTAGATTTAAGCACACACCACACACACACACACAGACACACAAACAACACACACAGCTGCGCGCGCCAATTCACACACATACACGCACACACACAAAGTGTGCACCAGACGTAAACACACACACACACACACACACACACCACACACATACGCGACCGCGCATGCTCACAACATGTAAAATGTTCGCAAGATAGGGCTACTCGAACACGCACCAGATTGTGCTAAAAAGAAGCGAACTTATGTCCATACAACTCGATTCCCCAAACTCTCTCTCTTCTCTCTCTCTCTCTCTCTTGACTCTCTAATGTGGGGACTGTGTGGATGGATCGCGAGCTAACTTATTTTTATGTCATTTATATGTTTGTTTAATATAATATGATTCCCTTTTCCCCTTTCTTTTTGCTCAAGGATCTAATGGCAAACGGATTATTTGATTTGAAGGCTATTGCGTTTTGTGCGTTGTTTGCCTAGTTTTGATATGATTACTGTTCTGCTTATGAAAACACGGTACCATCCCCCGTGTCAATAGACCCCTCCCGGTGGTAATGATAATAAACAAGTGTCAGTGTTCAGTGTCAGGTCAGTCTTTTCTCTCCTATCTTCTCGCTTAGTCTCGATCTCTCTCTCTCTCTATCTCCTCTCTCTCTCTCCCTCTCTCTTCTCTCTCTCTCCTCTCTCTCTCTTCTCTCTCTCATCTCTATAGACGGTGATCTTACTGTTGAGGAAGTAAGAGAGCAATCCGAGAGTCTTAAGAGTGTTAAAGGCAGCAGCCCAGATGGCTAATAAAGGAAGTAATAAGCTTTCAGGAGACGAAAATTATTCTTTTTCTTGTCAGTATTTTAACAAAAATATTTAGGGAGGTGTCTTCCCAGAGGAATGGAGCAAATCAATCATATTCCCTGCATTAAAAAGGGAGACATCAAAAGCTAGTAACTATCGAGGAGGACTTTGATCAATAACGTGTCCAAAATTTTTACATACATTTTAAATAGACGAATCATGTCTTGGGCAGGAAACTAATTCACTCATCAGATGCACAAGCCGGTTTTAGGAAATCTTGTTCTACTAATGATCATATTTTCACACTGTATGCCTGTATTGAGAAAACATTTGTCAAAGAATAGAAAAAAAAAAAAAACATTTTAGTAGCATTTATTGATTTTAGTAAGCTTTTGATAGGGTACAGCCGGAATTATTCAATATATTACTAAAGAAATGGTGTAATGTAGAAGATTAACATCTTAAAAAAATGTTACGCTACAAATCAAGTAGTGTGTGAGATGCGGTAAGTAACATACTGATTACTTTAATGCTTACAGGTCTTAAACAGGGCTGTTCGCTTAGTCAACGTTGGTTTCTATTTTCATCAATGAGCTCGCTTATGATAGTTTTTTCAAAAGGGAAAACACGGAATGCAGTTCTCTCCGATGATATAGAAATTTTTGCTTTTGTCGCAGAGATATTGCACTCATGCATCTAATATTGCAGGCTGACAAACCAAATCAAATGTTCTTCATGACTGCGCGACAAAAACTATGTTTGGAAGTCAACCTGAGAAAAGTAAAAATTATAGTTTTTCGGAAAGGAGGATATTGGGTCGAAAGAATGCGTTCTTTGGTATAAAGCAATAGGTTTGTGAACAACTTATTGTAAAATGGGGTATTTACTTTTTCAACAAAGTTAATTTTGACGTTGCCACTGGATATGACCATGTTGTTAGAGCCAAGGAAATGCACTTTGAAATCTGAAAACATAAGAAAACTAGGTTGCTTTTCTCCTAAACTTTTCTTTCAGGCTCTTTGATGCCCAGGTTGTACCCTCACTTATTAGTGGATCAGAGTTTGGGTTAAAACCCCGCGAATCTATTGAAAAGTACATTTAAAAGCATTGTAAAACTATTACAAATGTCCTTTCTTTTACTCAAATGACATGGTATATTGGAGAACTGGGGTCGACACCCAGTATTTGTTATATCAGCAAGCAGATGCATACAATTTTGTTTCGACTACTTAAACAGACCTCAACAAGGTACTCCAGGAAAGCATAATGATATGCTGTTTGTCTTACAAAGATAAAAACAAGAACATCAAAAATTGGTATCACATATAAAAATATCTTCGTGGTGAATGGGGGGGGGGGGGGTCCTTTGGGTAGGTGGGATGTACATGAAGTCGGGATGCGAAATATTTTCTAAGATATTAAGGATCGCTTGATAGTTGTTTCTGTCAGCGTGGTATCCTCATATTCAGAAAGTAAACCGCTTTGAATTTTATTTCTTTTCAAGAATATTTCTTGAGCGAGAACGATATCTCGAATTATCAAAAATAGGTATTCTTAGTTACATTGGTGCGTTTCAGGATGGGCGTTTCAACTGTAATAGTCACACTTTTCGTTTTACTTTCGCAGAGCAACCTGGTTGTCCTTGTGTCATGCTGTCTGGTGAGACGAAGTATGTACTATTTGAGTGCGTGCGCTACAGCGATTAAGATATAATATTCATTAAGAGTACAGGGAGTTATGTGATCAGGCAGACCAGTGTGTAAGAATCTTAACCGTGATCTTTGGAAGCAACTAATTTGTCCAAATACCTTTATTGCGTTGAAACGTAGAGCTAACCAGTAATCCTGCAAATCTTAGAGTAATGACATTTTAGACTATTTTTATGTTATCTTGAAGGCATAGATGTATTGCTATGAGATTGAGTATTTTTGTGTGTGAGGGTTATGTTTTCCTTCGTTGTTTGTTGGTATGCATCCATGAGTGTGTGTGCATTTGTTTCATTATCATTCACGCAATATTTGTGATCTAATCTATGCTTAAGATTTGCTTATTTCTCGCTTTGTTTTGGTGCTGTTGTAACGGGTCACGGGCTATACACAATTAAACATTTGTTATGTCATTACTCTCTCTCTCTCTCTTCTCTCTCTCTCTATCTCTCTCTCTCTCTCTATCGTCTCTCTCTCTCTCCCTCCCCCCCCCCGCTCTCTATCTCTCTTCCTCCTCCCGTCACTGACTTCGCTTTTTATTCAAGTTAAAAAGCAAAAATAATATTATATGAGGAAAAAACCCAGACGGAAAAGAAACAATAATAAAAGCTGGGAACCAAAGACCAAAGACAAATCAAATTAAAACAAAACAAAATAACAAAACGGATGGCCATTATCCAGCGGGGACTTCAATGTGTCGGTCAAGTATGTCAAATCATCTTTATGGAGGTCAAAGAATAAGCGACCAAGCTTTTGTTTCATCCTGCCCTCCATAAAAAAATACACATCAATCAAAAAATCTATTAAAACAAAAGCATATTTACAGAACGCAAACATAGAAAACATTATGATTGTTGTAATGAAAGATAAAAACAACAACAAAGAAACAAAGCAGTCAAGAGAGTGTAAGGAGATTGATGATATAGACAGGAGAGATAAGAGGAGAGGGGGATATTATATAGATATGGTTAGAGATATATAGAGAGTAGATAAATCACTTTCTGAAAATCAAAGGGGGGGGGGCCGTAGTGCTTCTACGCTCACTGCTAGAAATAAGATTAATTAAATTTGTTTAACGTCCTCCGGTTTGGAACAGGCACATATGGGACATTAATTAAAGTATAAAGATAATGGGACGATCCTGGTAGGTCCTGAAAGTCCCAAGGGTATTAAAGATTGTATACCTATAATTATAGAAATTCTGCTTAACGTCCTGCCGGTGGATGGGGGTCTGGAACAGACAGATAGGGCCTATTGCTGGAAGCATATAGTGAGACTATCAAAGATGTGCTGTGGGAACGATCCTTGAGGGCAAGGCCTCGGAGGGCGATGGGGCAAAACCATTTTTTGTAAAATCCCGATTTTTTAATACAATAAGCAGATAAGTAAGAAGTGAAAAGATGGAGCGACGAGGGTGAACAATAATATAAAATAGTTGTCATGGGAAATGAATGTTATACAGCTTGTGTAAGCAAGGGCAAGTAAGATTAACCTTAAAGATTAAAATTGAGGCCCCGTCGACAAACTAATAGCCACGTCAGGGCTGTCATAAAACGCTCTGTACGTTAAAGCAAGCAAGTAAGCAAATGAGCTAACAAAGAAACAAACAGACAGACAAAATAAGCAGCTTGTGATATACACAATATCAGTTTCGTTGCGTTTTATTTCCGAAGCCAGTCCAACTTTTTTTTTTATACCCTTCCGCGTTTCCTATAATGAGAGACTTTGTGGGATTTTTTTTCACGCCAGAGGGCATTACGCTCGTGTTGGGCTAATCCTCTCTATATTATTAGTTGGGGATAAAGAAAGAGAGAGACGGGAGACAGCGAGTGGTCCTAACCATCATCTTATCTCTCTCATCACTACGCCCAAGTAAGAA
>CM065704.1:5206708-5209208 GCA_017654935.2 Phymorhynchus buccinoides
TAACGTTGGTAGAATAAGGGCCCAAAATGTCCGGCCGCAAGATAAATTATGTCAAAAGCTCCAAAATAAATAACTCGACACAAATTTCAAAGACTACACCGAATAGAGAACACCATGTTCTATATTCTTGCTACTTTTGGCCTCATAATCTCCAAAAAAGCAAACGTTATTTGACTTTGAAAGAACACTAAACTGTCCGACATTAGGCTCCTCGTGGTCCAAAGTCTGGACATTGACACCTACCCCTGGAAAGATTAAAAATTAAAGCAAATCAACCACTAGTTGATATCAACCAATAACATTAAGAAATGAAGAAGACATTAAACACAGCTGTTTCGGTACGAACATTTAGTTCATCTATATTATCAGAAGTTTTTTTCCAAGCCAACTTTAGTTTACCGTAAGTAACGTTTCATAAACAACAATCAAGAATATGTTCTAGTATGTGACTAAATTAGTTGTATTCAGTGAACATTGCTAGATTTTCACTCACGGGCAATTGCATTCATGTTTGCGATACTAAGCGTGTTTTTAAAGAACATTTTCTCCTAAACATGTTGCATGATACTGCTCAATAAAAATAAGTTTTTACCATAAATCTGATGGAAGAAATATGTTAACAATACAATGGAGAACACACAGCCACAGTATTTTTACAAACAAAAGCTTGGTGCAGTTTCTTTCTAAGATTTCTAGATTCAGTCTTTTAACTAAAACAGATTGATTTTGTGTGGGACGGAACTGTGTAAATCACCGCACTGTCAATTTGTTTTAAAATCAGAAAAGCATTCTTATTCTTTCCAAACAAAAGACTGAAAAATACAATCAAAATTACGTAAATTTCATTTTCGTCATTTAGTGTCAGAAGCATTCGTTTAAAAAATCATTAGGGGAAGACGGGGTAAAAAGCGCATGGGCGGGTAAGAAGCCCACCCCAATTATCTCATGAAATAAAGAAAATTTCAGTCAAATTTGCCCATGAGACGAATGCTAGACATTAACGCTCGTCTCATGGGCAAATTGAGACTGAAATTTGCTTCATTTCATGAGATAATTGGGGTGGGCTTCTTACCCGCCCATGCGCTTTTTTTTTACCCCGTCTTCCCCTAATAGTTTTTGCTACAAGCTTTTCTTCTTCTTCTTCTTTTCTTCTTCTTCTTCTTCTTCTTCTTCTTCTTCTTCTATCGCTCAGACAGTTTCCTGTCAATTATGAACGCAGATGCGTCTTGCTGCCGTTATGCGCATAACTAAGAAATTTGTTAGGCCCAGCATGTCCGACTTCGGCTGGAGGAAATCTTTTTGAAAGCGTTTCATGAAGAAGAAAAAAGGCAGGAGGAGAATGGACCGGTAAGGGCAGAAAGATAGTAGATGACAGTAAGCAAAAGGGAAAAGGCAGAGTCAAAGAGAGTGACAGATTAGAGGAAGTTACAAGCACATAACTTCCAGAAGGTGGGGGAACTATTTATGCAAAAGACCCCCCCACCGGTATCCCCACGGGGGGAGAAGCTCTTCTAAGCCATGATATTTGAGTTGAACTCATATTATATCGCTGCATTATTGGAAGGCGTCATTTGGCCACAGACTACTTCGCCGTTAACCCTTTCACCGCCAGCCATATTTCAGCCAAAATTGTCCATTAAATTTACCTGGGTAGAGACCAAAATCCATCTGCAGTATTGTGGATTCTTCTGTGACATATATCAAATAAGGTCTATCCTTACTTCCCAATACTAAGACAACAGGGACAATATGGATAATAGGTCACATGTTAGCACCACAGTGATTTAACACCTAAATCACTAGTAAAAGGCAGGTACATTTAAGGGAAAAGTTTGGCTGAAATATGGCTGGCGGTTAATTTGATGCCTTTTAGTGATATATGTGTTAAATTACTGTGGTGCTAAAATGTGACTTTGGCGGTGAAAGGGTTAAAAAAACAAAAAAACAAAAAAACAAAAACCCTACTGTCCGGATATAGGAACCGTTTGACATTAAGAAGAAAAATGATGTTTTACGTCCTCTCGGTCAGAGACACATATGGGACATTTGTAAATACAAAGATGGTGGGAACAATACTGGTTGCAATGCCCGGAGGCAGTGCAACCCCAGAAAAGTCCCGAAATTTTAACAATACAGATAGGTGTAGCGGTAACCACGCCTCGGTTAAACCTCCTCGGCTATGGTACCGCCTCACTCCTAATGCATTAGGGTCCCTTCCTCTACTAGGGGAAGACGGGGTAAAAAGCGCATGGGCGGGTAAGAAGCCCACCCCAATTATCTCATGAAATAAAGAACATTTCAGTCAAATTTACCCATGAGACGAATGCTAGAGATTAACGCTCGTCTCATGGGCAAAATGAGACTGAAATTTGCTTCATTTCATGAGATAATTGGGGGGGCTTCTTACCCGCCCATGCGCTTTTTACCCCGTCTTCCCCTATGTCTATGAGGTGATTTCCACGCAGGAACCTTTTCTCATACTATGTCTGTTTGGGGTTTT
>CM065704.1:5221708-5234208 GCA_017654935.2 Phymorhynchus buccinoides
CACAGAGATGCCTCTGTTTTAGCACCAGTGATTTACCCATGTCACTAAAAGGCATCAAATTGGGGTCTGTTATCCAAAGACCCGATTGTCTTAGTTTTGGGAAGTAAGGATAGACCTTATTTTATATATTTCACAGAAGAATCCCCAATACTGCAGATGAATTTTGTTCTCTACCCAGGTAAATGTAATGGAATTATTTGGCTGAAATATGGCTGGCGGTGAAAGGGTTAAGATGCAGCACATGGTAATGCAGAAACAAACACACGAAAAGGAGCACAACAATCACAGTGCTTTTAACTTAAAACCCTTTTACCGCCAGTGTCGCATTTATGCACCACAATGGTTGAACACCCATGTCGCTAAAAGGCATCAAATCAGGGCCTGTTATCTGAAGACCCTAAATTCTTAATTTTAGCAGGTAAGGATTGGCTTCATGTTATACATGTCACAGAGGAATTCACAATATTGCAGATTTTTTTTTCTCTTCCCAGTTAAGTTTGATGGTCTTTTGGGGCTACAAAATGACTGGTGGAGAAAGGTTAGATGCAGAGAAAATCCATGCAGTACGAGATAGTTACTGTATTGCCTCCCTCCCGTGCATGAAACTTACTTTGTGTCCGTGCAGGTTTATGTGCCAAAAGAGGACGACCAGGACAAGCAAAGGGGACACCACCATGAATAACATCACCATAACCACCACCACGCTTGCTACGCCACGCACCACCATGCCTCTTCCCGAGGAAGTCGTCCTAGCGATGGCCATCCGTAACTCCTACATGTGGGTGCTGGCGGCGGTGGGCTTCCCGGGCAACCTGGCCTGTCTGGCCACTGTGCTGTCCATGCCGGTCACCACGGCCACCATCTACGTGGCACTGCTGGCTGTTGCGGACAGCCTGGCTCTGCTGGTCAAGCTCATCTTCCACCAGATCGCCACTCACGGCAGGATGACCAAAGCGGCTTGCGTCCTCTATTTCGCGCCCTCGTTCTTCAGCTGCTACGCCAACTGGGTGTTGGTGCTCATCTGCTTCGAACGGTTCTTCGCCGTGTGCTTTCCCTTGAAGAAGCAAGTGTTCTTCACCAAGAGAAGGGTGTACATCAGCATCGTTTCGCTGTCCGTGGCCCTAGCGATCTGCTTCAGTCCCACACCGATGTTCTACCCCGATGTAAATCCCAGCGGAAAATACTGCATTAAAAACAAGAACGAGGATATACAGGATTTCATGTCGTCGTTTTTCGACTTTTTTCTCCTCTTCCTGTACTTCTTCCTGCCTTTCCTGATGGTGGCGATATTCACCACTCTGATCATCGTGGGGTTGCAGCGCCATCGCCGTGCCAGACAACGCATGGGCATTTCTGTGTCCGGAGGTAGCGCTGCTGCCACTGACGGCAGTGTGGAACGCTCCATCAGCATCATGCTGCTGGCTGCGGGTCTGGTTTTCCTGCTGCTGACTCTGCCCGCCTGCCTGTACCACCTGTTCCTGGAGGACACCTTTGACCTCACAGTGTTGAAAGAAAAAGCCCAGGCGTACCTCTTCTACCAGGTCATCACCATGCTGTCTGACGTCAACAATGCCGTGAACTTCCTCATCTACTTCCTTAGCGCGGCCAAATTCCGCAAGAGGTTCGTGGAGCTGCTGAAGCGATGCCTGCGCCTGGCTCCCTGCAAAGCCCTGTCCACCACCTCCCCTGCCTCAGAAGACGCCACTCATCTGACCAACATCAGCCAGTCCGTGCCTCCGGCAAAGAACATGCCAGACTCCACCACGTCGTGTTGAGGTCTTCTCCTTGCATGCCTTGGTCTACACTGGCCTTGACACGGATGGCTGGGGACCAGTCGTCATCAGAGCCGCCATTTGGGGATAAATGTAACTAGTGAACTGGTTAAATGCGACGCCATCTTTATCCTCTCTGGACCCTCTGAAGTCATTGCTTGAAAAATGAGAAAATGGCGACAACTGATATCCAGCCGTACCACTAGTTGGATGAGACGCCATCTTTATCTCAAGATGGTGGCTAGGCCCATTTTTAGTAATTGCTTGAAAAGGAGAAAATGGCAACAACTGACACCCAGCCATATCGTCGTTTTCTCCATCTCTCGGTAGCCGTAGAGCTTGGTTGTTAGGGCTGCTTCTGCTGGCCACACATCTTCTTCTTCTTCGATCGCTCAGACAGTTTCCTGTCAATTATGAGCGCAGCTGCGTCATGCTGCCGTTATGCGCCTAACTAAGAAATAGTTAGGCCCAGCAAGTCTGACTTCGGCTGGAGTAAATCTCTTTGAAAGTATTTCTTTAAAACAGGCAGGAAAATGGACCGGTAAGGCTAAAATATAGTAGATAACAGTAAGCCAGGGGAAAAAGCAAAGTCAAAGAGAGTGACAGATTAGAGGAAGCTACAAACACAGAACTTCCAGAAGGTGGGGGACCTATTTATACAAAAGACCCCCGGTATCCCCACAGGGGTGGGGAGACACACATCTCTCCTCATCGGTTCATAATAATATAGAAATGGGGTGCTAATATTGCTCTCCATGTTGTAAAGTAGATGTTCTTTATTTATTACGCTTAGTCTATGCCATTCACTGAGTGTATCTATTTGTTTTAGCCAAAGCAAGTGCTGGACAAATATATTCTTGGCCCGCTTGGCATTCTAGGCATAAATTACATCAATTTCGCTATTGCCAGTGTAAGGCTCCCTATTCCTACATTCAAGGTAAATGGGAATCTTTGGAGCTTTCGGAATGTGTATGTTTTTCACTTCCGGTATGGCAGTGCTGAAAATCTGATCGTGGACAGAGGCTTGAAACGGTTTAGGCCTACAATGATTGTGATAAACTATAAACAGAGATTGAATGTGTGTGATAGGCCTATCCAATGCAAGCAGCATAGTCTCTAATGGTTGAACATCATCCAGTTTAGCAATCCATTTTTCCACTTTGGAGGAAGACTGTTAGCCTACGGACACTTGACTCGTAGGCCTAAATATCAGCGTTCAGTTTGTTTCACATCGTGCACTGACCGAAGTAAGCTTGGTGTAAGGCCAAAGATGTGCGATCTCTGCGAAGTGTGCAATCATAATGTGTATGACTGTGTGACAAAATGTAGTGTAGCGTAGTGCAAAGTGTTTTGTGTTGCTGAGCCAGCGAATGATATATGAATAATACACAGGGCAAAGGTAATGGGTATTAGTTTAAACAACAAACAAAACATGATTACTAACTGTGATGTAAGATGGAACGCACGCCCCGCTTTCTCCCTTCCTACTATACACCCACCTCTAACCCACCCCCCACCCACCCACCCACCCTCCTACTACTCGGGCCCGTCACTTTAATTGCAGTCCAGGGACTTCACAGAGTCGCCGATTCTGAGGCGGTATCTCTTTGAACCCCGTTTCCACCCTGGTCGTCTGGCTTGTGACGCCGATATCACAATCGCTGCCCTTTGAAGAAATGTTGACACGTGTCACGGGTTAGGCAGTATCGGAATGTTAGACATGTAATGATGACGTAATAATAAGCGCATGGCGATAGCGTCGTCTCGTGACTTGTTGACTGCTACTAACCAGTCATAGGCCCTTATCGATTTAAAATCAAATGGGGATCTGAGTAGTGCGAGGCAAACACCTACAGCATTCTCTCCTAAAACCTGGCTGAGTAAACACTGTAGGAGCAACCTCTCTACCTGCCAGTCATACTAGCCCAACTCGTGAGTACTATATTGAATATGGCAGGGGTGTAAAACAGGTGATTGAGATTTGTTTTTGCTTGATTCTATTTTTGATCTAGATCCTATGTTCCTTGTTGAATAGGTAGTAGAGTGTGCACTTATTCATTCTTTATTTTGATTTTGACTTTAACTCTTTTGGCACCATAACCGGATTCTAAGCCTATTTTTATGCCTACTTATTGCTGTGTTTTCTACATCCATGTGTGTGTGTCAAACTTGCAGCTTTTGTACATCCCTTTCCAGGTGTTGGATTGAGAGTGATGTTGGCTTGATCATAGATTTTGATCTAGCCTTTTACTGAATCATACCACTTGATTCCAGTACACCTTTTATGTTTTACTGATTTCAGTTTGGTAACTGAAATTCAGGTTATTTGTTATTAGTGCTATTGTACAAGGGCAGCCTTCTAGCCGGTTGGGATCCACTAATTCCTTGCCGGCTGAAGCCCCTTATCTCTAATACATAGAGATCTACCCCCACCTTCTCCTGTGATTTACAGCAGGGCATCGTGGGCAGGACGATTATCCTGACTCACAAGCATCAAGACAGGGCCGCCGCTAAGACGCCACCGCACCCAGAATCCGCGAGGAGACCACGCCTGAGCCGTGCCATCCCGCGACGCCGCAACCGGAACGACTGGGAGCTACTCTACGCCAAAGAGCAAGCCTAGTCACCCCAGCACTCGCCGATCCCTACGGAGGAACTTGACCACAGCTAAGTCCACAGGACCATGGAAATCATGTGAACTTTCCTCCGGACACTGAAGTTAATTAGTGACCCTTCCGGCTTGGGCCTAACCTTCTAGAAAGACAAAAGTCTTGTAAATCCTTTCGGATTTCATTGTTTTTTTATTCATATTTTGTTTGACAAAGGCTGACAAAGAGAAAGCGCGTGAGGATGCTGAGAAAGACAAACAGAGAGCTCATGAGGCTCAAGAGAAAGCTCGGGAGGCTCAGGAGGCTGAGAAAGATAAGCAGAGAGCTCATGAGGCTCAACAAGCGGATAAAGCTCGGTAGGCTCAGGAGCAAGAGAACATCCGGGCTCATGAGTTGAGGCAGAGGCAACTGGCACAGGAAACAAAAAATAAAGAACTCGAACTCGATGCCGCTGAGCGAGAAAAAGCACAGGACCATGAGCTGGCTATGAAGCAGCTAGAAAACTCAGCCGACTTCGAGACTGCTTCGTCTCAAACTTTTCACCCTCCCAACCAGACCCCAGCCATGACCTTCACATTGGAGGCATTCAATGAGGCAACCGAATCTATCGATGCATTCCTCGATAGATTTGAAAGACTGGCCCAGGAATTTGAGCTTGCTCCAGAAAAGTTCAACCTCAAGCTTGCACAAAGTCTCAGGGATGTGGCCTATGAGGTCTACAGCAAACTCCCATCAAGCCAAGTTACTGACTACCAAGCCTTGAAAGAAGCCCTGCTCAACAGATACCAGTTGACAGCTGACGCCTACCGGAAAAAGTTCTGGACAAACCGAAAAGGCAGGGGAGAGTCCTATGCCCAATTTTCAGATAGACTGGGAAACTATCTGACAAAATGGGTGTCCCTTTCTGCAAAAACAGAGTCCTATGAGGATCTCCGGGAACTTGTAGTTGGTGAGCAGCTGCGCGAAACCATGTCCCCAGAGTTACGCACCTTTACTGCCGAGCAAGGTGCCACGACTCTGGCCGACCTCATACAGCTAAGCGAGCGGTACACCATGGCCCATGATGAACCCAGCGCCCCTAAGAGGCATAAACTCCAACAAGGTTTTGGGTCCACTGCTTCACAGCATTGTAAACTGCACTTACTCTCTCTAGATCTATCACCAGCACCATCACTTAATATTTTTTTTAATGAAGTGTTGCATTCTTGTTTTTATAGACAAGCAAACTTCTAGATTTATTTTGCTAAATTAATATTTTACCGACGAATTATTATGAATTTAGATCTATATTTTGTACTTTCATTTATGCTGAAACACTTAATGAAGATGGGCTTTATTTCAGCTGACCCTTAACTGTCCCACTCTCTCTAGAGTCTCTTTTCACAAATTTGTATCAGGTCCCATGTCTGCCTTATTGGCTTTATTTTATGTTATTTCATTGTTTAACAAAGCTAACAAAGCCTTGTCTTGTACTTGCAATCTCTAGATCTAGATCTGTCTTGCTTGGTAAGGTCCCCAAAATCATTTATTATAGCCAAATCCTCCCACTGATTCATTTAAGCACAATCTAATCTTACAACCATTGCATTAAAGTTACTTTTTTAGTCAATCTTTCTATCTTATTTGGGATAGTTTGTTTTAAAATCCTTGTTGAAATGTGACTTGTTTTGATTTGGCTTAGGTTGCCATGCTCCATTGTCACTCTAATTGTTTCCCCATTTTTTCAATATCTTGCTGATAGAAATACCCAATATTATTTACTATTACAGTTAAAGCATTAAACTAACTTTTTCAATCAGTTTGCGTAATGGCTGTGGGCCAGTTTTCATAAAAACGCTGTTCTAAGTGACTTGCTATAATAATATCACTATTGGCGGCGGCCATATTGTTTGTTTACTTTATCTCAATTTTATGTAAAATCCAGCTCACTCAACCACTTCAGGCTTACACAATGTCAAATTAATAACTTAGAGTTTGCTTTTGATTTACTTTCATTATTGTGAGTCAGACAGTTTATTTTTAAACATTTTTTGAAATATACTCATTGTCTGACTTAGTTCAAGCTTCTATGTTGAATCAACCTTCCCATTCATTGTCCATTTTCTCAATATCTGGCTGATAGAAATACCCAATATTATTTACTATTACAGCTAAAGCATTAAACTAACTTTTTCAATCAGTTTGCTTAATGGCTGTGGGCCAGTTTTCATAAAAACACTGTTTCAAGTGACTTGCTATAGATATTACTATGGGCGGCGGCCATATTGTTTGTTTACTTTATCTCCATTTTATGGACAAATCCAGCTCACTCAGCCACTTCAGGCTTACTCAATGTTCAATCGATAACTTAGAGTTTGCTTTTCATTTGATTTCATCATTATGAGTGAGACAGTTTATTTTTAAACAATTTTTGAAATGTACTCATTACCTGACTTAGCTCAAGCTTCCATGTTGAATCAACCTCCCTATTCATTGTCCATTTTCTCAAACTCTTGCTGATACAAATACCCAATATTATTTACTATTACAGTTAAAGCATTAAACTAACTTTTTCAGTCAGTTTGCTTAATGGCTGTGGGCCAGTTTTTATAAAAACACTGTTTCAAGTGACTCGCTATAGTTATTACTCTGGGCAGCAGCCATATTGTTTGTTTACTTTATTTCTATTTCATGTAAAATCCAGCTCACTCAGTCACATCAGGCTTACTCAATGTTAAATCGATAACTTAGAGTTTGCTTTTCATTTGATTTCATCATTTTGAGTGAGACAGTTTATTTTTAAACAATTTTTGAAATGTACTCATGGCTTGACTTAGCTCAAGCTTCCATGTTGAATCAACCTCTCTATTCATTGTCCCTTTTCTCAAAATCTTGCTGATACAAATACCCAATATTATTTACTATTACAGTTACAGCATTAAACTAACTTTTTCAATCAGTTTGCTTAATGGCTGTGGGCCAGTTTTAATTAAAAAAAACCACTGTTTCAAGTTACTTGCTATAGATATTACTATGGGCGGCATCCATATTGGTTGATTGCTTTATTTCAATTTTATGTAAAATCCAGTTCACTCAGCCACTTCATGCTTACTCAATGTTAAATCAATAACTTAGAGGTTGCTTTTCTTTTGATTCCATTATTTTGAGTGAGACAGTTTATTTTTAAACAAAATTTTGAAATGTACTCATTGCTTGACTTAGCTCAAGCTTCCATGTTGAATCAACCTCCCTATTCATTGTCCCTTTTCTCAAAATCTTGCTGATACAAATACATAATATTATTCAATATTACAGCTATGGCATTAAACTAGCTTTTTCATTCATTTTATCTAATGGCTGTGAGCCAGTTGTTCCAGAAACTGCTGTTTTGTGTTGTTATTAGTCTTGCTTGCTGCAGCAGCCAGCCATGTTGCTTGTTTACTTTTACTTTCTTGTATACAAGATTCATTCCACTCAGGAGTTATATACTATGGAATTTATACCTTAAACTTGCTTTTTCATCCAATGTTGTTATTGGCTGTGGAACAGCTTGTTTTAAATCCTTTTTTAAATGTAACCTACTGATTTGGAAATGATAGGCCTAGACAGTGTTGCCTGTTGAGCTCATGTTTTACTTATGTTGGTGATAAGTTTTGTATTTCAGTTGTACGACATACTTAAGATTCATTATTGATTGCATTGTATGTGTTACTAGTTTGATGATTAACTAATGTTGAAAGGAAGAAACTGAACCTTACCTTGGATCACAGTTGGTTTAGTCATTTTTGTTGTTGTAGATCTATGATCACCAATGTACACATTTTTTTAATATTTATCAGAACACTTCACACACTTTTGACAGATTCATGGCACATACACTGGCACATAATATCCAGGAATAAGTTGTAATGATCACAGAGATTGTCATGTTTGTGAATTTGCACAATTGTAGAAAACGTAAGTTTTCAAACACTAAGAAGAAAAGAAGGAAGAAATGTAGGCCTAATGGATTTTTAGTACTAGGCTTCTCATTAGTCAATCATGTCCCGCACCCCAGGAAGTATAAATACCGAGCCAGATCTCCGATTCAGGGAGCTTTTTAGAAACTAGACTAGAGATCAGAACTAGGTCTGTGTGGCATTGAGTCAAGTAAAAGATAATCAGTAGGCCTATAAACAAATTTCATAGCTCCCTTGGCTCAATTATCACCACTGTGGCATAGTTACTTTATTAAACAACCATAATGCTTAGGATCTATTATTGTATTAATTAACAAAGTTCTAAATAAAAATCCTCTTCAAATTTCGTACTTTCCCCAGTAGGCCAAGGCCTAGAGCAAGCTTATTTAAAGATCCTCCAGTTCCAAATTATTAAGCTTCTGTATTTTTGGCCTTAATTTCTCCAAATTAAATACATTTTTTATCATTAAACCTTTTCCAACACTCAGGTTAAGACTTGTAAATAGCATTTCTGTGGGCCCCTTTGAGCTAAAAGTTGGTTGCTGTTATTTTCTTAAAGTTTAGTTTTTGATTGTTTGTATTTTTAACTTGAAGAAACAGGTAGAGACAATGAGAAGTGAACGACAGATGTGTGTTTTGTGAGCTTGGGTTGTTTACATTTCTTTTACTTCAACGTAACTGATTCTTGAATGGATTATTATGGTGTGAATTGTCGTGTTCGTGGATTCATGTGTGGCTTGTTGGATTATAAAGGGAATAAAAGGGAAAAGAAAAGAAGAGAATGAAACGTTATAACTTGACTGGGCTCAATTAATTGTGTGGTTGATTTTATTGATCTCATTCTCCCTTGCTCATCTTTGTTTAAATGTTACATGTGTGTAAAGTAAATGTCAATTGCTGTTACCGTTTGTCTGTTACATGTTTTCGTCATTGTTTTGTTCAATTGTCCTGTTGTCGTCTAAAACCTAAACAACTACATCTCACCCAAAACAGAAGTAAACTGATCATGCTTTGGCCGCTCATCCTGACAAGATAACTGGACCAGTATCAGTATTTCTGTTCTCAATTAAGATGTAGACCTGTTTACAGCATAACAGGTCTAACCCCAACTCTAACCAGAACCCGCCAGTGAGATGGAATTCCAGTGGGACTAACAGTGGGTCAAACAATGAACGACAACCACTGGGACAGCAGCTATATTGCTCCTACTGCAAGTCCAACACCCACAACCGGGATGACTGCAGGAAACTTGCCAACAAGTGGCAAAATGTGGCAACCATGCAAGTTGTCTCCACTTCACAGGACTGCACCAACACCTCCCCGATGCAGTGTCCAGGCACACTGTCAGTCATCGGACAGGCGACTGTCAACAACACTCCTGTTCAGTGTCTCTATGACACTGGACTGTCATGCAATGCGATCGTCTGCGGATCCTTGGTCCCTGCATCGGCATACACTGGCGACTTCATCGCTCTGCAGGGACCTGATGCTTCAATCCCCCCATCCACTTTACCAGTCGCCATCATCAATGTTGACACCAGATTTGTAAAGGGACCCATCAAGGCAGTGATCATGGACAGTCCTGTCTATGACCTCATACTTGGATCACAGTATGTGTTTTTAGGGCACCCCTCTCAACCTGCCATAGCTTCAGCAGCCTTCTCCTCTCCCCAAGCCACAAACCAACTCCCACCCTCCTTCCCAAAGAGCAAATCTCCCTTAGCGGGGAATAAACCTCTCAACGCGGCAAACAAAATTGCCGCGCGAGCAAATCCAGAGCGTCCCAAGTCCTGAAGTCCGCCACAACTTGGAAAATCCTTCCCGAGAAATGTCCGCCACACGACACAAGACCACTCGCAACCTGCTCCTCAGATGAAAGGCAGCACTGGACCCGCAAACACCCACCAAAGGTCCTATCGGGACAGGCCGCCACACATCCAGCCGTCACCTACCCCTCCCTTTCAGCGGGTGGCAGTCGACTTGGTCGGGCCTCTACCTCAACGGAAGAAGAAATTCTGGTACATAGTCACTGTGGTCGACATATGTACCATGAGGTGCGAGGCCGCTCTAATTTCCACACTTGATGCTAACCAGGTAGCCGCGGCACTCAAAGCCATTTACGCCCGAATCGGCCTACCACACCACATCATCAGCAACAATGAGTCCAGGCTAAAGGGGAAACTTAGGCAAGAGGTTTTTGCTATCCTGCAATCAACCTTGGGACAGCTCAACACAGGATTGCCACACCAATATCAGGCGGAACCCAATCCACAGGTCTCCAACCCACCTGCTCCTTTGAACTCTGTGCTGTGACCAGACGTTCCACCATTCCAGCTGACCCAGGCTTACCACTAATTTGTCCCAATCGCCAAAGTCGAAAGTGGAGTCGGCGTTCCACAGGAAGATTCCGGTACCAGAATCTTTTCTTCGGGGGGCCTCTGTGATGTAAGATGGAACGCACGCCCCGCTTTCTCCCTTCCTACTATACACCCACCTCTAAAAGACCCACACACACACACCCTCCTACTACTTGGGCCTGTCACTTTAATTGCAGTCTGGGGACTTCACAGAGTCGCTGATTCTGAGGCGGGATCTTTTGAACCCCGTTTCCCCCCCTGGTCGTCTGGCTCGTAATGCCAACAATCGCTGCCCTTTGAAGTTGTTTTGACACGTGTCACGGGTTAGGCAGTATCGGAATGTTAGACATGTAATGATGACGTAATAATAAGGGCATGGCGATAGCGTCGTCTCGTGACTTGTCAACTGCTACTAACCAGTCATAGGCCCTTATCGATTTAAAATCAAATGGGGATCTGAGTAGTGCGAGGCAAACACCTACAGCATTCTCTCCTAAAACCTGGCTGAGTAAACACTGTAGGAGCAACCTCTCTACCTGCCAATCATACTAGCCCAACTCGTGAGTACTATATTGAATATGGCAGGGGTGTAAAACAGGTGATTGAGATTTGTTTTTGCTTGATTCTATTTTTGATCTAGATCCTATGTTCCTTGTTGAATAGGTAGTAGAGTGTGCACTTATTCATTCTTTATTTTGATTTTTACTTTAACTCTTTTGGCACCATAACCGGATTCTGTGTCTATTTTTATGCCTACTTATTGCTGTGTTTTCTACATCCATGTGTGTGTGTCAAACTTGCAGCTTTTGTACATCCCTTTCCAAGTGTTGGATTGAGAGTGATGTTGGCTTGATCATAGATTTTGATCTAGCCGGTTACTGAATCATACCACTTGATTCCAGTACACCTTTTATGTTTTACTGATTTCAGTTTGGTAACTGAAATTCAGGTTATTTGTTATTAGTGCTATTGTACAAGGGCAGCCTTCTAGCCGGTTGGGATCCACGAATTCCCTGCCGGCTGAAGCCCCTTATCTCTAATACATAGAGATCTACCCCCACCTTCTCCTGTGATTTACAGCAGGGCATCGTGGGCAGGATGATTATCCCTGACTCACAAGCATCAAGACGGAGCCGCCGCTAAGACGCCACCTCACCCAGAATCCGCGAGGAGACCATGCCTGAGCCGTGCCATCCCGCGACGCCGCAACCGGAATGACTGGGAGCTACTCTACGCCGAAGAGCAAGCCTAGTCACCCCAGCACTCGCCGATCCCTACAGAGGAACTTGACCACAGGACCACGCAAATCATTTGAACTTTCCTCCGGACACTGAAGTTAATTAGTGACCCTTCCGGCTTGGGCCTAACCTTCTAGAAAGAGAAAAGTCTTGTAAATCCTTTCGGATTTCATTGTTTTTCATTCATATTTTGTTTTGGCGCCATTGAGCTGCTTTATTTTTATTGCTGCATAATGTTATGCAGATTTGTGAGTAAATAAAATACAAGTGTACAAATAATTCTGAACCCTTTGGTCAGACTGATGAGAGTGGAAGTAATTTTCATGTAAAAACCTACTTCTCTCTGTCTGCCATTTAGAGCAAACTACCACTTGTATTTCATTTAATCATACGAGCCAGAACCTGGGAAAAAATATAAATTTATTAGATGAAAAGGGGCCGGGAAAGTTGCTCACCTCCCACACCCTAGAGAAGTGGGCTAAAGGCACATTTTCTAATTGAAAATTTAGCACACTAAAAGTCTTCCCTAGAGACTTCGCCTTTAACCCATTACCTCGTCACAGTAACATAATTATTGAAGTAGAAA
>CM065704.1:5239208-5274208 GCA_017654935.2 Phymorhynchus buccinoides
GAGAGAGAGAGAGAGAGAGAGAGAGAGAGAGAGAGAGAGAGAGAGAGAGGGGGAGGGAGCCAGACAGAGACAGAGAGAGAGACAGAGACACACAGACAGAGACAGAGACAGATAGAGAGACACAGAGAGAGACAGAGACAGAGAGAGACAGAGACAGATAGAGACAGAGAGAGAGAGAGAGAGATAAGTCGGAAGTCGGAAATGTTACTGAATATGGGCCAACAGCCCCTTTCAGTGGGGGTAACATGCAAACATTGAACAAAACCATGCACATCATTTTATGACAAAATAACATAGGTTGACACATCAAGATTAATTGTATGCTTTGAAAAGACTAAAGAAGAACACTATTTATCAATATTTCCCATACAAATGACACATAAATCAGAGAGAGAGAGAGAGAGAGAGAGAGAGAGAGAGAGAGAGAGAGAGAGAGAGAGAGAGAGAGAGAGAGAGAGAGAGAGAGAGAACTTGAAAACTTGAAAACTTAAACTTTATTTTCCAAGGATATAGATTTTAGGCAACGCCTATTCTTCCAATCTGTCCTTGATACATATATACTTAACACAAAAGACAAACATGGCAAGGCATACTATTACGCATACAGAGCTGAATACAAAGGTAGCAAAGCAGTTGATATTATGAAACATAGATAGGCTGAAATATGGGATTATAACAGTTGTCTCTGTCTCTGTCATAAGAGAGAGAGAGAGAGAGAGAGAGAGAGAGAGAGAGAGAGAGAGAGAGAGAGAGAGAGAGAGAGAGAGAGAGAGAGAGAGAGAGAGAGAGAGAGAGAGAGAGAGAAGAGAGAGAGAGAGAGAGAGAGAGTACGAACGAACGAAACTGTTTTTATTGAGGGAAAAAGAGTAAGCACACAATGGGCTTTTTTACATCTTGCCCTCAAACAAACATGCAAGAAAATCAATATATTCAACACAAAAATAATGAAGCATGCAAAAAGTAATCATCGAAGAATTATCCATGAAGAAGAAAAAATAGATACAACAAAACCGTTATCCATATTGTATATATTAGTCTATGCTAATGTTGATTGTCGTAAAAAGACCAATTATTATACAGGCACAAAAGTTTGCTATCGTTTTGGGTTTTTCCCCCCAAGCTGTTCTATACATTGTTTCCTGTTGCGAAATATATAGGGGAAGACGGGGTAAAAAGCCCATGTGCGAGTAAGAATCCCATGCCAATTATCTCATGAAATAAAGAAACTTTCAGTCAAAATGTGCCCATGAGACGAATGCTAAACATCAAGACTCGTCTCATGGGTTAAATGTGACTGAAATTTTCTTTATTTCACGGGGGGGGGGGGGGGGGGTGGGTGCACGGTAGCCCCCTTCACCTTGGGTACTATATTATATTATGTGGCAGTCATGGTCGGAAACGACTGACTGATATACACTATTACATTACAGTGGCACCATATGTGACCTAGCACCACAAAAGAGACATTAAGTGTCAAAATGACCATTCTGAGAAAAGTATAACTGTACAACCTTTGGACAATTCTCGGCAAATGTAAAGATGTGCCACTCCCCCTGCATTTCTCGGTTAATTCCATTTTTCAGTTTTTGTCTTTCTTACCATGCATACAGCTGTATTTTATGAACATGTTTAGCTAATAACCTTTTTGGAATACTAACCCTATCCCTAACCCTAGCCCTAAGCCTAACCCTACCCCCCACCCTATAAGACGGGAAAACTCAACGAACCACAACTGTGACAAATCGCGGTGTACTGCAGTACATAGTGGGGTGTAGGGTTAGGTTTAGGGCTAGTGTTAGGGATAGGGTTAGTATTCCAAAAAGGTCATTAGCTGAAAATGTTCCTAAAATACAGCTGTATGTATGGTAAGAAAGGCAATAACGGAAAAATATAATTAACCGAGAAATGTAGGGGGGGGGGGGGGGGGGGGGGGGGGGGGGGGGGGGGGGGGGGGTGGGGGGGGGGGGGGCGGTGGCACATCTATGATCTTGACCGTTACCCAATTCTCTTTCTATTAATAGACAAACCACGAAAGGGACTTTAAGTGTCAACATGACCATTCTGAGAAAGTTATACCTGTAAAACTTTCGGACAATTCTCTTTCTATTGATACAAGAACCGTTCTTTTATCTTTTTCAGTTCCAGAGGTATGAGCATTTAAAGTTAGTAGGGTGAGCGTTGGCCATTTTGAGAAAGCACAGGTCTAGCCTAGCTGAAACAAATGCATCGACGTACTCGCTTTAAAGCACTTATAAGATCATTTAGAGACCATATTAAAGATTGTCCTTTATAAATATGAAGTAACTCGTTTTAAAGCACTTATAAGATCATTTAGAGACCATATTAAAGATTGTCCTTTATAAATATGAAGATAAGATGTTAGAGAACACAAAAATACTAATAACTCCAAATTGACAACAACAAAAAAGAGAGTTTTGACTTTGCAAGCCTGTTGTGAGAAACTAGCTCAGCGACTTAATGTCCCTTTCGTGGTGCTAGGTCACAGTTGACATACCTTTGTTATCCATATTGTATTAGTCTATGCTAATGTTGATTGTCGCAAAAAGACCAATTATTATACAGGCACAAAAGTTTGCTATCGTTTTGGGTTTTTCCCCCCATGCTGTTCTATACATTGTTTCCTGTTGCGAAAGACATAGGGGAAGACGGGGTAAAAAGCCCATGTGCGAGTAAGAATCCCACCCCGATTATCTCATGAAATAAAGAAACTTTCAGTCAAAATGTGCCCATGAGACGAACGCTAAACATTAATGCTCGTCTCATGGGTTAAATGTGACAGAAATTTTCTTTATTTCACGAGATAATTGGCATGGGCTTCTTACCCACCCATGGGCTTTTTACCCTGTCTTCACCTATGTCGAGCGTTAGCAGCTTTTAAAAGAAGGGAACATTATATCATTGTTACAGTGTTATCAGTCGCTTAGTAGAAATAAAATAGTATGTATTTCTGGTGTAGTTTAATATACGCGATGTGATTAAAAGAAGCAAAATAAATGTGCTGAAGTTGCGTCGATAAATCTGTTTTGACAGAGTGTGTGCGTTTGCAGGTGTGCGTGTGTGTGTGAGTGCGTGCATACGTGTGTGTGCGTGCGTGCGTGTGTGCGTGCGTGCGTGTGGGAGTGTGTGCGTGCGTGCGTGCGTGTGCGCGCGCGTGTGTGTGTGTGTGTGTGTGTGTGTGTGTGTGTGTGTGTGTGTGTCGGCTGTACGCAGCGGGGAGACCAGTGAAAACTGAAAACAGACACATACGTACTTTGCCCATTATGGCCTTTTGGCATGGGAACGAAGAAGAAGAAGAAGAAGAAGAAGAAGAAGAAGAAGAATTACATTATTGTATTAATATTAATGGTGGACAGTAGGCTAATCTGCCTGACATCCCATTTTCACAACAATATCGAACTGGCGATGAATACGTACCATTCAAAAGTACAGCGCAACCTCCCTTTTAAGACCTCGAAAGATCATCCAAACTAAGACCTTCAGCGGGAGGGAGTTGCATAAATTAAGGAAGGTTACACTGTACATAATTTCAAAATGAAGAGCAGACCACAAAAAACAACAACACTGCAACAGCGCAAACCTCCGACAAGGAAGACAACGCATTCAAGTGCCTTGTTCACGAATAGGTAGGGGAAGACGGGGTAAAAAGCGCATGGGCGGGTAAGAAGCCCACCCCAATTATCTCATGAAATGAAGCAAATTTCAGTCTCATTTTGCCCATGAGACGAGCGTTAATGTCTAGCATTCGTCTCATGGGCAAATTTGACTGAAATGTTCTTTATTTCATGAGATAATTGGGGTGGGCTTCTTACCCGCCCATGCGCTTTTTACCCCGTCTTCCCCTATCTGCAGTCACGCCAAATAGCGGAAGATGGGATGGCATCAAAACAGCTGAATCGTTCAAATTAATCCAACAAACAGAAAATTAGTATGAACAGACTCAGGAGAGCCTATTTAACATTTCCTGACGTAGGGACATCAACATGTATGAGTCTATCGTTGTTTATTTGGTATTTTAAAATCGGTAGCTAAGCAGACGAAAATGGAGGACCGCCATTGAAAAAGAAGTCGCAGATAATGCTTCTTCAACAAATCTTGTTTGAAAAAAATAAACTTAGCATGCAAATATCTTTATTTACCGCACATTATGTTTCTTTTACGTTTAATTTAGTAAAATACAGCATTATTATTTTATATTCTATTATTTTATTACACATCCTTTTCATTTTAACCAATCAGGTTTTGAAAGCAGTCCCGGAACAAATGTAAGAACGAAAGTAAGATGACGCCAGTGCTTTTCGTCATTGTTCCTAATCAAGTCATTAATCGCATTATGTTACGCAGTTTTTATTCCAATCGATTACAGAGGTGAGTAAGTAAGTGATTACGATTGTGCTTTTGTATAATGTGGAATGGGTACACTGATAGACTAGGCCTTGACTTCAACAGATTGAGTTGCAAGAAACAGTTTAGATCTAGATACTGTACACTCTTCTTCTTCTTCTTCTTCTTCTTCTTCTTCTTCTTCTTCTTCTTCTTCCTCTTCTTCTTATGTTAAAAGGCCCATAGTCACCGAGCTGACCATTCTGGCCCCTTTTCTTGGTTTATTGAACATCTAGATCTATTCTGGCCATGCCAGAGTATTGTAGAATGTACTCAGCCAGAGTAGCGATTGTGCAAAAAGCAAATGAGCATGTGTGTGTGTGTGTGTGTGCGCACTAGCATGTGTGTGTTTGTGTGTGTCGTGTGTGTGCACGCTTGTGTTTGTGCCTGACAGTCTGTGTGTGTGTGGGTGGGGGGGCTATATATATATCTATGTGTGTGTGTGTTTGTGTCTCTTGTGTGTGTGCGTGTGAGTGTGTGTGTGTGTGTGTCTGTGTATATCTATGTGTATGTCTGTGGGTGAGTCTCTGTGTGTATGTGTGTGTGTGTGTGTGTGTGTGTGTGTGTGTGTGTGTGTGTGTGTGTGTGTGTGTGTGTGTGAGAGAGAGAGAGAGAGAGAGAGAGAGAGAGAGAGAGAGAGAGAGAGAGAGAGAGAGAGAGAGAGAGAGGAATGTGCGTTAATGACCAACCCCCCTTCCCTCTTTTTTGTGACTCGCACTAATATTATTGTTGTTGTTGTCTTACCCTGACTTAAAGACTCCAGGGATCATCCCAACAGCTGAAGCCCTTGAACACTATGGTACAAATGCACCAGCTAGGGATGAGAACATTATGTGTGAGACCGTTTTTGATTACCCCGCCACGAGAGCAGCCACACTCCGACTCCAGAGGAAATTAATATTATTAAATGGGTTTGCTTGCTGATGGAGTGTCAGTGACTTAAAAGCTTTGGTGTATAACAAATTGTTAACAGGCATTGTCTTAACCAGTAATCAATAAAAAGTAATCATCCATTATATCTCTAACTGGAGAGGGGTTAAAGGGGGAAATAAGTCATTTTGGGCAGATAAATGTTTTCATTATGGCTTTATTGTGCAGACTGTCAGTGAATTATAATTATATCAGTCACTTTCAACAGTTTTTAGCTTTCTTCACTTACCTTTAAAAAAGGTTATGCTTAGTTTACCTCATTGGTCCCTTGCCATATTTTTTGTTTAATCATGTAACTATGTGATCCAAATGCTTCTGGCATTGAAGGGGGTAAATGCTGAATTTAAAATGTCCCTAAATCCTAAATCGACAAACACACCATAAGAAACTACCATGCCAAATGTCATGCTTGTTATATGAAAATACCCAACTCTACAATTTCTTTTATAAAATATCTCTTTGCGATCAATATGCCCTTGGCACTGAAGGGGTTAAAGGTTGAATTGCAATTGTCCCTGCATCAGAAATTGATAAACACACCATAAGAAATTACCATGCCAAATTTCATGCTTATTGTATGAAAACACCCAACACTACATTTAAAAAAATTATAACTGTCCTCGATCAAAATGCCCTTGGCACTGAAGGGGTTAAAGGCTGAATTGAAAATGTCCCTACATCAGAAATTGTTAAACACACCATAAGAAAATGTCATGCCAAATTCCATGCTTGTTTCTTGAAAATGCATACCACTAGAAGTTTATTTACTTATTACTGTTTGCAATAAAAAATGTTATTGGCATTGAAAGGGTTAAAGGCTGACTTGCAAATGTCCCTACGTCAGAATTTAACAAAGACACCATAAGAAATTATCATGGCAAATTTCATCCTTGTTATATGAAAATGCTCAATACTAGAATTTTTTGTTGAATTAAAATTCCGCTATAAAAATGCATTTGGCATCAAAAGGGTTAAAGGCTGAATTGAAGGTATCCCTCTGTCAGAAATGAATAAACGCACCGTAAGAAACCACCATGTCAAATGTTATGCTTTTTACATGAAAATGCCCAACACTATAAAAATATTTTAATCAAATAACTGTTTGCGATTAAAATGCGCTTGGCACTGAAGGGGTTAAAGCCTGAATTGCAAATGTCCCTACGTCAGAAATTGATAAACACACCATAGGAAACTATCGTACCAAATTTCATGCTTATTACATGGAAATACCCAACACTATAATTATTTTTAATTATATCTGCCCGCAATCAAAAGGTCCTTGGCACTGAAGGGGTTAAAGGCTGAATTGAAAATGTCCCTCCGTCAGAAATCGATAAACATGTCATAAGAACCTATCATGCCAAATTTCATGCTTGCTTCATGAAAATGCATACCACTAGAATTTTTTTAATTTTATTTTTGTCCCCCCCAAAAAAAATACACTTGGTACTGAAAGGGTTAAAGGCTGAGTTCCAAATGTCCCTACGTCAGGAATTGATAAACACACCATAAGATACCATCATACCAAATGTCATGCTTGTTGCTTGAAAATGCATAATTCTTCCATTATCTCTTCCACTAAAAGACACTGTATACTAATCCGCTGGCTGCAAGCCGGGTCACTTGTTATTTATTCTATTAAGCATCACTTGCCGTCATCCAATAGGGCATTTGCCACGAGTGTTCGTTCTCTATTCTAGACTACTAATTTGCCCGCGCTCGTTCTGCCCGAGTTACGCTGACCTTTCTAATTCAACTCTCTAAATTCAACTCAATGAAATTCAAGGTAACCGGCACGCGGCATGTATGCCCTATTGAAATAGGTATGAACACTGCATTATTTTATAGCTGCATTTGAATCTATGTGATGCATTCATTAGATCTAGATTTAAAACTTGTAACCATGATTGTGCAAAAAAAATTCTGTTACGTCGCGACTTGCGTAGTAACATAATGTAGGAGAACACTTTTAACGTTTGCTAGTCAGGGCTTCTTTGCAAATAACTCTAGAAATGTTTTGATGAATCCGGATTTACGGATTGAATCAGGCAGACACATACACTCAAGTCTAATCAAGATTATCTGAAAGGCGAGAGATGTGTTGGTTTACTTGCAATAAAAGTATGATGAAGGGTCCTGCACAGATCTAGCTGACGTTATTGAGACGGTAACGACTCAATATCAAAGATATTCTAAAAGGGTAATATGGACTACTTAAGAGCTCGGCGAACCGGCTGATAGAGTTATCGTTAGTGCGAACAGTACATGTACACTATTCACAGTGGAGGCTATCCAAAAACTCAGACTGGAACTTGAACGGAGAATTCAACTGGCCTATCGACGTGTAAAATGTGTCCTGTTTAAAAGGGACATAACCAGTGTTTCTGTCCTCACTACTCATATAGGGAAAAGAGACCGGATGCTTATCTTCCCTTATACAGTCTTTGTTATAGGCCTGCGTCACACAAGACGCTTCATAGCATTAACATTGCAATAATGTATGATAATGGTATCAATTATATCTAGACTAAATACTTGTGACGTCAACTTTCTTGGCAACAGCGTATTATTCCACCATTTCCCCTCGCGCTTTTACGCCAAGACTATGCATTCTTAATGATATGCAAGTGATATTTATGATATCTAAGGATATGCTTTTTTTCATCTAACGTTGTACAGCTTTCTTTACGACTGTTGGAGATCAGTGTATACGTTGATGTGGCGTGAAGAAAATCTAATACAGGACTCCCTTCCTTTTGTGCCAGCTCAGATTAGAGGTAGGTAGGTGGTTGGTTGAAGAAAAGTGATGACCACTTGTGGTACGTGGGCTGTGAGCCACAGGGTAACATCATTAACATCTGGCTTCCTTCCTTGTTAGTAGCTAAGCCAAGGCACTGATTATTTTTCTTTCCACATTCAGATAAAGGTGAACGCCACGAGGTCTAGTCCAGTAATTGGAAGAAGAAGAAGAAGTGGTCCCCTTTGACAAAACCCCATTTTCCTTTTCATACGGCAAGGTTTTAAGATGGAAGAGCACAATACCTCTTAGATGGTTGTGGTATGCAAGAATAGGGCGTAGATCGGTATGTATGCAACTAAAAGCTGGCTATTTCTCAGTTATTATGAAGCGCATCAATGTTCAACCTAGCATAGTGCATAATAGTGTTTCTGCCTGCAAGAATTGCCTTACACAAAAAGAATAAAGAAGTCAGATCGACAGTTCTGGAATGTAGGCTCTCAGTCTCTGCCATTTAATACCATCAGTGTTTCTCTTCCAAAGAGACAAACAGTTTGTACTCACTTTGACACTTCTACCACATTTCTACCTCAACCAAACTGACTGCCAATATATGCCTCAGAATGCTGAAGAAGACCACGAGATGTGATAGAAATATTCAAACAAGTGAGTAAAACAACTCTTTGTGTCTGTGGAAGGGAAACAATGATAGTAGATAGACAGTTCTTGCAGGCACCCGTCAATGAGTCTTTCTGATGAGACAATAAACCGAGGTCCCGTGTGCCCATGTACTTAGCATACGTTAAGCTCAGTGGCAACGAAAAAGTTGTTATTTGGGCACAATTTAACCCACCCCCTCCCCCTTTCCTTCCTCATCAGTCACACAAAAATCGCATGCAAAAAAAGAAGAACAAAACTAAAAATTGGGTGGCGCGCCTCTGGCTGCGACACGCTCTCAAGGTGGAAGCAACCCGAATTTCGCAGAGACGCCTCTGTGACTGTAAAGTACCTAATATCTAATACCTAAAAATGTATGATGTATCAATGAGCGAACTACAAACATATGCCAAAATAAAAATTGCAATCTTTGACATACATGGCTGTGGTTCTAAATGATCTGATGTTCGTCCGTCCCGAAGGATGAAGACCATCCGTCAACAGTTCCAATGTCAAAGGGTTCAGGATGTGGGGTGGGTACGAAGATGACTGATGAATCCGATGCTGGCTTTGAAGATTGTGTGACAGTGGCCCACTGGGGACAGGAAAGAGAATTGAGGGGATCTGCTGGAGTTGGAGAATTTCTGCTGATCATGCTATTTTTTGTTGTTGCGCTTATCGACGTGCTAGCTGGGCTGTCCCGATTCGGTGAGCCTCGAACTTGGCAGCACCACGCCATGCTGATCGGTTTTGGGCCAACACTTCCCAGGAGAAAATGTTGATGTCAAAGTCCTTCAGGGACACTTTGAGGGTGTACTAATAGACGCTATACAAGCACCCAAAAGAAGCTTCACCTATTTTGGGGGTTCCATCGACTGCGATGGAGACTGTAAGATGAGAAGCTCGAGTGCAAAGTGGGGAAAGCCTCATTCGCATTTCACTAGCTGGATACAATTTGGAGAAGAAAAACAATCATCAAGAAGACATGGAAGAATAAACGGAGAACATTAATGACAGCAACAAGAAAATAGTGCAGATATGCAATGCCATTGGGATTCACTTTACTATATGACTATTAAGAAAACGATCAGTGTCTGAAAACCAGCCGCAATAAGAAACTGATTTTTGTTCACTTGACAGATTATCAAGATGTTCATAGGGCCTTTATTTTGGCACCAACAGAAACATTCTGTTTTGTGAACTTAATGGCAACGAAATATAGTTTTCATTCTAATTAATTAATTTCATTTACACTTACTTGTCGTAATTTTTATTTTAAGGATCTATGTAAGTTTATATATGTTACGCCCAATCCGTGAAATTGTCTATTTCATGAAATGGGCAAAATATTTTGCCCAATTCATGAAATGGACAATGTATATCACATTTTTCAATGTCCATTCACACAGGTATTGATTAAGGTTGAGTCAACAGTAGCACTCTTTTCTACATTGTATGTTCACCCCCATCCTGTTCCCCAACTCTACCAACTCTGGGGCATGCCTGAGCCACATGTATCAAACGTTTCATCAAATTAAGTCTGAATAAAAAAAAGCTTAAGCTCATCTTTAGTTATTATTTTTTATTTGTTTGAACCAATTCTTGATCTCTGTATGTTAATGAACAAAAACCATTTATTATTCATATTGCTTTTCTAAATGGCAGGTTTTAAACTGGCTATTTCACGAACTGGGCAAATAGTTGTGCCCATTTCATGAAATGGGCAATTTCACGGATTGGGCGTAACATATATACATAATTATGCATGTCTGTTTGTCCATCCAGGTCTCTGTATAACATTGGACCACGGTGAACACAGAGGACACCATGAATAACACCACCATAACCACCACCACGCTTGCTACACCACGCACCTCCATGGCTCTGGTCCAAGCGAAGGCCATCCGTAACTCCTACATGTGGGTGCTGGTGGGCGTGGGCTTCCCGGGCAACCTGGCCTGTCTGGCCACTGTGCTGTCCATGCCGGTCACCACGGCCACCATCTATGTGGCACTGCTGGCTGTTGCGGACAGCCTGGCTCTGCTGGTCAAGCTCGTCTTCCACCAGATCGCCACTCACGGCAGGATGACCAAAGCGGCTTGCGTCCTCTTATTCACGCCCTCGTTCTTCAGCTGCTATGCCAACTGGGTGTTGGTGCTCATCTGCTTTGAACGCTTCTTCACCGTGTGCTTTCCTCTCAAGAAAAGGGTGTACATCACCAAAAGAAGAGTTTACATCAGTGTCGCTGTGTTAGCACTGGCCATGGCTATCTGCTTCATCCCGACCCCCTTCTTTTACTTTGATCCAATATATGATGGATATGCTTGCAATGAAAGTAGTAATGAAGTTGCACAAAATGTCAAGACATTGTTTTTATATTATGTCCTCAATTGTATCTACTTTTTCATCCCTTTTCTCTTGATCACCGTGTTTATCGTTCTCATCATTGTTGGTCTAGGGCGGAATCGACAGTCAATTCGACGGACGAACATGAGAGTATCAGGCGGTACCACCAATGGCAGTGCTGAGCGGTCTATGAGCATCATGCTGCTGGCTGCTGGCCTGGTATTTCTGGTGCTGACTCTGCCTGTCTGCCTGTATCAACTGGGCCTGGATAAACTCTTTGACAACGAAGTGACAGAGGAATACTCAAAGGAGTTCCTTCTATACCAGGTGTTTACCATGCTGAGTGATGCCAACCACGCTGTCAATTTTGTCATCTACTTCGTCAGCGCTGCCAAGTTCCGCAGGAGATTTATGAAGCTGCTGAAGCGCTGCCTTCGTCTTGCCTAGGGTGAGATTCAGTTTATTGTTTGTGGCTCAAGCCACAAACCTATAACTCACTTTGTCAGTCGGTCGGTCGGTCGGTCGGTCTGTCTGTCGGTCGGTCCAAAATTGTCGCACATTTTGACAAAATGTTGCACTTCAAATCGAGGCTACACTTCAAATTGAGGCCGCTCTTTAACATGATGTATTTTAAAAGCGTACAAAATAATAAACATACGTAATACAGACACTACAACAGACACGGCGAGTATGCGGTGCTTCTTTCGATGAGCATAAGTAGGATACATAGTTTTAAATGTTTTCCAAAAGATATAAAAAGTTACGAAATGGTGCAGAGATAACATTCTGGTTTACAGATTAAAATTATTGAAAAGCCAGGGGAGGTGACTCATGATTGGAGTGGTAAAAATAGACCGCGTGCCACAAACTATTGCGATTTCGCGCTTGTTTTACCACAATCTTAGAAAACAAATGCAAAATGAAGAGGGTAGCAAAAAAACATGATTTTGGAGCACCATGGTTGTGTTCATCATTTTGTTATCAGTATCGATAGCTGGATCTCCATAAAGAGATCACATGCACGAGAAAAGAAGGGAGGGGAGAGCCAGAGAAGCGGCGGGTATGTATGCTAGTTTTTCTTTGTTTGTTGGTTGGTTAACATTGGGGCTGGTTGAAGTAATGTTAAATATTGTGGAAATAGGGGCTTAATGTAGGTATAAAGATGAGCACAGATCGTGACCAGATGTGTAGTTTTGCACATACATTTCTATTCTGGGTTTAAATAGATGTCTTATTCACCAACGACTCATATATAGGCTTAAGTTGACTTTTTTCTCTCCAAAGAAAGAACAATGGCAACTAGCTTTAAGCTTATACTGTGCCTGCTTTATTATTATAATGTTCATAAGGTGGCTGGTAAATGCAAGAATTAGTAGCCTACTAACATGCTTTACATACATAAATGAAATAAAATTTAATAATAATAATAATAATTATACTACTACTACTACTACTACTACTACTACTACTACTACTACTACTACTACTACTACTACTACTACTAATAATAATAATAATACATAGCAATTATATAGCGCTTTTCCTTAGAATCAAACTCAAGGCACTCACATTCACTGATTCACACGCAATTGGGCTAACATACACTATCATTCTACACATTAATTCGACCATCATCTAATTTATGTGAGATTTACAGAAATCGAGGTGAGATGTGATAAGTGCTGTAACAATGCGGTTGCATGAGCTGGTTGAGAGGAATTACCGAATGAACGCAATATTACGTCTCAGTTCGATAAAACGTGCACGGCAAACATTACTGATTATGATCATGCATTGAAAGGGTTTGGTCGATTGTAACCTCGAGGTGCTTAACTGATGATTTGAAGGGAACAGTGCTACCTCCAATGTCTGCGGACTCACTGCCAATTATTTCTAGACGACTGAGGGAACCAACAGCTTCCAAGATTGTCAGGGAAAATAAAGAAAGCAAAGGGTAAAGTAGAAACCGTCAGTTTATCTAGCAATAAAATACAAGGACCGTTTTGCCAAATCATGGACTTTGGAAAAGCATTGATTCAACACCCTGTTTAGTGGAGAATGTGTCCGAAACAACCCTCGTCACAGTCAAGATTAACGAATAAACAATGTTAAAGCATTGATTCAACACCCTGTTTAGTGGAGAATGTGTCCGAAACAACCCTCGTCACAGTCAAGATTAACGAATAAACAATGTTAAAGCATTGATTCAACACCCTGTTTAGTGGAGAATGTGTCCGAAACAACCATCGTCACAGTCAAGATTAACGAATAAACAATGTCACAGCATTGGATACTCACTAAAGGGTCCCCAATAAACAGTGTGTTGAATGCTTTTCCGAAGTCCATGATTTGGCAAAACGGTGCCCATCTTTCGATGGCTTAGAGTCAAAGCGGATTATCTTTGATGGTGCATTGACTTATTGTGGAACGTATTGCCCCCCAAAACAACAACTTGTATGAAATAAGACTTTCAACTTACAGCTAAAAACAATATAACTTGTATGAAATAAGACTTTCAAAAAACGTATAGCTAAAAACAATATAATTTGTATTAAATGAAACTTTAAAAAAAGTATGAAATGGAGATTATGCTGTTGATATTTACGTCTTTTTTGGCTTACAAGTTATCATTTTTAGCAATAACTTCCCCATAATATGCCAATGGACCATCCGATGAAGATAATCCGTTTTTAATCTGTGTAAATTTTGTATCGCTGGTAAACAGAGACCCTGCGATGTTCAGCAGAAGAATAAGAAATGCGTATGTAAAACTACTATAGTATTATGTGGTCATGGCTTGTGCCCATTTGCATGCTTAAATAATTTCCCATTTTCACAAAATATAAACACCACTTCAACACGCCTCAATCAATTGTGTCTATGGTCCTTAACATTTGTGTGTGTGTGTGTGTGTGTGTGTGTGTGTGTGTGTGTGTGTGTGTGTGTGTGTGTGTGTGTGTGTGTGTGTGTGTGTGTGTGTGTGTGTGTGTGTGTGTGTGTGTGTGTGTGTGTGTGTGTGTGTGTGTGTGTGTGTGTGTGTGTGTGTGTGTGTGTGTGTGTGTGTGTGTGTGTGTGTGCGTGCGTGCGTGTGCGTGTGTGTGTGTGTGTGTGTGTGTGTGCGTGTGCGTGTGCGTGTGTGTGTGTGTGTGTGTGTGTGTTTGTATACAGAAAAGGAAAATAAAATGGCCGTCTCAGCAGAGGTTCTTTAGACAAAATGCTACAATTCTCAGAATAGTTAAGCGCACACAACATGGAATAACTGGAAAATTGTCTTTAAAATTCGTTCATACGTCTTAAAGGTGGACCCTGACGGATGAGTTTTTGCAAGAAACACGTCGAGAGCACGAGAAAGACAGTCTTTTCAAGGATCGGAACACTCACTTTGCTCTGGTTTCCTAGAAATTAAACCGTCAAAACGGCGATTCCTCCTTGGCGGAGATGCCGGAGAGAGTAGCCATTTTGGATGGGGTGGGTGGAGGTCACTCATTGTGGTTGAAGTGTTTTCTTTTTTTGTAGTGCAGTAAAAAACAAAAATGGAGCAATTTTCTTGGTTGTGAGCGAAACTCAGAAAAACTATAAAATTATTTTTTTTAAAATTAAAACGGCTTGTATTGCGAAAATTTCGTGCAAACGATTTGGCGGCCATTAGAAAAGAGACGGCACACGCCTTCTCTTTGGGTGAAAGAATTTGACTTCCAGCACCTCCGCCAAGGAGGAATCGCCGATTTGAATTTCCAGAGCAGAGCAAAGTGAGTGTTGCAAAAGGCGTTTTCCTGGTGATCTCGACGTGTTTCTTACAAACACTCATCCGTCAGGGTGCCCCTTTAACAAATCTAACAGTAACCCTGCAGCGAAAATTCCACATCACTAGGAGATGATACGCAACGTGTACCAAAAAAAAAAGAAGAAAAAAAGAAGTGCCTATGCCTTTTGCTTCAGATTAGGCTTAACGAGTAGTAATGAGGGGAAGAATGCACAGGCAAGAAAGCGCATGGGCAAGGGTAAGAAATGCCCACCCCAATTATCTCATGAAATGAAGCAAATTTCAGTCTCATTTTGCCCATTGAGACGAGCTTTTCATGTTTAGCGTTTCGTCTCATGGGCAAATTTGACTGAAATTTGCTTCATTTCATAAGATATTGGGGTGGGCTTTTAAACCCGCCCATGCGCTTTTTACCCCGTCTTCCCCTAAATGAATGAGAAGAATGCACAGGCAAGAAAGGGGTATGAAAACAAACTGCGCTGCTAAAACACATAGAAACCCTCGTAGTTACAGGTAATAAGGTAATCGAGTGTTCAGACAGCTTTGTGTGACCCACTGTTGTTTTTTGTTTTAATCCTAACCACGTTTGTGGACCCTTTTCAAGTACTTTTTCGACCATTTGTCGACCCTTTTCCAACCATTTTGTCGACCCCTTTCAACCACTCTTGATGACTCTTTTCAACCACTTTGGTGGACCCTTTTCAACCACTCTTGATGACTCTTTTCAACCACGTTTGTCGACCCTTTTGAACCACGTTTGTCGACCCTTTTCAACCGCATTTGTCGACTCTTTTCAACCACTTTTGTGGACCCTTTTCAACCACTTTTGTCGACCCTTTTCAACCACTTTTGTCGACCCTTTTCAACCACTTTTGTCGACCCTTTTCAACCACTTTTGTCGACCCTTTTCAACCACATTAATTTTGTTGACCCTTTTCAACCACATTTGTCGACCCTTTTCAACCACTTTTGTCGACCCTTTCAACCACAACCACTTTTGTCGACCCTTTTCAACCACTTTTGTCGACCCTTTTCAACCACATTAATTTTGTCGACCCTTTTCAACCACTTTTGTCGACCCATTTCAACCACTCTTGTCGACCCTTTTCAACCACTTTTGTCGACCCTTTTCAACCACTCTTGTCGACTCTTTTCAACGACGTTTGTCGACTCTAACCACATTTGTCGACCCTTTTCAACCACTGTTGTCGACCCTTTTCAACCACATTAATTTTGTGGACCCTTTTTCAACCACATTTGTCGACCCTTTTCAACTACTTCTGCCGACCCTTTTCAATCACATTAATCGACCTTTTTCAACTACTTTTGCCGACCCTCTTCACCCATTTTTGTTGAACCTAACCACTGTTTCGGGGCCCTTTTCACCCATTTTTACAGACCGTTTTCAACCACTTTTGTCGAACTTAGCTGAAGTTAACTTGTTGATGGACAACAAAAGTGTGCGTGCGTGTGTGTGAGTATGTGTGTGTGGGGAAGGGGGAGGGGAGACACAATCCCCGGCAAAAGGCGACAAAAGTAGTTTCGAAGGTGTCCACAAAAATTGGTTGGTCGACAAGAGCGGTTGATTCAACCAAAAGTGGGTTGTTCATTGGTTGCTAGAGAGTAGAAATCAGTGAGTCAGCAGCTCCTGGGTAAGATTCATGAACCACGCGAAGTAAAGATGAACTGTTTTACCCGTTTGCTTTCTATTTCTGACTTTACGGTTGGCTGCAAAGATTATTTACTGTTTTGTCTTTTACTTATAGTGCTTCTTTGATCTACTCTCTCTCTCTCTCTCTCTATGTGTCTCTGTCTGTCTGTCTGTCTGTCTCTGTTTCTCTCTCTCTGTCTCTCTCTCTATCTCTCGCTCTCTCTCTCTCTCAATCTCTCTCTCTGTGTCTGGCTGTCTATCTGTGTCTCTCTCTCTCTCTCTCTCTCTCTCTCTCTCTCTCTTCTCTCTCTCTCTCTCTCTCTCTCCCCCGCTCTCTCTCTCTCTCTCTCTCTCTTTCTCAACCCCTCTCTCTCTCTCTCTCTCTCTCTGTGTGTCTGTCCCCTCTGTCCCCCCCCCCCCCGCTCTCTCTCTCTCTCTCTGTCTTCCCCTCTCTCTCTCTCTGTCTGTCCCCTCTCTCTCTCCCCCTCCCCCCCTCTCTCTCTCTCTCTCTCTGTCCTCCCTCTCTCTCTCTCTCTCTCTCTCTCTCTCTTTCTCTATCTCTCTCTCTCTCTCTCTCTCTCTCTCTCTCTCCCCCTCTCTCTCTCTCTCTTTCTCTCTCTCTCTACTTTTCTCTCTCTCTCTCTGTCTCTCTCTCTACTTCTCTCCCTCTCTCTCTCTCTCTCTCTCTCTCTCTCTCTCTCTCTCTCTCTCTCTCTCTCTCTCTCTCTCTCTCTCTTCTCTCTCTCTCTCTCTCTCTCTCTCTCTCTCTCTCTCTCTCTCTCTCTCTCTCTCTCTCTCTCTCTCTCTCTCTCTCTCTCTCTCTCAACCTCTCTCTCAAAAAAAGAAAGGCGGGGTGCCAGGAAGGAGGAATGTTATGGGGTCGCTACACTGCACACGATTCTATCCAAACGCGACCCGATTGTGACGTCGATGTTTGTGAGTCACGATTCACGTGAAATACTTCCGTCTAAAAATAATTCTACTATTTTTGTTCACTTATATAACCTTACTCATGTAAATCCTCCCAATACACAAATCAAATACAATGTCTGATACCAAAAAGATAGGTGAAGACGGGGTAAAAAGCCCATGGGCGGGTAAGAAGCCCATGCCAATTATCTCATGAACTAAAGCAAATTTCAGTCACATTTTGCCCATGAGACGAGTGTTAATGTTTAGCGTTCGTCTCATGGGCAAATTTGACTGAAATATGCTTTATTTCATGAGAATAATGGGCGACTTAGTGGGATATTTTTTCCCGCCAGGGGGCATGACGCTCGAGAGGGGCTTATCACGCTATATTCTTAGTTGGGGATAAAAAGAGAGCGAGAGATAGGGAGGAGTCCAACCCTCTCTCTCTCTCTCTCTCTCTCTCTCTCTCTCTCTCTCTCTCTCTCTCTCTCTCTCTCTCTCTCTCTCTCTCTCTTTCTCTACTTCTCTCTCTCTCTCCCTCTCTCTCTGTCCCCTCTCTCTCTCTTTCTCTCTCTCTCTACTTTTCTCTCTCTCTCTCTACTTCTCTCCCTCTCTCTCTCTCTCTCTCTCTCTCTCTCTCTCTCTCTCTCTCCTCTCTCTCTCTCTCTCTCACTACGCCCAACTAAGGATATAGCGTGATAAGTCCCTCTCGAGCGTCATGCCCCCTGGCGGGAAAAAAATCCCACTAAGTCGCTGATTGGCATGGGCTTCTTACCCGCCCATTGGCTATTTAACCCGTCTTACCCTACCGATATTTCATCAGATTCGTGCTACGGAAAACTACAAATATACGCTTAGTGAACAGAACTGGTAGGATTTCAGGTTGTTTCTCTGCTGCCAACTTGGACCAAGTGACGTCTGCTAACCGATCCGAAGAGCCATCAGTTTTATTAATACATAAACTATATTAACTATTGTGAAGAAAGAGAAGTCTGTCCCTTTCCTTGACATCAAGGTCTCCATTCACCTTGACTCAAACAAGCTCCACACATCAGTCCACTACAAGCCAACTGACGCTCACTCCTATCTCAACTTCTCTTCCAGTCACCCCCCTTCCACGAAAACGAGCATCCCCTACTCCCAGTTTCTCAGGCTTCGTCGTCTCTGCAGTTCAGACGAGAACTTCAAGTCTGAGGCCACGGAGATGAAACGTTTCTTTCAGACACAAGGGTACCCTGACAACACCATTGAAGCAGCACTGCAGAGAGCTAGCGACACCCCCAGAGCACGCACCCTTCGTCCCACTGAGAGGCAATCAGCTGCGGAGAGCCGACCCGTGCTGTGCATTACATACCATCCTCACAACATCAAAGTGAAGAACATTCTACTCAAAAACTTCACCATCATTCAAACTGACCCGCTTCTTCAAGAAGCATTTCCTGAGCCACCTCTTGTAGCATACGAGAGAGATACAAATATCAGGGACCACCTTGTGCGTTCACGTCTATTGTGGCTCAGTTTTGTTATTCATTTTTTTGCTCAAGCAGTGCTCCCTTAATGTTCATGTGGACAGCGAAACAGCCTAGTTGTTGCTGTTGAAATTTTGCTCATAAAAAGTCAGCAAAAAAACACCCAATTACGCTGACAGTCTGCTGATAAAACAAAAAGCACTGCATGTATATATCTGCTCTTATTGTTAAGTCGTCACTTCTTTATTATTTCACATGAGGTATGCATGATTATATGTTTTTTCAGTGCCATTTTTTTCTTTTCTTTGCATAGGCCTGTATTTGAATACAACGGTCTCATCGTTAGCAGTGGACAACAATGTGACGTTTATATATATATATATATATATTCTCTTGTAGAATGTCTTTTTTGCTCGGGTTGGCATCCACTGGACAGTCAAATTGCAGGCCGATCATGCAAACTGATGAGACCTTCTCTTAGGTCGAAACAGCTGTCTTTGCATAAGGCACTGTCCCTCCCCCATTGGGAGAAAAAGTAAATCAGCACAATTTTATATATATATATATATTTATTTTTTTAACACGGAACATTACTCAAAGTTAACGTTAACTGGTTTTGTTTCTGAGGTTCACAAATAAAGACATTGGACACAGAAAAGTTTTATCAAAGCAAACTATATATATATATATATATATATATATATATATATATATATATATATATATATATATATATGGCTTCAGATATTATTGTAATATGTAAGCAGGACCAGACCAGAGGCGGAAATATAGTGGACGACACAGTAGTAAGCAAAGGGAAAAGGCAGAGTCAAAGAGAGTGACAGATTAGAGGAAGGCATTAGCACAGAACTTCCAGAAGGTGGGGAAACTATTTGCATCAGGTATTAGGTACTTTATAGTCACAGTGGCGTCTCTGTGAAATTCGGGTTGCTCCCACCTGGAGAGCGCGTTGCAGCCAGAGGCGCACCATTTTACCCAATGTAAAAAAAAAATGGCATGCCATTTTTGTGTGACTGATGAGGAAGGAAAAGGGTGGGGGGTTAAATTTTGACCAAATGACTTTTTCGGTGCCACTGCGTTTAACGTGTGCTAAGCGCATGGGCACACGGGACCTCGGTTTATCGTCTCATTCGAAAGACTCCACGGTTCAGACCTTTAGGCCTAGTGCAAAGCGAGAGGGAAATTCCCCTGTACCCAGGACCAAACTCCGTTTTTTTGGGACACAATTGGTTGGTAGTGGAAGGTTTAACGTCCTCATAGCCGAGGCTCTTAGGGACAAGTTTCGCTGGTGCTGAGTCGGTGTTTTTTTTACACAAGGTGAACACGTTACCTTTGTACTGAACTCCCCCCCCTCAGAGAGACTCGTGGAGGGGGTGGGGTCATCCAGCTCCCCGTATGGAGGAACGAGGCATCCACCCACTGCCTCGTGGCTGCATGCAAATCCATCTACTTGCCTGCAGTGACTGCGCGCGCATTCACACACTCTCCCTGATCGCTGGCAGCACAGACTGACTTACAGACAGGGCAGGAGCTGTGCCGGTCGGGGTTTGGCCCAGGGGACCGCTACGGTAGCCGGATTGGTCTTGCCTGGATACTGTGAAAAGGTCTGTGACCCCCCCCCCCCCCCCCCCCCACTCACTCACACAACATATACACACTTTTCCCCCTCCCTCACACACACTGTGCCCAAAGATAGTTTTCTAGTTATTTTACTGATTTTTCGCATTGCGCAACCTCTTAGGTCACTGGAATGTCTACTGAGACGGCGTGACTGAGAAATATTGAAGACTTGAAGACAATTATTTAAAAAAAAAAAAATGATATTATAGTATAGATTATGTTGTGAATCGCTCTGGTACAATTATTGCTTTCATTACAATATTTATTTTCAAATCTTGCTACCATGCATGAATGTTGCTGTTGCCGGTGAATTGCTATGCTGTTTTACATAATTCTGGGTTAATATCATGCATGATTGTTATTAAATTGTAAACAAGCCAAAAAATTATTGGTGTTATGCATGATTGTAGTTGTTAAAATTGTAGTTGTTACCGGTTGCCTATCATCTGCGATTGTTGTTATTGTTCAAATTGTAAAATGATTTATTTCAATTCTTGGTGCCGTGCATGCTTGCTGTTGTTTTAGCCTGTATACAAAATAATAATAAAGTATGAAACATCTGTCTATAGAGTGCTGTGTTTGTCTGAGCGTGGGGTTAGTGGTGGGGAAAGCTAACACCACCACACATACGCCAGCGTGCGCGCGTACACACACACACACGCACTTTCTTTTATGCACACACACAAACTATCTCTCTCTCTTGCACACACACAAATACACACTCACCACACATTCGTATCCACACGCACACACTGATAACAATCACATGGATGCTACTCCCCAAAATGAAAACAAAATGAAAGGCTGGGGTCCAGGGACCCATGGCCCCGGCAGGGTACAGGGGCAGAGCCCCGTCGGATGATTCAAGGGGGCAACTTAAGAGAGATAACGAGACAGACAGACAGTTAAAATGAGAGACGGAGACAGTTTGAGTCTGATAAGCCTTGTAAAATTATTACAATGCCTTTTATCTGAGCGTATTTATCTATTTGTAAACTTCCAAGATAGAACAACTAGGGGAAGACGGGGTAAAAAGCGCATGGGCGGGTAAGAAGCCCACCCCAATTATCTCATGAAATAAAGCAAATTTCAGTCAAATTTGCCCATGAGACGAATGCTAGACATTAACGCTCGTCTCATGGGCAAAATGAGACTGAAATTTGCTTCATTTCATGAGATAATTGGGGTGGGCTTCTTACCCGCCCATGCGCTTTTTACCCCGTCTTCCCCTAAGTTCCAAAACGCCCCAAATCGCTTGTGGTCCATTTTTGTTTTTTTATGAATTAAAAAAACCTGAAGTTCAGTTTCTGGTAAAATTAAAAAATACTGAAATCAGTGTAAAAATGAAAGAGTAGCACCCATGCAATCATTCCCAAAAGGCAACCGAAGGGGAGAAAATCAAACCAAAACATGCACACAGAGTTACGCTTTCAACTTTTGACTTGGACCCTGCTTTATTCTCAATCTCATACATAACATGTGCGTAGAATATCAATACTCCATAACAGTATGAACATCAGTAACCAAAACAAATACTTGAAGGCACAGAACATAATGAAAAAAGAAGGCACAAAGTGAGATGTATGGATGGGGATGGAGGTGTTTGTGGTGTGTGTGTGTGCGTGTGTGTGCGTGCGTGCGTGTGTGTGTGTGTGTGTGTGTGTGTGTGTGTGTGTGTGTGTGTGTGTGTGTGTGTGTGTGTGTGTGTGTGTCAAAATGTGTCTGTCACCACATTCACATAGGATTATATCAAATTTAGTCTGATCGTGAGCAGTTTGAACGCAACAAATTAAGACTTCAAATTCAAAATTAGAATTCAAAGGGAGATAATGCAGTCATTTGCTGACCGAATGATTTCCCTTTTCGTGGTACTTTGCTCCATACTCTACAACATGCACGAACTTACCATAAGGGAATCAATCATCAACACTATGACGTCAAAGAAACGGTCCCTGACAAAAAATAATAAACCCCTTCAGTGTCTTTATTACAGGTACATGTACTGCTTTTCAATCTTGATTATTCAAAAACTTCGGGACCTTCATAGTATTGCAGCACCTCCAGGATCGTCCCACTATCTTCATACAGTGGAACCTCCCTTAAGAGACCTTCAAAAATCATCCCAAATGAGGTCTTATAGGGGAGGTAATTTTAATATTTACAAAGAAGGGCAATGTCTCAGAGAAGTAGGTCTTATGTGGGAGGGAGTCTTATAATGGGAGGTCTTATAAGGGAGGTTCCACTGTACTACTTTTCAATCTTGATTATTCAAAAACCTCGGGACTTTCCTGGTATTGCAGTACCTCCAGGATCGTCCCACCATCTTTATAGTTGTTAACGTCCATGTTCCAGGTCAAAGGACGTTAAAAGGACTTTCATTCTTTATACCGGGCCTTTTTGGTGGTTCGGCAAAACTGAGAATGAGCGCCAACGTAAATATAAACATGATGGTGGCAACTTCTGAAGCGTTATAGAGGATTATATGTTACGCCCAATCCGTGAAATTGCCCATTTCATCAAATAAATGGGCAAAATGGTTTGCCCAGTTCGTGAAATAGCCAATTTATAACTTGCAATTGAGAAAGGCAATATGAATGAAAAATAGTGTTCGTTCATTAGCACACATAGATCAAGAATTGCTTCAAATGAATGAGAAATCTCATCTGTAGATGAGTTAAAATTATTTTATTCAAACTTAATTTAATCTGATAAAACGTTTGATTCAACATGTGGCTCAGGCATGCCCCAGCTTAGCATCTGGTCGAGTTGGGGGGGGCAGGATGGGGGTGCAAATACAATGTAGAAAAGTGTGATACCATTGAATCAACCTTAATCAATACCTGTGTGAATGGGGATTCAAAAATGTGATCTACATTGTCCATTTCATAAATTGGGCAAAGCATTTTGCCCATTTCATGAAATAGGCAATTTCACGGATTGGGCGTAACATATATAAGTCGGAAGCACTGAAGAGGTTAAAGGAACGAAATTCTTTTACATGCAATATGACGCTTCAGCTTATCGTGTCTCTGGTAAACTAAAAAGGTAAAATTCTTTCACCATTCACCGGGTCTATTTCTTAGGCACATGACGGCAGCATGAAGCATCTGAGCTCATAATTGACAGGAAACCGTCTGAGCGATCGACGAAGACTCAAGACTTCTTTATTATCTCAAAAGTGAGAAATTGATTTGTGGCACGGCATAAACACATATACAATAAGAACATAATAATTAAATACCCGACACATAAAACTTTATAGGACATGTAATAAGAAACCACGATTAATCAATATAATAATAATAATTATAAGAAGAATAAGATTCAGTATCACCATACTTTCCTTCTTTTTAAAGGAAAAACAAATCTTGTTACATGCAATATCATGCTTCAGCTTATCGTTTCTCATGTAAACTAAAAGCAGGGTTCCCAGGGTTTTCAGCTATCCCCAAGTAAGGACCTTGTAAGGACCTGTAGGCCTAAGGATAATCTGCATCTTTTAGCCAACGATCTTGAAAGGAACACTTTCCCAGCATTGTGAACAAAGTCTAAGCAGATACAAAAACTATGGCTGGCACAGATATACGCATTTTCTCGCAAAACGACACCAGGATATAAAGAACGAGATTTCAGTCCAATTTCTCTTGACAACTCGCGGTGCATCGTTCGTCTGCTAGGCGGTCAGTTGAAACGGGAAGGTGGGGGAGGGGGGTAAGGTGGAGTAGGTGCTGAGCGACGTTTCTCAAGCGTAAAAGTGCTGCTTCTGCCATCTATTTTGAGTATGGTCTTGCTGCTCAGGGCAGTTTTTGGCAGCTGTCAGGACTTGTAAGGACCTTGAAGTGAATGTAAGCACTTGTAAGGCCTTACTTGGAGATTTCAATTGGTCAGGACTTATAAGGACTGGTAAGGCCCCTATCAACCCTGTACAAGGTAAAATTCTTTGAAAACAGGGACCACACTAAACACTGTAAATGATGATGAAATGACGAAACGTGCGAAACACAATATCTCGTTCTTCTGCGTCAGTCGCTCAGACATTTTCCTGTCAATTATGAACGCAGATGCGTCATGCTGCCGTTCTGCGACCTAACTAAGAAATAGTTAGGCCCTGAGCATGTCCGTTTTCGGTGGGAGAAATTCTTTGCAAGAGCGTCTTGAAAAAAAAAAAAAGGCAGGAGAATGGACCAAGAAGGCAGAAAGAGAGTAAGATGACAGTAAGCACAGGGGAAAAGGCAGAGTCAAAGAGAGTGGCAGATTAGAGGAAGCTACAAGCACAGAACTTCCAGAAGGTGGGGGTCTGATTGTACGAAAGACCCCCCGGTATCCCCACGGGGGTAAAAACACAATGTCAAATTAACAGCAAATGTGACTTCAATGCCTGCAAGGGTCACTACAAAGATACAAGTAGTGAGGCAAGGAGAGCGGATAAAAGGGAAAGTAACCCTCTGCAATTAACCCCCCTCACCAAAAGTTATTTCCGGCACCAATTGCTAGGCGAATTGGTGCCGGAAATAACTTTTGGTGGAGGGAATTTATTACACAGTTACTTCCCCTTCATTCACTGAAGGGGTTACTACTGTTGGGGGAAATATTCCTCAAACAAAGGCCATTTTTCGAAGGGTATATACTAAAAATATACTATCACAAAAACAATAAAGGATGATAAGTATAGTAGCTTCTGGCAAAATGCACCTTGATTTACAAGCATCATCAATAAAACACAAGAGCGCATGCCCCAATGACTGGCTCCTAGACATACACAACTTTGTCAGTTTAGATCTAGATGTGGAGTCACTCACTAACTTTAATACTCTGGTTTCTTTATACTAGATCCAGTGGCGGTACCATAGCCGATGAGGTTTAACCGAGGCGTGGTTACTGCTACACCTATCTATATTGTTAAAAAAATGGGACTTTACTGGTGTTGCACTGCCTCCGGGCATTGCCTCCAGTATTGTTCCCACCATCTTTGTATCTACAAATGTCCCATATGTGTCTGTTCCAGACCGAGAGGACGTAAAACACCATTTTTCATTCATTCACTCACTAACTTGGGTTCACATCTGTATTGCTAGAAATTTGGGACTGTCCTGGTGTTGCACTACCTCCGGGCATTGCCTCCAGAATCGTTCCCACCATCCTTATATCTACTAATGTCCCATATGTGTCTGCTCCAGACCAGAGGACGTTAAGCAGAATTTCTTATTCTTCCTCTTCACTAACTTGTTCATGTCTCTAGTTTTTTTTCCAAAATCTAACTTGACCTCATTCATTTTTATTTATTTTTTACATCACAAACATGACATGTACATGGGTGCAACTACACAAAATGAAAAAACCTGAAAGGCCGGGGTCCAGGGGTAATGTCCCCCTGCAGCTGAAGAAAAAAAAAGAGATTTATTAAGGTATTTTAGTTTGCTTTTTACACAATTTATAACAAATGCTTATCCTAAAGTGTTTGAAAAATACATAGTAGACACACAAAGATCTTGTTTGATAAATTAAAAAAACCAGGAAATTCCTTTTCTGGTAAAATTCAAAAACAGGAAATCCTTGTATGCCAAGGGAAGTTGCACCCATGCCTGTGTTTATGAGGTTCAAAACCACGATCTGAGAGGAATGGAACATTTTTGCACTCAGGAATTAATACTTAGGCCTATTTCCAATGAACTTATTCTAGTGACTTTTTAAATAAAGGCATATAAATATCGTTAATGGATGCAACTAAAGAGCAAACAATCAACAACAACAACAACAAAAAAGACGTGCCCGTGCCGAGAATCGAACTCGGAACATTCGCATGAGAGACAAACGCTCTAAACAATGAGCTATTGAGGCGTTGACTGTTGATGACTTTCTTAACTCATGTTGCCGAATCAAAATTTTAAAATTGGTTTACATGTAATTCGTTCAAGCACGGATTCTACAATGTGTAGTGTCCATGGTTCAATTCTACAATGTGTAGTGTCCATGGTTCAAGTGACTTTCAACCCTTTCACCGCCAGCCATATTTCAGCCAAAAATGTCCATTAACATTACCTGGGTAGAGAACAAAATATATCTGCAGTATTTGGGGATTCTTCTGTGACATATATAAAATAAGGTCTATCCTTACTTCCCCAAGCCTAAGACAATAGGGTCTTTGGATAATAGACCCCAATTTGATGCCTTTTAGTGACATAGGTGTTAAATCACTGTGGTGCTAAAGTGCGACTTTGGCGGTGAAAGGGTTAAATTAAAGCAGTCACTGCAGACATAATGAGATTTTACATCATTGTGCTTAATTTGGTTGCGCTATTATTTGTACTTTTTGACAAAATTGCTATGTTCAAGTTTTTAATGAGGTATGACCACACACCCACACACATCAATGTGGTCAATAAAATAAAAGAGTTCATTTTTTATAAAATTTAAAAATTAAGCCTACCATAATAATGTAACCATATTTTAGTGTCCCCCTGATTTTCTTCTTTTGATTCAGTATTATTCCATTATCCCGAGTCTTTAGTACAAATAGTTACCCCACCTTCGACAAAACGTTTATACTCTCTTTGACTCTGCCTTTTCACTTTGTTTACTGTCATCTACCGTCTTTCTGCCTAACGGGTCCATTCACCGGGCCTGACTATTAGTCGTATTGCTTCTCGCTCAAATCTCATGTCTGAGCGATTGACGAAGAACAATAAGATTGAGTATTACCATACTTTCTAAATTTGTTTCTGTAAATAAAGGCACAAAGACAACACAAACTGAACAAAAATGCTCGATCCCCAAATTGTGCGCACCAACAGCAGGGCAGAACATGCAGTTCTTCTGACGAAGACGTACAAATGGTAAGGAGAACAAGAGGCGAAGCCTTCAAGGCTCACTCAGACACAAACATGTGGGACAACAACAAACAAAGATTGAGGGGGGGTGTCTAAAGTACAAGATTGCCAATAACATTTTAATGTACAAATGAAACTATCGTTAATAGATACAACTAAAAAAAGAAAAAAAAAAAGTTCCCATGACAGACAGACACTCTACCAATGTTAAAGTTTGGAGATTAGACCACGTACGCAACACACACACACATATACACTCTACCATGGGTGCTCCTGGGAAATTAAAAAAATCCTGCAAGGCAGGGGTCAAGGGGCCGCCCAGTTAACAACTTGACTTAAACAATCCTAAAAATATAAAGTTCCTGGTAAAGGCATGTAAATATTTATCTGTATTCATTTATTTTATATTCTACACATGACGACAAAACGTTTATAAATAGGACATTCGTTGCTTCTCAAAATCTCATAATCCTGCGACGCTGGCTCCAGGCAATAAAAAAATCCTGCATTTCAGGACATCCTGAAAGCAGGAGCATCCATGCAATACCGAACAACTATCATACTATAGACTCAAAAGAGCCACAAAAAACACAAGGAAAACTACACACAAAAAGAAATAAACAAACAAACACAAAAAGAGTCAGCTGTACACTTTAGCGCGTGAACACACATACGCAGAACTTCTGCATGGAAACGCGTAAACAAGTAAAAGAAAGAAGGAAAAAGATCTGCGCATGCGTTTTTACGCGCTTGCGCATATAGCTGTACACAGACTAATACACGAAAGCATTAAACTGCGGCGTGAACATTTTGTAGACATGACGGGGTTTGATTTATCAAATGGATTGAGGGTAGTAAAAAGATGCGTTAGTCCCTATTGTAAGCTAGTCTGTCGTTTCCGACAATGACTGCCAGATAGCAGAAGGGGCAGATACTATTCTGGCGGGCTGGGCGAGAATTTGTTTACCCATGATACATCCCCACTCTCTCGGCCAAAGGGATTTGAGGACACAGCTGGCGTTGGGGAAGGTCCCCAAAGGCCAGCCCATCCCTTTGGCTGCAGCACCAGAGCCGGTGCAAGGGCCCCCCCTCGTTCGAAAGTCAGTCTTCCACAAGAGACTAAACTGTACCATGATTTTCCATGACTGTAGAAAATCATCCATTGTACAGCTCTCATGTTACTGTTGGCCCACTACTACAGGCTAATGTCAACCAATGATAAAAGCCATTTCAGTAAAGGGCACTTTTTTTTTAACCCTTTCGCCGCCAGCCATTTCAACTGGGTAGAGAAAAAAATATATCTGCAATATTGTGAATTCCTCTGTGACATACATAACATTAGGCCTATCCTTACCTCCCAAAATTAAGAGAATAGGGTCTTCGGATAACAGGCCCTGATTTGATGCCTTTCAGTGACATGGGTGTTAAGCAATTGTGGTGCTAAAATGCGACATTGGCGGTGAAAGGGTTAAAGTCTCTATAATGGAAAATAACACACTGTGTGTTATTTTTTGTATGACACACAAAAACCAAAAAAACTGTACCATATTTTATGGACTACAGTAAAAGTCGTAGCCCCTAAATTCTACACAAAATTCAGATGTTGCTATTATAGCTTGTTACTATATTATCAGTCACATTATAAGGCGCAGGGGTCTCAGTCTAGGAAAAAAAGTATCGCCTTATAGTCCGAATAATACGGTAAATCAAATAATAATAATAATAATAATAATAATGAATATTTAGGGCGCTTAATCTTAACAAAAGCTCTAAGCGCTTACAATCATGATTAAAAACAATACTAACAAAATGAAAAGCTAGACAACACACAAAACACTCACACGAACTTGAGGTCAAACACACACACACACACACACACACACACACACACACACACCAACAAAACACACACACACACACACACACACCACACCAAATAATGGGAAAGCTATCAGTTCCATACACTCCTTACTTGCTAGGCTGGTTTTGTTGTTATGTTTTTTATCACATCCCTGTAACTGTTTTAGTGTACAAAAACATGTTATTTAACCCTTTCACCGCCAAAGTCGCATTTTAGCACCACAGTGATTTAACACCTATGTCACTAAAAGGCATCAAATTGGGGTCTATTATCCAAAGACCCTATTGTCTTAGTTTTGGGAAGTAAGGATAGACCTTATTTTATATATGTCACAGAAGAATCCCCAATACTGCATATGGATTTTGTTCTCTACCCAGGTAAATTTAATGGACATTATTGGCTGAAATATGGCTGGCGATGAAAGGGTTAAATCTTGATTCGTGAATCCAATAGTTGTTATTTGAAAACCATAATTGTAACAATACCAAAATCAACTTATGCAAAGCACAGCTGCTAAAAATTCTTAGAACTCAAAAGAGCAATTAATAAGCATTGAGAAGAACAACAAAAAATAATTAAGGCACTCGCTTAAGTTTCATAGAAAGAGCAGTGCATTTGATTATTGTCATATTGTAATATATCGTGTGATGATAAATCAAAAGGAATGTGTAAATTGTGCAGTTTTTCACAAAAATAATTCAGAGGACAGTCGGGCATGCATAGTACACTTCCGAAACTGGAACAATAGATGAATAAGCAAAGAGCAGAGAACTCTTACTGACACATATACCTACACACACACACACACACATACACACACTCACTCTCACACTCTCTCTCACACACACACACACACACACTCTCACACACACACACACACACACACACATGCATTACAGTACATACATGCAGGCATAATTACACAATCATAAAAACGCATCTTATTTATCTATTGAATTTTTTTTTTTAAAAGTCTAATATCACCATCCTGTGAACAGACTTTTCCCCCACCCCCACTTTCCCCCTTTTTTCCTCCCCCCCCCCCCCCCCCACACAATTAGAAAGCTTAAAGAAACAAAGATACGAAATATCTTAAAGACCCACCAGATCATGAGTCAAAATCACGGGTTTCACATGTTTCACATACAGTGTGTCTTGTTTTGTTGATTGTTTTATCACTGCAGAAAGAATTTCCTGTAAAATGGACAATACAAATATTGATTGATTGATTGATTGACTGATTGTTTCCCCTCTTACAGCTGGTAAGACATCTTGTTTTGACCAGGTTTGACTCCCATACAAATGCCCCCCAATTCAAAGTAAAACATCATTTTAAAGAGCAGCCTCAATTTCAAGTTGGGGGCATTTGTATGTGGCTCACAGCTACCCAGAAAAAAACCCCAAGGGACTTAATCGTGGTGCGTCAGTGTGTCTTCAAGAGTTCTTTTTTACTTGAAAGGCATAAAAATCCCACAATTAGCAAAGCATGATATTATTTACTCAACTCATGTTTCCTTTATCGCTGAACAACGACTGGATGCAAGCAAGGGCAATGAGCAACTTAGGACACAGATTTGACCACCAGGGGGCAATCAAACCAGTAGGGGCTTATTACGCGATATTCTTAGTTGGGCATAGTGAGAGAGAGAGAGAGAGAGAGAGGGAAATGAGTCATGCGATAAGCCCCTACTGGTTTGACTGCCCCCTGGTGGTCAAATCAGACCGGGTCATAAGTTGACTATTATGCAGCAACCACTTTAAGCCGAAGTATGCTGTACTTAAAAGTAGGCCAAAAAAAGAAAAAGAAAATGGAAGACATTTATGAGGAAGCAACCGGCAAGACTTGGCAAAAAGCAGAGTTGCGCTTTTCCAACATTAAATCTCACCATCATGCCAATAGGGGACCGTTTATTCAGTCTTGGATTGCACTTGTATAGATTAGATAATTATTAGCTTAATATCTGATATGCCCCTTGTTCAGGGGGTTTCGGTATCAAACTGATGTTTGAACAACAGCGAAGAATCACCACGGGCTGACCTGGCATTGCAGTACCTCCAGGATCGGCCCACTGCATATCGAAGACTACAGCATCAGCAGTGATGTCCCGAGGCCCCGGTCATAGGCCATTGACCTATTAAAATTGAAAATGTCCTCCCTGTCAGGACGAATGTCTGATTAATTTTTTAACACTGGAATGCTTCGCCTTATTGATTTCTGCAAGAGCCAGGGCATTGTCCAATTTATTTCTCTTATCACAGGACAGTTTGTCCTAACACTTTTCCATCCTCGGTACATCACTGAATCAGAAGAACATGTCCTTAACGGCAGACGCAGAGGACGTAAAACTTTCTTTCTACTTCTACTTCTACACACTACCAGCACAGATCTACATCTTATTTGACTTCCCCCAAAGAGGCATTGATGAAATTACAAACGCATGGTATTGAATAATTGATGTGAATAAAAGAGTTTTCATGACAACGCACCCATAAGATGCTAAATATAACTCCTCCCTGAAGACGGAGTGTGGCTGCCCATGTGGCGGGGTAATCAAAACGGTCATGCACGTAATGTTCTCATCCCTAGCTTATGCATTTGTACACTGTGTTTCAAGTGCTTCGGCTGTTGGGATGATCCCTGGAGTCTATTAGCCAGAGTATGTCAACAAACAAACAAATAGCACTCAAAAAAACTATCTATGAATCAGAAACAATGATTGAAAAACGAAACTTCATCCAAAGAAAAATCTTAAACTCGGACATAAACACCCGAAATAAAAACTGCTTTGATTAAGACTTCATTTATTGTTCCTTCCTGATGCTTATGTCTCTTCATTTTTGTTAGATTCATTTATCTGATTTACATTGGATTGTTTTTCCTTAGCATCTGTCTACACATCGCCATCCGGAAATTAAAGCACCATAAATGTGACCCAGCACCACGAAAGGGACATTAAGTCACTGGGCTAGTTTCTCACAACAGGCTTGTAAAGTCAAAAATCTCATTTTTGGTCAATTTTGAGTTATGGGTATTTTTGTGTTCTCTAGCATCTTATCTTTCATATTCATAAAGGTAATAATTTACTATGCTCTCTAAATGGTCTTATAAGTGTTTTAAAACAAGTAGGTCAATGCATTTTCTAGCTAGGCTTCAGACTTTAGACTGATATTTTCTCAAAATGGCCGACGCTCACCCTACTAACTTTAAATGCTCATAACTCTGGAACGGAAAAAGATACAACAATGGTTCTTGCATCATTAGAAAGAGAATTGTCTGAAGTTTTTAAATGTATAATTGTCTCAGAATGGTCAGTTTGACACTTAATGTCCCTTTCGTGGTGCTGGGTCACAAATAAGCCAACTTTGATGTGTTGAACTTTCCAGTTGATCAAGGCAAGATGCATCTTCTAACAAAGCAGTAAAAAACAAAACAGTTTGCAAAGCTAAAACACAGACAGTGAGGCCATATGGGGAAAAAAAGACGTAATTTGATTTAAAACGACCAGAATATTGATTTTTTTTTTCTCCTCAAGTGAAGATGTCTTACAACATTATGACTATGTTTATCGCACATCGATATAATAATACATTCAAAATACATCAATCTTAGTCATACAAAAGGCATAATTCAATTGCAAATTTGTGATCCGATGCAAGAATTAATAGGAAATACTCAACAAGGTTTTGTCCATGATTTTTCAAAAACAATTAAAAAACACATATGTTACTTTTCTCTCAACAATTATCATGCATGTGTAAATGACATATGATAAAATCAATTTCCAAAAATTCAAAAATGTACTAAACTTAGTCAAATAAAAAGCAACACGGGAATTGGAAAGAACAAGTCACAGAACTTAACACTGGTTGCGACGCGCTCTCCAGGTGGGAGCAACCCGAATTTCACAGAGACGCCTCTGTGACTATAAAGTACCTAGTACCCAATACCAAAACTGCAGCACAGCCTTGAATATGTGCATATACTTCTGCTAAAGGAAGATGATCAATATAATAATGAAGTACAATTATGAACACGTTTTTTGCCGTCAATTATACAACTCTTCTGTCTACAACTATAATGCTACCATCGCATTTAACTCTAAAGAAAGCAACACAGTACAAGTATTATATTCTAACCCACCTGAATGGGTAAATATATATTTGTCTTTGTGGGGAAAAGGAGCACTGTACTCTGTAGTTAACCCAGCTATTCACAGCTTTGTAGAATTTTCTTAACTTGGTCAGATACTTGAATGAACACACACACACACAAATCTAACTGTATCTAAACAAGCAAATGGGGGGGGGGCGGCATAAAACTTTGTGCAAACAAAATGAAAACTGGGTAAAAATGTTGTAATAATTATCACAATTTTAAAAACAACTGTCTGGTCTCTGCCCATATGTTCCTGCCTGCATGGTGCGCCTATCTTCAGCCTCCAACCCTTACCCCTATCCTCATCAACCCCACCCTCCCACCTCCCTTACAGCCTTATCCCTTACCTCACCTACCACTCACTCGGTCCATACCACACTGTTTATGTATTATAGTACAAAAATCACACACATTTTGATTTTAAAGGAAAACAACAAAACATGTAATATGATAATAACGCATCAGAAAAACAAGTTTACGAAAACAAAAACTTTCCCACCAGTCACTGAATTTGCTCCCTTTAGCTGTGGTGACGTACCGACAGGGAACCTTCCTCCCCCACACGATCCCTCAATGGAATGGAACCGCCTCCCAGAAAGCGTAGCCACTGCACCATCCCTGGCAGTCTTTGACTCCAGGCTTCAACGCCACCTGAACTGGACCAACATCCCAGACCCTGGAGGAGAGCCAGCGTCAGCTGAGCTCACAGCCTCAACCCAGCACTGAAACCTGCAACAAGCGCCCCCACCCCAGTCCCCTCACCCTCATCCCCAAGTATTTTTACCCCAGTCGTTAGGGATTTTGGTTAGGGCCTAGGCATTGCCTTATGGAGTGTCTAGGGTTGGCTAGTTTCCAGCTTGCTGGGAGCGAACATGAAAATTAGTAGCTGCCGGCAGCTCCCTGTAGTCCTCCCCTCCCCAGCCCGGAACTAGGTTTTTATTTTGTTTGCTATACTCACGATTTTAGCCTAGATATTGAAGCTGAACCCAAGTAAATCTAATAGGGCGACGTGTGTAGCCCTTTCTTGGAAAACTGATAATGTGATGTGTGCTCTTTTCTCTCTTTCCCTCTTCCGCTTCTTTTTCTATGGTCACCCCCTAAAGTGTGTACAATTACTTCTGTATAAAGAAGTTGGTCACCACCACAGAAGAAGAAGAAGACTACTACTACTATAAAAGTACCTAATTAAGCTCAGGATACAAAAGTACCTTAAAGTTACATTTTTTTAAAAAGTTTGACCTAGTTACACTCAGTTGGACCTAGTTACAGTCCTTAGTACATGCTCAAGTTCAAGTAATACTTTAATATCTCCAAAAGAGAAATTCAGGTTAGGTGCAACATGACATAAATACGTAATGTTCTCATCCCTAGCTAGTGCATTTGTACCAAAGTGTTCCAAGTGCTTTGGCTGTTGGGATGATCCCTGGAGTTGTTAAGCCAGGGGAACAACAACCCCCCCCCCCCCCCCCCCCCCCCCCCCCCCCACTCAGTCGTCCCACTGGGGGGCAGGCTCCAGGTAGGAGCTGGGCACCCAGCCCTGCTCGCCGTTGAGCCTCGCCAGCCACCAGTCCGCCTGCCCCTGGTCCAGAACCTCCACCACGTCCCCGCAGCGCAATCCCAGCTCCCCGTCCCCCTCCGCCGAAAAGTCT
>CM065704.1:5279208-5306708 GCA_017654935.2 Phymorhynchus buccinoides
ACCAAAACCAAGTTATGAAGAGTTAGGCATCAATATTTTCAGAAAAGATTAGCAACACCATGCACTAAACGATCGTAAAATATCAGATTCCATACCTTCGTCGTTTGTCTCCTATTGACGAAAACAGCTAACACATAGAAAGAAGGAAAATTTCACATTCTGATCTTTGACCCCCTCTACAACCAAAGCTGAATGTAAACTATGCAATGATTGGTTGATTTCAAGAGAGGCAAGGTCAAAGAAAACTGAAAGTAGGTTATGACTTTGCACCGGAAAGCTGGTTACATGCCAGAAATCAAAACCTCTTGAAAGCTCTTATGAGCCGGAGCCGGGCCATTCGTCCTAAATGGTTGTGCGAGCCATGAGCCGGATCCGGCTCATTCGTCCCGAGTGTGTTAACTTCAAGCTTTAAAAAAAAGTGGACTCACGGTGACGGCTTCTCCGGTGGTGAAGCTGATGCCGTCTCCTACAGTATCCTCAAAGTCGGCCACTGTGACGTACCGCGACACTCTGGAGGGGGGTGGGGGGCTCACCACTTTTTGCTGTCACAACATAATAATACAGACCTGTTTACCCCCTACACAAGTCTTGAGTAGTCTGGATAGCTGAAATGAGTAGTTTTGGTGTGAAATGAGTAGTCCACTTCATTAAACCATCAAACAATGTTCACTGAAAATGAGTAATTAGAGCATTATTTTCAATTTTGAAGAGTAGTAGAGGTCCAACTGAGTAGAATACTACTCGAAAAGAGTAGAGTAAACAGGTCTGTAATAACCACACACATTTGTATTGATTTATTATTCATCTAAATTTTGCATATTTATCACACACATTTTTATTGATTTATTATTTATCTAAATCTTGCATAATTACCACACACATTTTTTTAAATTTATTATTTTTCGCCATTTTGCATAATTACCACACTTTTTTTAAAATTTACTAATTTATTATTTATTTTAATTTTTCGTTTTGATCAGACAGAACAAAAAAATCAAGAAAAGTTTTTGACTTCTTCTATCCACCAAAGGATCAATAATAATAATAACTAGAGTACTTGCGTAAACTGACCCAGTCGTGACACACGCTTGCACCCCTAACCCTAACCCTAATCTTAACCTAAACCCTTAACCGCTAACCCGATTTTGCCCAAATTCGAACTTGTCCAAGCTTTTGAACCCTAGTATCCACCTGTAAATTTTCATGTTGATATATCAAAGCGTTGTCGAGTTATCGCTGTCCCAGACAAACAGACAGACAAGACAGACAAACAAACATTTGGTTTTTTTGTTGAAACACGGACCAACTGAAAACAATACCAGCTTCGCTTCGCGACTGGTAATAATAATAATACATTTAAAATTTAAAAAAAAAATTCAACTCAAGGCGCTCACATTCACTGATTCACACGCATATGCGCTAGCATGCACAACCATTCTCCCAAATTCATTCAACCACCATCTAATTAACATGAAAGTTACAGAGACAAAGCTCGTGGAAACAGATGAGTTTTCAGTGTTTTCAGTTGGGTTTTGAAAGTGGGAAGTACTGACTGGTGATGGGGGTGAACGGGGCAAGGAATTCCACTCAGCGGGGGCGCAAAAACTAAGACTGTGTTGGCCCAAAAGACTTTAGATTCACTTTAGGTACCTTCAACAGTTTGGCATGGGAAGCTGATCGGAGCGAGCGAGAAAGAGAGTGAAGTGTGGAAAGCACTGGAGAGGTACGAAGGAAGGAAGGGTCTTTCAAAGTGGAGGAATGCAAGGACTGCTGATTTGTGCTCTAGACGAAACTGCACAGGTAGCCAGTGCAACCCTTCTGCACACACACACAGTCTCACCAACAACACCCCACCCCCCTCCACTGCCCCAGACACACATTATACTCAACCATCCAGCATACCCTCCCACACCTACATCCTGACTGTACTCACCCCCACCACACACACATTCACTCATACACACACACACACATTCTCACACACACACACACACACACACATACACACACACACACACACACTCACACACACACACACACACACACACACACATGACACACACACATACACTCACACACAACACACAACACACACATACACACACACACACGTGCGCGCGCGCACACACACACACACACACACACACACACACACACACACACACACACACACACACACACTCACCTGCACAGAATTCGCTCTGGGCGGAGGCTTCAAGCTCCCTCCCCTCTCCAACGACCTCTGCTTCATCATCACCTTTCTCAGCGACTCACGCTGGTGCGAAGACGAAGGCGAAGAAGATGAACCACCACCACCGAACCCCTTCCCCATCACATCCTCCTCCTCCTTATTCCTCCTCCCCTCCTCCTCCTCCTCTCTCACTTTCTTCTGGCTACTTCCTCCTCCTCGGGAGTCATCATCATCGTCGTTGTTGGAAAGAATGGCGGAGTTCCGGGGGCTGGACGAAGAGGTGGTTAAAAGGTTGGACACGTCGGCCAGGTTGGCGACTATCTGCACCCCGCTCTGCCGGCTCTTGTTCACCAGGTCGATGGCGTAAGGGTCGCTGCTCTTCTTCAGGTAGGTGGCAGGGGCGTAGCCTTCAACGCCCTTGAACCTGAAAGAAAAGACAACAAGCCAGTCTCATTATTACTAACACCATGCACTAAACGATCGTAAAATATCAGATTCCATACCTTCGTCGCTTTCTCTCCTATTGATGAAAACAGCTAACACATAGAAAGAAGGAAAATTTCACATTGCGATCTTTGACCCCCCTCTACAACCAAAGCTGAATGTAAACTATGCAATGATTGGTTGATTTCAAGAGAGGCAAGGTCAAAGCAAACTGAAAGTAGGTTATGATGTCGCACTGGAAAGCTGGCTACACACCAGAAATCAAAACCTCCTGAAAATTCTCATGAGCCGGATTCGTCCAGAGTGAATTAAAATATTTTGAAAGTCCCCAGGGACTCGCTTGACAAACTTTCAATGTATCAGGGACGCTAGATTTTGCGTTATCAGAAGCCCTGAAAGAGGTTTTTTAACTCATTTGAATCCCAACGATTTTGAATTATTCAAAAAACTCACAGATCACTCCAGCCATGCACACAAACAAAACGTACACAAACAAAAGAAGAAATGAAAGAAGATTAGGGGTTTTTACTTCAGGTTTAGACATAGGGAACTGGTAGATCAGACTTTTTTTTAATATATATTGACTTTAGATAGAAAAACTCTCTACACCGATTGGTTCCCCAACGACAAACCAATACAAAAGCAAAATCAGAGGCAAAATTGTGGTCTAAGGGAGTGAAGCGAGTTTAGAAGTGACCAAGGTATGGTGTGCAGACAGATTTACTTCCCTTGAAGCAGATGCATCAAATTGACAGCTATCTATTAATCCCGGATATATATGACTTGAACGAATTAACCCTATTGCATTCGCATCTGTTACAGAAAAAAAATGTCTTCTAGTGTTCATATTCTTTCACACATTTTCTGGAAAATCAGTCTTTTGAAGCACACAGAGCACCGTACGCGTACAGTTACTATCGCATCACTGCAAGTGAGAAGCTTCTTCATAGTGTGTGCATAACAAGCCGGAACTTAGTGCCTGATGAAAATGCCATCAGAGGGAGGTCTCAGAGTGGGGGCAAGCTATGGGCGGTTTGGGGCGGCTTGAATACACAGAGGCAACTTCCGGCTGGGCGGTTTGGGGCGGAATAAATGCAAAAGGGTTAACCCTTTCACCACCACAGTCGCCGCTGGGCACCACACTGATCTAACACCTATGTCACTAAAAGGCATTTAATCAGGGTCTGTTGTCCAAAGAGCTTTTGCTCCTAATGTTGGGAGAATAGGATCAGGCCTAATCACATGCATGCAACAGGGGTGGGATTTGACCAAAGAAAAAAAAAAGGAAAACTAGATTTTCAACAACCCGCGGCCCACCCCCTGAACAAAATTTGAACAAACAAATACAATAAAATAAAGCCTATAGGAGAAATGGCGCCACATAAGGCCTTGAAATAAATCATAAAATGGGTTGGAATCACCCATTTTAACGAAATATATTTATAACTCATACCTCTCTCTTAAAAAAACAAAGAAAAACGATGGGATGTGAGCTTCAAGTGCCTTGGCGCCACTGCCGTCGTACGTGATTCTGACCGAGCACAGAAGACAAACGGCAATTCCAGGTTCTTCCATTTTTCGAATGTGGAGCCCAAGTCTTTCTCCGTTGATTTTGCGCTCAGTCCACTTCCAGCTCCACTTGTTTTTCAATCCTTTGTCACTAAAGTAATCGCCGCGCTGAACTGTACGGCCGGCCATGATTGACATGGCGGAAGTTAGGATTGTCTTAATACCGCGACCGAACGAAACCGAAACAAGAGTGCGTTTCTTCCTGATTTTTTTTGGGCCGGAATTTTTTTCTTCCCAATGTCGGATTTAAAAAAAAAACACCGGATTTCAGGCAAAAAACGGACAAAATCCCACCCCTGATGCAATAAAGAAACCCCATGTATTGCAGATGCCATCTTTTCAACAAACAACAACAAACGAAAAAGAAAAATGTTCCCATGCTGGGAATCGAACCTGTTACCTTCGCGTTAGAGGTCCAAGATTTAGGCCGCTAAGCTACCGAGGCTCTAAGTGACGCGGGCCACTTTAACACTATTATGCTAACGCAACGTCTTTTTCCTTCCTTAGTTCCAAGTGCATGTGTTGTTACGGTTTTCAGTGACCCCAGACTACATACATACATACATACATACATACAACTCATCCGAAATTCCCCTCAACTTTGACGTTTTTTCTGACGTCAAAGTTCTGTAGGTAATTTGTGCGTCATCTGTGAACCCGGACTTAGCCAGACTTAGTCATTCAGTGAAAAAGCCTTACGGCGAAACGTTCCTAAAAATAAAAAGGTCTGAGAAGAGATGCAGTGGGTTGTTTTTTCTATTATAATCTACATACATACATACATACATACATACATACATACATACATACATACATACACAACATACACACACACAACAACAACAACATACAGTATTTATACGGCGCTGAATCTTCGATAGAAATCAAATCAAAGCGCACTTTGGTTCACACACGTTAGCATTCATAACGCATTCAAACATAAAAACGCAATACAAAGCGAACACACACGGATGGCATGAATGGAATACAGCAGAAACAGACCTAAAGGCAAGAGAGAGAAGAGAGAGAGACACACAGCCGAACACTGATGAAAACATGATACTCACTTCGTTGACACGAGTGAGCCAAAAAGCCTACCTGACGAGCCACCAGCCTCTTCTTTGGTTCACATGCACTTGGTTTAAGTGCACATGCTGTTAAAGTTTTCAGTGACCACAGACTACATACATACATCCATACATACCAGGGCTCTCAGGGACCCCCATTTGGGGGTCTATGAAGTACTAAAATTGTAAAGGACCCTCTAAAATAATGTGCAGGGGGTCCCAGGGATGCACTAGAAAGCATTCTATTTAGCATTCACAATGCCACTGGGACCCTCTATCCCGCCTCTAGGACCCTCTATACTTTAAGTGAAGGAGTCCCTGGGACCCCTTGTTTTGCAGGACGATTGGGAGCCCTGCCACTGGGACCTTCTATCCTGCCTCCAGGACCCTCTATACTGTAAGTGAAGGAGTCCCTGGGACCCCTTGTTTTGCGGGACGATTGGGAGCCCTGCATACACACAGCCAACACTATTGATCAAAAAAAGAAAAAAAGAAAAAGAAAAAAAAAGCCAACACTGATGAAAACATGATACTCATTTCGTAAACACGAGTGAGCCACAAAGCCTACCTGATGAGCCACCAGCCGTCCATGTTCTTCTGCAGCACCTCCACCAGCGCCCCCTTCACCAGGGACACTTCGTCCGCGTTCTCCGCCGGGAAGCTCTCGATGCAAATGAACTTCTCCTCTGCCCACAACAACGACAACCACAAATGAGGCTTAACCCCTTGACTGCCACCAACGTATGTATTACGTACTGACCTGATGACATCACTGATGATGTCATCAGATGAAGAGGAATAACCCTGATATGCTGGCTTTTGCTCTAATATAATCAAGAGAGTAATACCCCCAGATAATTTTCTCAGATTGGCACTATCAGTTGTCTTTTTCAAAGACACTATTCTTGGTTTTTCATTTTTCACAAACTTTCATGGGCCTTGAAAATGAAGTCTATTTTCTCCAAACCTTCCCAAACTTTCCCAACTGCTATGAACCCTGCACAGCATAGACAAAGGGGGGCGCGGAGCGTACCATGTCCATTCTCGGATGCCTGGGGGTCGGTGGCCGCCGACCCGTTGAGGTTCTGCAGGTAGGTGCTGGGCACCCACCCCTGGTGCTCCTCTGCGTTCACGAACCACCAGCCTGCAACGCACGCACACACGCATATACGAAAATGACAGAATTACCATATTTTTGGGACTGATAAGTCGCACCTTATCTATTACAAGCCCCCCCCCCCCCCCCCCCCCCCCCCCCCCCCTGCCCCCCCCCCCCGCCCCTATTTTAAACAACATACAGATTGTGTTATTATGCTCCCTGTGGGGATACCGGTGGGGGGGTCTTTTGTAAAAATAGTTCCCCCACCTTCTGGAAGTTCTATGCTTGTAACTTCCTCTAATCTGTCACTCTCTTTGACTCTGCCCTTTCCCCTTTGCTTGCTGTCATCTACTATCTTTCTGCCTTACTGGTCCATTCATCTGCCCTTTTTCTGTTTTCAAGGGCCTAATTATTTATTACTTAGGCGCATAACGGCAGCATGACGCATCTGCGCTCATAATTGACATGAAACTGTCTGAGCGACCGAAGAAGACGAAGAAGAATAAGAAGACGAATAGTCACGGAAAATGCATCTTTAGACCGTTTTATCAGATTGTGTCGATGTTCGGAATCCCTGGACCCCTTCCACTTTAGTCTCTTCTGTCGAAAGAAGAAGAAGAAGAAGAAGAAGAAGAAGGAGAAGAAGAAGAAGAAGACGCATACGGAAATGACAGAATTACCTTCTTTTTTTTTTACTGATAAGTCGCACCTTATTTATTACAAGGCCCCCACCCCCCCCCCCCCCCCCCCCCCCCCCCCCCCTCCCCCCCCCCTATTTTAAACAACATACAGATTTTGTTATTATGCTCCCTGTGGGGATACCGGTTGGGGGGTCTTTTGCAAAAATAGTTCCCCCACCTTCTGGAAGTTCTGTGCTTGCAACTTCCTCTAATCTGTCACTCTCTTTGACTCTGCCTTTTCCCTTTGCTTGCTGTCATCTACTATCTTTCTGACTTATTGCCCCAGTCTCCTGCCTTTTTTCCAAAAAAATCTTCCAAATAATTTTTTCTCCTTAAAGAGCTCCTCCGAAATCAGAATGTGTCGGCCGTACGCAGTGGGGAGACCAGTGAAATCTGAAAACCAGACACATACGTACCTTACCCGTTATGGCCACATGGCCTGGGAACGCAGAAGAAGAAGAAGAAGAAGAAGAAGAAGAAGTTATTAAGCTTTTTTTGTTGTTGCTGTCCCATCTTCTGGGCCGTACAGTGGCGTTGCTCCCACGCCACTCATTCCGAATCCCAATTCACAGCCACACCCCGGCTTGTTCAGGTCGCAGAAACCAACTCCAAGACCAGCAGTCCAAGGGGAGCGAATCTATGCTCGGATTACGCTTTTTCTTTCTATTTTGTCGGTCGTATTATAATATAAGGCACATGGGTCTCAGTCTAGAAAAAAAAAGTAATTGCCATTTTTATAGTCCATAAAATATGGTATTTCTTTTTTTACCCAACAGCGGAAGCACTTGAACACTATGATACAAATGCATCAGCTAGGGGGATGAGAACATTACGTGTGTGACCGATTTTGATTACCCCCGCCACGTGGGCAGCCACACTCCGATTTCGGGGGAGTAACTGATTTAATCTCCCGCCCCCCTCCTCTCTCTCTCTCTCTCCCAACACTCACCACTCTCACTCTTCTCGGTGAGCTTCACAGTCATGCCCGCTGTCAGGTTCATCTCCCCCTTTTCCTGGGCGATGTAGTCGGCCACTTGGCTTGTAAATCGACTCTCTCTCAAAAATGTCTCAAATTCTGTGGCTTTGCAAGCCCTGCTCTCATGGTGACCTCAGTTTCAGTTTCCGTTCCAGTCTATGCCTTGGTGCGTTCGAGTCAAAGTCATGGGGAGCAGTGTGTTCTGGGGAGCTAAAAGAATAGTGTTGTCAGTAGGGGGCTTAGTAGGTGGTGTACGTCCTGAACAGGCTCTACTGAACTGCACTGAGGTGACTCAGCAGCAGTGCAGTGTCTTCTCGGTTGGTTGCCTCCTGACGGCCTAACATAGATTAGCTCCCCTTGGACTGCTGGTCTCGGATTCTGCGACCTGAACGTGCGGAGGTGTGGCTGCGAATTGGGACATGGTATGAGCGGCGTGGGAGCAATGCCACAGTACGTCCCAGAAGATGGGACAGCAAAAAACACCAAAAAAACAACACCAAACATCTCTCTCTCTCTCTCTCTCTCTCTCTCTCTCTCTCCCTCTCTCTCTCCCCCTCTCTCTCTCTATCACCCTTTCTCTCTCTCTCTCCCAACACTCACCACTCTCACTCTTCTCGGTGACCTCCACAGTCATGCCTGCCGTCAGGTTCATCTCCCCCTTCTCCTGGGCGATGTAGTCGGCCACAGCAACGAAGGCCTCCAGCTGCTTGGGGCCGGAGATCTTCTCCGCCTTCTTCTCCCCCTTCTGCTTCCTGCTGGAACGAAGCTTCCGTGAAAGTTTGCGCGTCAGTTCCATTGTCGTTTGGCGAATATTTTTAAAGTTTAAATATTTTTGTAAAAATTTAAAATCTTAATTTGTCCGTTTGTTCACCTGCTGGAACGAAACTCGCATGACAGTTTGCGAGTCGAATCCATTGTTGTTTGGCAATTTTTAAAAAACACATTCATTCAATATCCCTTCGCTTGCCTGCTGGAACGAAGTTTCCGTGAAAGTTTGCGCGTCAGTTCCATTGTCGTTTGGCAAATATTTTTAAAGTTTAATTTTTTTTTTTTTAAATTCTTAATTTGTTTTAAAATCGGTCCGTTCACCTGCTGGAACGAAACTCGCATGAGAGTTTGCGAGTCGAATACATTGTTGTTTGGCAATTGAAAAAAAATAATGTAATTAAAAAAAAAAGTCTTCATTCAACATCCCTTCTTTCGCCTGCTGGAACGAAGTTTCCGTGAAAGTTTGCGCGTCAGTTCTATTGTTTTTGCCAATAAGTCTTCTTTTTAAAAAAAATTGTCTTCATTCAAAAGTCCCTTCGTTTACCTGCTGGAATGAAGCTTCCTTGATGACAGTTTGCGTGTTAATTCCATTGTTCGGCCAAGTTTTTAAAACTAAAACTGTCTCTTCATTCAAAATCCCTTCGTCTACCTGCTGGAACAAAGCTTCCGTGAAAGTTTACGCATCTATTCCATTGCTCGGTAATTAAAGTTTTGAAAAATAAATTGCCTGCTGAAACGAAGCTTCCGTGAAAGTTTGTGTGTCGATTCCATTGTTGTTTGGCGATTAAAGTTTTGCTTAAAAATTCAAAAATGTGTTTTCATTCAAAATCCCTTTGTTTGCCTGTTGGAAGGAAGCTTTCATGATGACAGTTTGAGCATCAGTTCCATTGTTTTTGCCGATTAAAGTCTTACAAAATAATAAAATTGTCTTCATTAAAAATCCATTCGTTTACCTGCTGGAATAAAGGTTCCATGAAAGTATGCGCGTCAATTCCATTGCTCAGATTAGGGGAAAATACGGACACGTCCGCTTTATTTTCTTCTTCTTTCTTTTACTTATTTACTGATCGCGCATGGGTTTCCGCGCGGAACATCCACGTGTATGTGTACACGGCCTAACAGTCCTTAACCCTTTCACCGCCAACGTCGCATTTTTGCACCACAATGATTTAACACCCATGTCACTAAAAGGCATCAAATCAGGGCCTGTTATCCAAAGACCCTGTTCTCTTCATTTTGGGAGGTAAGGATAGGCCTTACTTTAAATATGTCACAGAGGAATCCCCAGTATTACAGACAGATTTTTGTCTCTACCCAGGTAAGCTTTAACCCTTTCACCGCCAGCCATCTTAATGAGCCGAAAATGTCCATTAAACTTACTTGGCTACAGAAAAGATTTCATCTGCAATGTTGTGGGATTTCTTTGCGACACATTTAGAATACGGTCAATCCTTACTGCCCAAATTTACGAACTCGTTATCATTGAATAATAGACCCTGATTTCAAGGGTTTTAATGACATGAGTGTTAAATCATTGTGGTGCAAAAATGCGACATTGGCGGTGAAAGGGTTAATGGAATTTTTTGGCTGAAACATGGCTGGCGGTGAAAGGGTTAAACTATGGTACATTCTATTCTTCTCAGCAGAAGATGCACTGTTGTTGGGCTTTTCCCCCACCACCATTCAGCAACCTTTGTCCCCCCTCCACCAAAGCTCAATGTCAAAAAGAATAACGATAACATAATCTTTTTTTTATAATAACAACAATGTTCTGAAGAAAAACATAAAATTTAAGCCCAATGTCCCAAAGAATAGTCCTATGTGACCCAGCACCACGAAAGGGACATTAAGTCGCTGGGCTAGTTTCTCACAACAGGCTTGGAAAGTCAAAAATCTCTCTTTTTTTAAAATCAATTTTGAGCTATGGGCATTTTTGTGTTCTCTAACATCTTATCTTTCATATTTATAAAGGACAATCTTTAATGTGGTCTCTTAATGGTCTTATAAGTGTTTTAAAATGAGTAGGTCAATGCATTTTCTTTAGCTAGGATAGACTTTAGACTGTGTTTTCTCAAAATGGCCGACACTCACCCTACTAACTTTAAATGCTCATAACTCTGGAATGGAAACAGATACAAGAATGGTTCTTGTATCATTAGAAAGAGAATTGTGTGAAGTTTTCAAATGTATGATTTTCTCAGAATGGTCAGTTTGACACTTAATGTTCCTTTCGTGGTGCTGGGTCACATAAAAAAACACCAAGGTTCTGAGGAGAAAAAAAAAATCCAAAACATTCCACAGAAGAACATTCTGTAGGAAAATAATGATACCCCCCCCCCCCCCCTAGTCCTACCCCGCAACACCTTTTCACCCATCACCTACAAGCTCTGGGGGCATTAACCTTTGACTTCCATAAACGTATCACGTATTAACATCACTGATGAAGTCATCAGATGAAGAGGAATAACTCTGATATTCTGGTTTTTGCTCTTGCACAGTCACGAGAGTTATATCCCCAGACCATTTTACCAAAATTAATTGGCTGTATCAGTTGTCTTTTTCATGTCATGATTTGTACATGATTATTTTTCTATTTTGTTTTCTACGGCAGTCAAGGGGTTAAATAAAAGAGGGGAATGACAGACAAAACAGTTAAACATCTGTGACTTAAAGTACCTAATGCATAATGCCTAATACCAACTAGTTTTTGTATTATTACTATTTTTTAAAGAAGAGAATTTATTGTACTGTTTCATGGTTATGTCTTGTGGCGGCACCATAGCCGATGAGGTTTAACCGAGGCGTGGTTACCGCTACACCTATCTATATTGCTAAAAACTCGGGACTTTACTGGTGTTGCACTGCCTCCGGGCATTGCAGCCAGTATTGTTCCCACCATCTTTGTATTTACAAATGTCCCATATGTGTCTATGACCGAGAGGACGTAAAACACCATTTTTCGTTCGTATTGTTTCATGGTAGCATATCGCAAAGAAAGAACAAAAAGAGAAAAGAGACATTTTGGTCACAAAATTGCACATACACTGACTTGTACTTGATCAAGTACTTCAAGCACTTTGGCTACTGAAAATCTGTACCCAAAAACAACAGAAACACTCGATACCAAACAGTCACACACTTGGGTCATATATTAATCACACACACACACTGTCAATACGTCGTCAACTGAAGTTCACAGAAACAAATCGCAACAATACCAGCATCCACCAGACACATAACTGAGCTGTTTACCGAACGCCGACTTTAAAGACTCGTAACTGAGCTGTTTACCGAACGCCGACTTTAAAGACTCATAACTGAGCTGTTTACCGAACACCCCAACTTGCATAACTGAGCTGCTTACCAAACACTGACTTTAATAATGCATAACTGATCATGAGCTATTTACCCAACACTGACTTTAAAGACTCATAACTGAGCTGTTTACCCAACACTGACTTTAAAGACTCATAACTGAGCTGTTTACCCAACACTGACTTGAAAGACTCATAACTGAGCTGTTTACCCAACACTGACTTTAAAGACTCATAACTGAGCTGTTTACCCAACACTGATTTTAAACTCCACAAAAAAACAGTTCAAACATTCACACAGCAAATGAAAATCAGCCACAGCAGCCAGCACAGAGATGAACAAACACAGTAAACACAGTAGACGTTAAATGAAAGACACACAGTGAACACCACAAGCAGTTGATGATCACACGGCGGACATGCAGCGTGACAGTGGTAGAGGAAGGATGCGCTTCAACATGTCAAAGAGGTTGCTTCCTGCCTGAAGCTGCTGACAGAAGCCGTGAACAAGGCAGTGGATTAGACGGTATCAACACAGGCTGGGTTCTGCCACGCATCTCACACACCCATCTTCTTTGTCACTCACTTCCCTTTCAAAGGGCAGTCAACCACACGCAGGCTCTCTGACTGGACTAATTACCGTATTTTTCTGACTACAGACAAACCTCTATTTTAAGACTTCCAAAATGTCCGGAAAAATCGGTTGTAAATTGGAGGGGTCGTATGACGGAGGTTTTCACTGGCAGCCGTAGAAAGAAAAAGTTCAGCACAGTTCATACTCTCTTCTTCATGCACACATACAATGACATATTAAAACTGGATTTGGGTCTTTCCAACTCCATAGGATTGTGCAATCGATGTATTACAGTTTCACTTCGCCGACTTCTGTTAATCACCTCCACTCTCGTCCAAAGTCAGTGGTTTTCTTTTTCAAAGTCAGTGGTTTTCGTGCTTTTCCTACGCTTTCCGCCATCTTTTCTACAACAAGGGAAGCGACTCCGCTTTCAGGCCCTTGACCGTGGTTGTTTCTCTTTGCTCGAAGTCTATGCAGACGACAACAACGGTCGTAAAAACCAACAAATTGGCGGTCGTAAGTCACGTTTTAGAGGAAGTCGTTTAAGAGAGGTCGTTTACATAGTAAAATGCATCCGTGCCAACAAATCCGGTCTCAAATGAGAGGTGGTCGCTTAACAGAGGGTCGTAAAATAGGGGTTTGTCTGTATAAGGCGCAGCCCCAAAAACGTTACACAACATTCAGATTGTATTATATTTTGTTACTATTTTGTTCCATCGTATTATAAGGTGCACGGGTCTCCGTCTGGAAAAACCAACAACTATTGCCAGGCATGGGAATTAGAGAAGACAAAAAAGACTGAAAATTGGGGTCTGGAAGCAGGCATAGGAACAAGGAATAAAAAACAACAACTATTGCCAGGCATGGGAATTAGAGAAGACAAAAAAGACTGAAAATTGGGGTCTGGAAGCAGGCATAGGAACAAGGAATAAAAAACAACAACTATTGCCAGGCATGGGAATTAGAGAAGACAAAAAAGACTCATAATTGGGGTCTGGAAGCAGGCATAGGAACAAGGAATAAAAAAAAAAACTATTGCCAGGCATGGGAAGTAGAGAAGACAAAAAAGACTCATAACTGGGGTCTGGAAGCAGGCATAGGAACAAGGAATAAAAAACCAACTATTACCAGGCATGGGAATTAGAGAAGACAAAAAAGACTGAAAATTGGGGTCTGGAAGCAGGCATAGGAACAAGGAATAAAACAACACCTGAAAACCGTGTGTGTTGGGATACAGCCCCCAGAAAATGAAGCTTCTTCCGTTATCTAAGCCTTAAAAACAGTATTAGAGATAAGACTGATATATTTAGTTCATTTTGCATTCATTTATAACCAATAACTTAAGTTTTACTCATTGGGCTTCTTTTTTTTACCTCATAAATGTCCTCTTGGACCATCAAATAAGCTGAAACTTGCACAAAAAGACTGAAGAGGACCATCAAAAAAGCTGAAATCAGCCAAAAGACTGACAATTCCCATGCCTGTATTGCCTTAAAGTTAGAACAATATGGTACAAAGATGAGCAAAGATTCAACACCGCAGCGCCTACCTCACAATGACTAAACGCCCAGCCTTACTCACTTACTGATCTTTAACCCTTTCACCGCCAGCCATATTTCAGCCCAAAATTTCCATTAAATTTACCTGGGTAGAGAACGAAATCGATCTGCAGAATTGGGGATTCTTCTGTGACATATATATAAAACAAGGTCTATCCTTACTTCTCCAAACTAAGACAATGATAAGGTCTTTGGATAATAGACCCCAATTTGATGCCTTTTAGTGACATAGGTGTTATTATAATCACTGTGGTGCAAAAATAGGATTTTGGCGGTGAAAGGGTTGAAAAAAAAAGGGATTTTTATAAAATATTTATAAGAAAGTTCTGACAGCCAGACCAAAAGAAACAGGGAAAGAAAAGTCCCTTCAAACCACCAAAAAGGAAAAGAATCAAAACAAAAAACAACAACCAAACAACCAAAACAACAATCAAACATCAACCAAACAACCAAAACAACAACCAAACATCAATCTGAGTCAACATCAAGAAAAAAGAACAAAAACAACACACCCCAAAACAATCTCATGCATTAAAAAGTCCAAACAGCCACAACAATTTTTAAAAAAAAAGTGCGCCACTCACAAAATCGCTTTGTGTCAAACTTACCCTAATAAGCGATTGCGGGTAATACCTCGCTCGCGTCTGGCGTAAAATCACAAACGAACAAAATATATAACTGGCTGTAGAATAGGGCACACAACAACTGTTTATTTCAGGCATCAGAATAGTCTGAAGTCCAATCCTCTGAAAACCGCAAGGCCCCAGACTATAGCTCTTAGGGACAACAAGGGAAATCAGTTCTGAACACCACCAAAAAGGCTTCATATAGTAATAAATCACTTTAAAATGCTATTTAACACAAAGGATAACACTCAATAAAAAGGCAAAACCTCTGACAAGAGAAGCCAATCCTCTGTCAGAAATTGTTAATCCTCTGACAATTCTGATGACTGTTATTTTGAGAGAGACAGAGAGAGAGAGAACTATACATTTGTTCATTTTGTGATTTAAACATGCCTATGTGTGTGTGTGTCTGTCTGTCTGTCTGTGTGCGTGCATGCATGCAGGTGTGTGCAGGTGTGCTAGGGTGTGTATGTGTATCTGTGTGTGTGCGTGTGTGCTAGTGCGTGTGTGTGTGTATCTGTGCGTGTGCGTGTATGCTAGGGCATGTGTGTGTCTCTTTGTGTGTGCATGTACGCGCATGTGTGTGTCTGCGTGCCTGTGTCTGTGCTTAAGACTCAGTAAGAAAGAGAGAAAAAGAAAAAAAAAGTGTGGCTAAGCATTTGTAGTACATCGTGCATGGGCTGGGGTATTATATATCTGTCTGCCTGTACGCATGCTGTATGCCTCTGGGCTTGCATGAGCCAACGAAACAAGTCCACAAAACGTACGGGTCTTCCTTGGGAGGGTCCAGGTCCTCAGCCTCCACCTCAAAGAACTCCAGCACCTCATCGCACTGCGAGATGTGGGCAGGGAGGCCCATGAGGCTCTGGGGAGGCAGGGAACACAAACACAATCATGGCTTCGCTTAATAATAATAATAATAATACTGGTTATTTATAGAGCGCTTAACTCCCTTTGCAGGGTGCTCAAAGCGCTGAACAAAGGCCTAAACACTAACATACAGATAAACAACAAGCCAAGAATAATCAACATGAAGACAAGTATCAATGAATATAAACATTAAAAATAAGTGAGACTGTTCATACAAAATACATGTATTAATCTCTCTCGCCCTCCCTCCCCCCCTCCTCCCCCCCCCCCCCCCCCCCCCCCCCCCCCCCCCCCACACACACACACAACATACTGCAGGGTAATATCATCAAGGACTACGTGGATTAGAGGTGAGAGTATGAGGTTTCAAAAAGATGAGTTTTCAGAGAAGTTTTGAAAGACTGAACAGAGGAAGAGTGGCGAACACTGTGTGGTAAGCTATTCCAGACCGAGGGAGCAGAGTACGAGAAAGAAGATTCACCGAAGGATTTAGTTTTAATACGGGGAGTGGAGAGCAGGCATGAGTCGGAGGAAGATCTGAGATGTCGGGTGGGAGTGTAGGTTTGTACAATGTCAGTGAGATACTGAGGGGCAGTTCCATTAATAGAGTTGAAGGTGAGGCATGCGACCTTGTACTGAATTCGAGCAGAAATTGGAAGCCAGTGAAGAGTGTGAAGTACATGTAGCGGGGTGATATGCTTAACCCTTTCAACGCTAGCCATTCCTCAGCCAAAACTTACCATTAAACTTACCCGGGTAGAGAAAAGATGTCTGCAATATTGGGGATTCCTCTGTGGCGTGCATAAAATAGGGCCTATCCTTACCTCCCAAAATCAAGAATATAAGGTCACCAGATACCAGACCCTCTATTGATGCCTTTTAGTGACATGGGTGTTACATCATTGTGGTGCCAAGAGGCGACAGTGGCCATGAAAGGGTTAAGGTCACTGGATACCAGACCCTCATTTGATGCCTTTCAGTGACATGGGTGTTAAATCATTGTGGTGCCAAGAGGCGACAGTGGCGATGACAGGGTTAACACCAATACCCAGGGGATCAGCCCGATGTGCCCCCATCAGACAGTCGATGGCTTAGAGTCAAACGGACTATCTTTAGATAGTCCATTGGCTTATTACAGTGGAACCTCCCTTATAAGACCTCCCGTTATAAGACTCCCTCCAATATAAGACCTACTTCTCCGAGACACTGCCCTTATTTTGTAAGTATTAAAATTACCTCCATTAAAAGACCCCTCCTTTATAAGACCTCATTTTGGATGATTTTTTAAAGTCTTATACGGGAGGTTCCACTGTATTGATGTTATAACAAAAACAAAGAACTTGTATTAAAGAAGACTGCAAATACTGTAAAATGGGGGTTAGGCTTTTTATATTTATGCAGTCTTTTTTTTTTTTTAAACAAGGTATTAGTTTTCACAAAAAGATTAATAATACGTCAATGGACTATCTTATTATTATAAAGATAGTCCATTTTGACTCCAAGCCATCGTTTAATTTATTCTCTTCGACATGCGTCCCCGTCTCTGTGTGTCTTATCTGTGTGTCCCTGTCTCTGTGTGTCCCCCGTGTCTATGTGTCCCCGTCTCTGTGTGTCCCCATCTCTATGTGTCCCCCGTGTCTATGTGTCCCCCGTGTCTATGTGTCCCCGTCTCTATGTGTCCCCATCTCTATGTGTCCCCCGTGTCTATGTGTCCCCATCTCTGTGTGTCCCCGTCTCTATGTGTCCCCGTCTCTATGTGTCCCCGTCTCTATGTGTCCCCCGTCTCTATGTGTCCCCGTCTCTATGTGTCCCCATCTCTATGTGTCCCCCGTGTCTATGTGTCCCCGTCTCTATGTGTCCCCGTCTCTATGTGTCCCCGTCTCTATGTGTCCCCGTCTCTATGTGTCCCCGTCTCTATGTGTCCCCGTCTCTATGTGTCCCCATCTCTATGTGTCCCCGTCTCTATGTGTCCCCGTCTCTATGTGCCCCTGTCTCTATGTGCCCCCGTCTCTGTGTGTCCCCGTCTGTATGTGTCCCCCATCTCTATGTGTCCCCATCTCTATGTGTCCCCGTCTCTATGTGTCCCTGTCTCTGTGTGTCCCCGTCTCTATGTGTCCCCGTCTCTATGTGTCCCCGTCTCTGTGTGTCCCCATCTCTATGTGTCCCCCGTCTCTATGTGTCCCTGTCTCTATGTGTCCCCGTCTCTATATGTCCCCCGTCTCTATGTGTCCCAATCTTTATGTGTCCCGTCTCTATGTGTCCCCGTCTCTATGTGCCCCTGTCTCTATGTGTCCCCGTCTCTATGTGTCCCCGTCTCTATGTGTCCCCGTCTCTATGTGTCCCCGTCTCTATGTGCCCCCGTCTCTATGTGTCCCCGTCTCTATGTGCCCCTGTCTCTGTGTGTCCCCGTCTCTGTGTGTCCCCGTCTCTGTGTGTCCCCATCTCTATGTGTCCCCATCTCTGTGTGTCCCCATCTCTATGTGTCCCCCATCTCTATGTGTCCCCGTCTCTGTATGCCCCTGTCTCTATGTGTCCCCCATCTCTACATGTCCCTGTCTCTGTGTGTCCCCATCTCTATGTGTCCCTGTCTCTATGTGTCTTCTCTATGTGTCCCTGTCTGTGTGACCCCATCTCTATGTGTCCCTGTCTCTATGTGTCTTCTCTATGTGTCCCTGTCTCTGTGTGACCCCTGTCTCTATGTGTCCCTGTCTCTGTATGCCCCTGTCTCTATGTGTCCCCCGTCTCTATATGTCCCAGTCTCTGTGTGTCCCCGTCTCTGTATGCCCCTGTCTCTATGTGTCCCCCATCTCTATGTGCCCCTGTCTCTATGTGCCCCCGTCTCTATGTGCCCCCATCTCTATGTGCCCCCGTCTCTATGTGCCCCCGTCTCTATGTGCCCCCCGTCTCTATGTGACCCATCCGATTAGGGTAAGGGTAAAGGAGCTGTATAGGTTCCGGGTTACTTAAGGGGCAGTGCCTTTGTTGTGGGGGGGGGGGGGGGGGGGGGGGACAGAGGGTGAAGCCCCCAGAAATGTTTGCAAATTAGTGATAATCATTAAGGCAAAAAAATCGAGTCATTTTCTTACTTTTCACTCTTGTATATATATAAGGGTGGGGCACTGTGGATGGATGCTTCGTGCCTAAATATAGGGAGCGGGATGACCCCGCTCCCTCCATGATACGGGGGGGGGGGGGGGGGGTCCTTCGTAAAAATAGTTCCCCCACCTTCTGGAAGTTCTGTGCTTGTAGCTTCCTCTTGTCTTTCACTCTCTTTGACTCTGCCTTTTCCCTTTGCTTTCTATCATCTACTATCTTTCTGACTGATTCAATAAGTTATTGGCCCATTCTCTTGTGCCTTTTTTTTCTCCAAAACAAACCCCATCTTCCAATCTTTGAGCTCTCCCGAAATCAGAATGTGTCAGCTGTACACAGTGAAAAACTGAAAACCGGACATATACGTACCTTACCATTATGGCCTGGGAATGCAGAAGAAGTATATGAGGTACATGGGAACATGCACAGGCACCCCTGTAGTTAGTCAGGACATGGTTCCAACAGCTATACATACAGTGGAACCTCCCTTATAAGACCTTCAAACATCATCCAAAATGAGGTCTTATAAGGGAGGGGTCTTATAAGGGAGGACATTTTAATATGTACAAAGAAGGGCAATGTATCAGAGAAGTAGGTCTTATGTGGGAGGGAGTCTTATAATGAGAGGTCTTATAAGGGAGGTTCCACTGTACTCAAGATTCGAGGTTTGTTTATATTCTTATAAAGACAACAGTACAGCAAATCATTGCTAGGTATTGCACATAAAAGAGGCATATTTAAATGAATTACCATATTTTTCATATCATTAGGCGCTGCTGTGTATAAGGCAAATTAAGGGCAATTTTCAAGACAAAGCTGAAAAAAAAGAAAGTAAAAGGCGCCCTCGTTTATAATGCACCTCACAAAAGAAAGTCAAACTTCGAAGCCTGTACGCGTCCTGTAAAAGCTTACCGACCGCCATTACTGCTGTCATAAACGAGAGTTGACTCCCCTTTCAAATCATCGAACTTCCGTTTTGCTTCCTGTTGATGTGTTTGGACAATTCTTCGCGAAAACTGGTAGAATTACGACATTTTAAGCTCTACAACAGTGCTTTTGACATCCAATGAAAGGTTTGGGCATCTACGGTATTTCGGACAAAAATAGGGATTTTGAAGCATTTTAACGTGAGTATTAATTGTCGTATCGGCGACTCATGACCACTTTCGATGTCTGACTCACAGTAGACTGTACTGAACACGGCAATCGTTGCCTCTCTTCTCACGATTTTGTTCACTAATAGGGCGCCCCTCGTTTATTAGGTGCATAGGTCGAAATTGGAGAAAAAAATATCGCCTTATAACCAGAAAATTACGGTAAGCAAACGAACAAAACAGATTAAGACATAAAAAAAATGATGCAAAGGGGAACAAAGGAAAGCCTTTAAAATGACATACACACTCAGGTCTCAAGGACACATGCACAGTATGTGTATGCACATACACACACACACACACACACACACACACACACACACACACACACACACACACACACACATACATGGGTGCAACTACACAAAATGCAAAAAACCCTGAAAGGCCGGGGTCCAGGGGGAATGTCCCCCTGCAGCTGAAGCAAACATTGATTTATGAAGGTATTTTAGTTTGCTTTCTCCACAATTTATACAAATGGTTTTTTAAAGTGTAGACACACAAAGATCTTGTTTGACAAATTTATTAAAAAAAGGCACTTCCTTTTCTGGTAAAATTCAAAAACAGGAAATCCTTGTATACCAGGAAAAGTTACACACACACACACAAACACGCAAATCCAGAAAAATATATTCATAGAAGTTTATGGGGACAGAATTATGCAACAGAAAACAACTTACCTTGCAATAGGCATCGATTTCGCCTAACCGCTTCATAGCTACATCCCGGATGTTACTCCGACCAAAAAAGATTTTTCCTGAAAAACAACACACACCAAAAAAAAAAAAAAATGTGTGATACGGATTTTTATTCCCTCGAAAGAAAGAAACGGTTTGATATCAAAGATAACTACTTCATGATTTTCTACAAGTAATGGAAAATCATGGTACAGCTTAGTCAGTTCTTTTATTTTCTTCGCAGAACCCTCATTTTAGTCGCCAACATCTTCAACATGATGAAGTTGGGCGCCAAGAAGAAGAAAAAGAAGATTGATTGATTGATTGAACTTTTTAATGGGTAAAGATTTAGGCACATTGAAGGCCTTTTTTACAAATCCACTCATTTAAATAATAGAAATAAAACGTTACGAGGAAAAAAAAACCCAAAAAAAACCCCACCACTAATAACAATTTATGCAAATAGCCAAACAAGGAACTAACTCTCTCCCTCTCTCTCAAGATACACGCATACACACATGCACACACATACCCTATACACATGCAGACACACACACACACATGCCTGTATGCACGCACGTACATATGCATGCATGCATCCATAGTCACGCATTTCTTTTTTGAAAATGCAGCTGCGAGTAGAAGTAGAAGAAGAAGAAGAAGAAGAAGAAGAAGATTTTTTAGAAGAAGAAGAAGAAGAAGAAGAAGAAGAGCAAGAAGAAGTCAAAAGAAGAAAAAGAAGAAGAAGATGAAGAAGAAGATGATGAAGAAGAAGAAGAAGAAGAAGAAGAAAAGAAGGGGTGGCTTGAACGAAAGAAGTGCCCACCTGGCAGGAAAGGGATGATGCGCATGGAGGGGTCGGTGGCGCCCGCTTCAATGGGGAATTTGTCCAACAGCTGAGTCTGCCCCACAAACAACGCAAAGCAAAACATTGGTAAATCATATACAGTATAGCTTGCTGCAAAACAAAACATTGGTAAATCATATACAGTATAGCTTGCTGCAAAACAAAACATTGGTAAATCATATACAGTATAGCTTTGCTGCAAAGCAAAACATTGGTAAATCATATACAGTATAGCTTTGCTGCAAAGCAAAACATTGGTAAATCATATACAGTATTGTTTTGCTACCCTTAACTCATTCGGGAGCATACCATTGGCGGCGGAGACGAGATTCTCAAGGAACCAAAAAGGAGGAAAAAAAGAGGCGGAAGTCTGAGGACCAGCAGAGGGTCTTGGTGGGGTCCAGGGGCAAAGCCTATGATGGGGATCAGGGGGACATTTTGCGTTTGAAACAGAAAAAACCTGTTAATACTCCTTGATCTCACAACATATTTTGTGAAATTATGAAGACGATTGGCTCAGGGAAAGTGATTTTTCTGAGACAAAGAGAGAGAGAGAATCAGACAAACAGACAGAATATTCCCAATTGAGAACAAAATTAGAATATCTATCAAACTTTTCTCCGCATTTTTACTTCTACACACCCTACCCCAAATTTCCTCAACAGGTTTACACTAATCTCAAAAATGACCCCTGGGGCCATCAAAAAGGAGGAAATCCTCCAGTTGGAGGAAACATCTCATCTCTCACAAGTCACATACCGCCCGAGTTACGCACACACTTGTTTGTGCGTGTAGGCAAAGCACATGCACCTTTTTTTCCTCACAGTGGCTAACAGTTACGCCATTGTTGCAATACTCTTCCGGATGAGACGACAAACCCGGAGGTCCCATGTGCCCATTCACTTAGCCCACGTTAAACCCAGTGGCAACGAAAAAGTTGTCATTTGGTCAAAATTTAGACCCCCACCCCCTTTCCTTCCTCATCAGTCACACAAAAATTGCATGTGTACACCCCAAAAAAAAATTGGGTGGCGCGCCTCTGGCTGAGACGCGCTCTCCAGGTGGGAGCAACCAGAATTTCACAGACGCCTTTGTGGCTATAATGTACCTAATACCTAAAATACTTGACCATGGTGGGGAAGGTCCCCAAGTGCCAACCGCTTCTGTGTCAAAATGTTTGTCAACAAAATGCATTTTCTTATTTCGTATATTCAACGCATCAAACTTTGGCTAAACTATAGAACCGGGTTTAAGGGATAGGGTTAGGAACATGTTAGAGTCAATGTTATTAGTTTTTTTAAGAAATTTGCGCCCATTTGTTTGCTTCCAGTGATTGACTCATACAGACCTGTAACCGTAGCCTGGACAATGTGGGTTACGGACCCGAAACTCTAGCCTCTGCCTATTTATTACCCAGCCAGAGGCCGAGGTATTGCGATCGGTTTGTGTGTCTGTGTGTGTGTCTGTGTGTCGATTATCTAAAAAAACTACTGTTTGCATTTTGATTAAAATTGGCAGAGGGGTAGACAGCTTGAAAAGGAAGCTTCCTTTCGTTAATCAACACCGTGCTGACCTTGACCTTGAAGTTTGACCTTGAAAACCGAAATTTCCTTCTTTGGGCTATGTAATTTCCCCCCAGCTTTATTTCGTGAACTAGTGAACAGAATCGCTTCAAATTTTGTGTGGTGGTGTACCATGGTGCAAGGAAGTTTGTATAAAAGTTCACCTGTATCTCGTGAACTACTGAACAGAATCACTTCAAATTTGGGGCCATGTATTTTAATGCGTTCTGTAAGGGTGGAAAGTGGTGTGTTTAAAGGGGGGGGGGGGGGTGCAGGACATAACTCTGGCCGGGTTTGCATTGTCACAATGCATTGCTGCCGCTCGGCGATGCCCTTGTTTTATTTGTTACTATAAGGCGATACTTTTCCCCCAGACTGACACCCGCATGCCTTATCAATTCAAATCAAATCATCTTTATTATCTCATAACAGAGAAATTGCAGCCAGATGCACATAAAAAAACAACAACAATAAACACATGTAATGATGTATCAACAACAATTAAAGAATATAAACTAATAACTAATAACACTGCAATATTGTAATGAACAAACTGGACGAATACGAACAAATACTCCAGTAAAAGCAGAACGCATATTAAAAATACATTTAAAATACATTTAAAATCAAGACATAATCTGTTATAACATGACTAATAGTAAGAAAATAGAGTAACAAAATCTGAATTTTGTGTAAAATTTGGGGGTGCGCCTTATATTCCGTAAAATATGGTAGTTATATGATGGGCTTGTGTGTGTGTGTGTGTGCGTGTCAAAGTCAAAGTCAGTCAAAGTCAACATTTTATTTAAAGATGAACATTGAATAAGCAAACATACATGCTTTTTTCTTCTCCATCAAGCCATCTATAAATAGAAGCATAAACCAAACATACATGCACGAAACACAAACTACACTGTGTGTGTGTGTGTGTGTGTGCACATGCGTTTACCTGGGTCTGACAGACACAATTGGAGAGAGACGTTTTGTGGGATTAAAGCGGTATGTGGGACTAGTCGTACCATGGATGTAAATTAACAGCTGGGAGTGGGACTAGTGGTATGTATGTGACATGCACTGCAAGAAGCTCAGACTGAGACACATAAATTATGATGTGCACACACATGCTCACACACAGAGTGACACACACAGTGACACACACACACACACACACACACACACACACACACACACACAGTGACACACACACACACACACACACACAGTGACACACACACACACACACACACACACACACACACACACACACACACACACACACACACACACACACACACACACACACACACACACACACACACACACACACACACACACACACACACACACACACACACACACACACACACACAGAGTGACACACATACACACACACACACACACACACACACACACACACACACACACACACACACACACACACAGAGTAACACACAGAGTAACACACACACACACACACACACACACACAGTGACACACACACACAGAGTGACACACACACATTCACACACACACACACACACACACACACACACACACAGAGTGACACACATACACACAATTAATGGCAATCACATTCAATCAAAGTGTAATCTAGGGCACAACATTGACAAATGTGGCCATTAAGAGCATCCATAAATGATTGACATGATACTGTCCCGCCAAAAATGAAGCACACCTTTTCTCCTTAACTCTTTAATCTCTTAACTCTATATTTCACAGTATGTCATGGTGCGAAAATCGTTTTCTGTCCTTTAGCAGAATTCAGTTGACAAAGGAACTCATATAAGACTGCAGCACTACTGTTGTTTGTTCGTTGTATTTGTGTGTGTGTGTGCGTATGTGTGTGCGTGCATTTATGTGTGTGTGTGTGTGTGTGTGTGTGTGTGTGTGTGTGTGTGTGTGTGTGTGTGTGTGTGTGTGTGTGTGTGTGTGTGTGTGTGTGTGTGTGTGTGTGCATGTCAACTTTTTGTTTCGTTTATTTGACTGTCTGTCTCAAGGACAGCAACATCTTGCAAACATGTGAATAAAATCGCTTCAAATTGTGTATGTCACTATGTGTGTGTGTGTGTCAAGTCAAGTCAAGTCAAAATGATCTTTATTGAGGATAAAGGAGTAAGCTTGACAGCTTTTTTTCATCCTGTCCTCAGTGTGTGTGTGTGTGTGTGTGTGTGTGTGTGTGTGTGTGTGTGCGTGTGCGTGTGTGTGCGTGTGTGTGTGGAGGGAGGGGGGGGGCATGTGTAATTCAAAATGTCGAAGACATGTATTGATGCATAAGTTATGCCCCAGTGGTTTCGATGAGTGGCAGACTTTCCCTCCGTTTTTGTTTGTGGCTCAAGCCACAAACCTATAACTCACTTGTCGGTCGGTCGGTCTGTCTGTCCAAAATTGTCGCACTTCAAATCGAGGCTACACGACGAAAATGGTGTTTTACGTCCTCTTGGTCTGAATCAGACACATATGGGACATTTGTAAATACAAATATGGTGGGAACAATACTGGAGGCAATGCCCGGAGGCAGTACGAAACCAGTAAAGTCCCGATTTTTTAAATTTAATACAGATAGCTGTAGCGGTGACCCTGCCTCGGTTAAACCTCATCGGCTATGGCACCGCCACAAGTATAGTATAAAAATGTAATATAGAGGCTACACTTCAAAATTAATTGAGGCCACTCTTTAAAATGATGTATTTTAAAAGCGTACAAAATAATAAACATACGTAATACAGACACTACAACAGACACGACGAGTATGCGGTGCTTCTTTTGATGAGTATAAGTAGGATACATAGTTTTAAATGTTTTCCAAAAGATATAAAAAGTTACGAAATGGTGCAGAGATAACATTCTGGTTTACAGATTAAAGTTATTGAAAAGGCAGGGGAGGTAACTCATGATTGGAGTGGTAAAAATAGGCCGCGTGCCACAAACTATTGCGATTTCGCGCTCGTTTTCTTCACCCTCTCATATCTCGTGAGCTACTGCATGAAACAGTCAGGTCAAGTCAAACATTTAACCCTTTCACCGCCAACGTTGCATTTTTGCACCACAATGACTTAACACCCATGTTGCTAAAAGGCATCAAATCAGGGTCTGTTATCCAAAGACCCTGGGACGGTATTCATGTCGACATAGCATGAGACTTAGCATGATGCTAACTTAGAAGCTCTTCCAAAAGTCCTATTAAATCCTATAGGACATTGGAAGAGCTTCTAAGTTAGCATCATGCTAAGTCTCATGCTATCTCGACATGAATACCGTCCCTGTTCTCTTGATTTTGCTTTAAATATGTCACAGAGGAATCCCCAGTATTACAGACATATTTTTTTCCTCTACCCAGGAAGTTTAATGGACATTTTGGGAGGTAAGGATAGGCCTTACTTTAAATATGTCACAGAGGAATCCCCAATATTACAGACAGATTTTTTTTCTCTACCCAGGAAGTTTAATGGACATTTTGGGAGGTAAGGATAGGCCTTACTTTAAATATGTCACAGAGGAAAGTATTACAGACAATTTTTTTTTTTCTCTACCCAGGAAGTTTAATGGACATTTTGGGAGGTGGGGATAGGCCTTACTTTAAACATGTCACAGAGGAATCCCCAATTTTTGCTGAACAATGGCTGAACAATGGCTGGCGGCGAAAGGGTTAAAGATGGACATTGAATGAGCAAACATACATGCTTTATTTCATCAAGCCATATAAACAAAGTCAAATTCAAAGTGTGTGTGTGTGTGTGTGTGTGTGTGTGTGTGTGTGTGTGTGTGTGTGTGTGTGTGTGTGTGTGTGTGTGTGTGTCTTTCATTTAGGGTCTATCCACTTCTCGGGATATTAGACGGGGAAACAATGTGTTTATGTATGTTAAAGTGGTTGCATGCATGTGAATATATGGGCAAGTATGTGTGTATATCAAAGTGTGTGTGTATGTATGTGATGTGACAGCCCTGACATGACCTTTGTTGTCGACGGGGCTATAATTTTAATCTTAATCGTGTGTGTGTGTGTGTGTGTGTGTGCCTGTGTGTGTGTGTGTCTGTGTTACGGCTACGTGTGCACGCGCACACGCATGAGCATGCAGCACGTATGCGTGTTTGCTGTATATTGTACATGTATACATGTGTGTATGGACACATGCCTATAATATTATGACCGCTTAATAACTGTGCATGCGCATTAACCGTCAGTTAATGTACATGTGTATACACTCATGTGTATGTGTGTATGACCCGCCCAGCAAGCAAGGCAGTTTCTTTCTATCTTACAAGCTAGGCCTACGGGTATAATCAACCAGTTAGTCATTAACGTTACTGGGATTACCACTTAACGAATCACTTATTAATGTCGCCTGCTCCCAGGTAAAGGTATCCCCTCCAGGTATGACAGAGGTATCAAAAAGACCTCACTGGATGTC
>CM065704.1:5311708-5321708 GCA_017654935.2 Phymorhynchus buccinoides
TCTCTCTGACATTTGATCTCTCTCTCTCTCTCTAATCTAACAAATGCCCTCTCCTTGTTGGATTGTTTGTCTCTCTCTCTCTCTCTCTCTGTCCCTCTTTCTCTCTCTCTCTCTCTCCCTCTCTCTCTCTCTCTCTCTCTCTCTCCTTCTCTCTCTCTCTCTCCTTCCCTCTCTCTCTCTCTCCTTCCCTCTCTCTCTCTCTCCTTCCTCTCTCTCTCTCCTCTCTCTCTCTCTCTCTCTCTCTCTCTCTCTCTCTCTCTCTCTCTCTCTCTCTCTCTCTCTCTCTCTCTCTCTCTCTCTCTCCTTCTCTCTCTCTCTCTCCTTCCCTCTCTCTCTCTCTCTCTCCTTCCCTCTCTCTATCTCTCCTTCCCTCTCTCTCTCTCTCTCTCTCTCCCTCAACGTTTTTACTGTTTACATTTTATTGGTTGCTGTTTATTTTTACTTTCATTGCATGTTTTGTTACTGTTGTTTATTCAATGTTTTCATTTACCACAGGGCTGGGTGTAAAAAAAAGTATGCATAATTAGCTCATTCATTACCCTGTATAAATAAAATTTTGTTTGTTCGTCCGTTCGTTCTTTTCAAGTTGTTCTTCATTCTCTCTATTCAGTTAATAGTCTTTCGGATGAGACGATAAACCGAGGTCCCGTGTGCCCATGCACTTAGCACACGTTAAACCCAGTGGCAACGAAAAAGTTGTCATTTGGTCAAAATTTACCCCACCCACCCCTTTCTTTCTCAGTCACACAAATCGCATGCACACAAAAAAGAAAAACAGATTGGGGTGAATTGGAGAGGGTGGCCTCTGGCTGCGACGCGCTCTCCAGGTGGGAGCAACCCGAATTTTACAGAGACGCCTCTGTGACTCTAAAGTACCTAATACCAAAGACCTAATAATCATCAAGTGTGACACTGACGCTCAGAAGTCACTATCAGCCTTCTCTACTCTTTTTGCGATAGTAACCACTTTGCTAGGCGATTAGGTGCCGGAAATAACTTTGGCGAAGGGAGTTAATTAAGAGAAGTTGCTTCCCTTTATTCATTTAACTCCATCCTCTCTCTCTTAGTCTCACTGTTTCTGTCTTCTATTCTCCTGCCTTTTTTCCCCCCCAAAAAAAATCTTCCAAATAGCTTTTCTCCTTCGGACTCCAAAATGGGAATGTGTCAGCTGTACGCAGCGGGGGGGGGGGGACCAGTGAAAACTGAAAATGGACACATACGTACTTTGCCCATAATGTGGCCTTTTGGCCTGGGAACACAGAAGAACAAGAAGAAGAGCTCTACAAATACTAACAGGCATAAGTTTTACAACTATTGATAATGTGTATACAAGTTAGGTGATATCGTGAAGAAATAAACCTTTGTTATAAAGGTTCATAGAAAATCCAATCTAAATAGAATTTTGACAGGTTGTGTTATGTAGTGCTCTAGCTTTATATACCTGAATACGGCCAAGAGGAAACTGCCTGCTAAGCGATATCATTTCTTTCCCAGGTTGACATTCAAAAGAATATGATGATGACTCACAAAGAGTTTCATTTTCAGTTCAATTGATTTTTTTTCCTTTTTCACGAGAGCCACGCCATGTGATTTTATATCACCTGTACCATTATAGCACAAATGGTTTGTATGGTTCTAGGTTTCAATGCTGTGTTAACACATGAAAATGTGTCAAGTCAAGTCAAAATGATTTTTATTGAGGGTTATATGTATATAATAAGCTAACAAAGGCTTTTTTCAGTGTGTGTGTGTGCATGCTTGCTTGCTTATGTGTGTGTGTGCATGAGTGTGTGTGTGTGTTTGTGTGTCTGTGTGTATGTGTGTGTATGTGTGTGCGTGCGCACATGCATGCACATCATCGACTTTGCATTGATGACTGTGGTAAAATTATGTTATTAATTTAATGTGTTTATGTGTGTGTGCGCATGAGTGTGTGTGTGTGTTTGTGTGTATGTGTGTGTATGTGTGTGCGTGCGCACATGCATGCACATCATCGACTTTGCATTGATGACTGTGGTAAAATTGTTATTAATTTAATGAATATGTTGCATGGTAGTTACTCAATATAATTTATTCTATTCAAACAAGCATAATAATATGGACTATCTTGTAGTCCCCCCCCCAATCAAATTTACACATTGAACATTTTCACCGAGAAGCCAGCATTCTATCATTCTTGGGAAAGGGATAGGGTTAGGATCAGCCTAAAGCTGTGTACACAGTACCATCAGGGCTCCCAGGGACCCCCATTTGAGGGTCTATGAAGTACTAACAAGTAACATTCTACAGGACCCTCTAAAAGAATGTGCAGGGAGTCCCAGGGATGCACTAGAAAAAATCCTTTTAGCATTCGCAATGCCACTGGGACCCTCTATCCCACCTCTATGACCCTCTATACTGTAAATGAAGGAGTCCCTGGGACCCCTTGTTTTGCGGGACGATTGGGAGCCCTGACCCTGGAGTCTTTAAGCCAGGTACAACAACAACACTGACGTCGACAAGTTTTACGGACTATAAGGCGATAATTTTTTCAAAGACTGAAATCCCTGCGCCTTATGAGACTGATATTGATAATAATGTAAGGAAATAGAAAATTTGAATTTACAGTCAAATTTGGGGTGTGTGTCTTCTAATCAGGTGTGCCTTATAGTCCGTGAAATACGGAAGTCCCATGCGCAACCTGTAAATAAGTCAAAGAAAGAAGGAAAAAATAAGCGCATACATGATACAGTGTCCATATTTCCCTTAATCCGTATATTTTTTTCCTTCTTTTTTTTACTTATTTACGGGTTTCCGCGTGTAAATTCCGCGCCTACTGTGTCCCCACCCTAAGGTCATGTCATTGTCATGAAACGGAAAGAACCAGACTTCGAGATCTTCTTCTTCGATCGCTCAGACAGTTTCCTGTCAATTAGATGCGTCATGCTGCCGTTATGCGCCTAACTCAGAAATAGTTAGGCCCAGCAAGTCCGACTTCGGCTGGAGGAGGAAATGTTTTTGAAAGTGTTTTGTGAAAAAGGGCAGGAGAATGGACCGGGTAAGGCAGAAAGATTAGTAGATGACAGCAAGCAAAAGGGAAAAGGCAGAGTCAAAGAGAGTGACAGATTAGAGGAAGTTGCAAGCACAGAACTTCCAGAAGGTGGGGGAACTATTTATACAAAAGACCCCCCCCCCCCCCCCCCCGGTATCCCCACGGGGGGACTTTGAGATCGAGAGAGTCGTAAACATGGAAGGTGGGTGTCTAAAATTTATACAAGTTAGCTTAGAAGATAAATTAATGTAGTATTCATGAGTGTATCAGCATGGTACTGATTGTGTGTGTGTGTGTGTGTGGGGGGGGGGGGGGGGGGGGGGGGGGGGGTGTCACTGTGTATACTTTTTGATTTTCTTGGGGGGAGCCTAAACTTTGATAATTTCTAATTCTATGCACCTTTGCCCATTTATACTTTTACCCCTTTTTTGTACACAATTCATTTAAAATCATTACTTACCCTGTGCTCACCCCTGGTTTATGGTTGGTGTTATCAATTATATTGGTGACAGTCATGACAGAGATGGAATTACTATATATTGTAGTCATAATTTTTATTATAACTATTATGTCACTGTTTTGTCTTCATGAAATTTGTAAAATGGAAAAAAATGTTCAATAAAAACAAAATACAACTGTTCTGTTTTTAGTTTGCCCCAAATAAAAAGTACCTGAAGGTCGAAGAATCGACTGTAACGGCGGTAGACCACCATGTTGCTGTCATCGCTCCATTTAACCACGATCACATACACCTGGGAAGAAGAATCAAACGAAAAACACATCCAATTTGAAGCCGTTTCACATCTAAATGCATCAAATAATGTCCCATAGGCCATTGACACTATGACAGGTCTTATATATTAATTAAGGGAATTTTAACCCCTTCAGTGCCGACGACGTAAATGTCCCTATTAGTGCTTGAACTAGTAGCGATACGTGATTGGCGGCGCATGCGCAAGTATGCAATTAATTATCTATGTCTGAAGTACGATATATCTAAGGGAGGTTGGATCATTCACTGATTCATCAGTAATGTCCCAAGGTAGCCATAGCCATTGACACTATGAGGTCTATTAATTAAAATCGAAAATGTCCTATTATGAACTAGTCAACGTGATTATCAGTGATTATCGGTATGATTATCTATGGTACGATTATCTGTGGTGTAGAGTGCCACAGAGGTAATGCGTTCGACAAACGATAAACCTGGGTACAGGCGATTTTTCCTCTCACTCTGCACTAGGCCTTATGGACTGAACGTGGAGTCTTTCGGGTGAGATAATAAACCGAGATCCTGTACGCCCATGCATTTAGCACACATTATACCCAGTGGCAAAGAAAAAGAACTTTGTCATTTGGTCAAAATTTACCACTTCCTCATCAGTCACACAAAATCGCATGCACTAAAAATTAAAAAAAGGGTGGCGCGCCTCTGGCTGCGACGCGCTCTCTAAGTGGGAGCAACCCGAATTTCACAGACGCCTCTGTCAGTCTGTGACTATACCAAATACCAATCTATATGGGTACAAGTTTGGTAGTGTTGGCCATGGGGAGGTGCTCAGGCAAAAAATGGAGTGGAAAGATTATTACAACTCCAAGGGGCAAATAAAAATACAGTGGAAGTTCTGGAACCTCCCTTATAAGACCCCCCATTATAAGATTCCCTCCCTTTTAAGACCAACTTGAACTTCTATGAGACATTGCCCTTCTTTGTAAGTATTAAAATTACCTCCTTTATACAACTCCCTCCCATTTAAGACCTCATTTTGGATTATTTTTGAAAGTCTTATAAGAGAGGATCCACTGTACTTACGTTATAAGTACCTGACTTGATGATATTTATTACCTCCAACAGAGTTTCTCTCTCTATCTGTGTGTGTATGTGTGTGTGTGTGTGTGTGTGTGTCACAGTGTGTGTGTGTGTGTGTGTGTGTGTGTGTGTGTGTGTGTGTGATTGAATCAGTATAACATGTGTGTGTGTGTGTGTGTGTGTGTGTGTGTGTGTGTGTGTGTGTGTAGATCCATTGTGACTTAGTACTTTAGTAATGCACTGGTTTGAACCCAGCTCTGCTATTCTTTTTTTAAATACGTCGCTACAATCCTGTAGTCTGGCGTAACTGTGACAGGGAGAGATTGCGCAGAGGCAATTTATTGGTGTTGGCTGACTGTTAGCTGTCTCTTGAAGGCCTCAACGGAGTTGGCTTGGAAGTTGGATGGTGCTGTGTCCTTGGGAAAGATACTTTACTCCTATTTCCTGGTCCTTCTGATGAGACCTTAAACCAAGATCTGTGTGTGAACGCACGCACAAGATCTTGCGCACACATTAAAGCCCATTCCACTATTCAGTACGAGTAGGCCGGGTTGTGCGGGTGGGGTGGATGACACGAACTCACAAAGCATGCATCCTGTGCACCAATTGCAGTCTAAACAAAGACTTCGGCATGGGGCAGGATAAACATCCCTAATCAGAAAAAACGACAGAAAGAAAGTGCGCCATCCTAGCTACTATTTCATAGAGTGCAAGCACTTTCTTCTACTATTTCATAGAGTGCAAGCACTTGTCTAGCCGTTCGGATCAAATCAGGAAACATTGAAAATGTCAAAATCAAAAGCAGACTCGTGATCGATCTTCATCATTGAGTCAAGTAAACTCTTCTTCTTCTCTGACTTAAGGGCCCACGATCAATGAGCTGACCATTGATCAACAACAGTTCGTCTGTGAACCTGACACGAATGAGTCAAGCGAAGAGTACGTCTTGTGTCACGATGGCAGTAGCCTGAAGGCGTGGTCTAATGTCGTAATGACGAAAAGTGTTTAACTTTAGGCCTAAACAAAACCAGAACAAAATCTCACATAATGTTTGCTGGGCACTCTCCTCTTCTCCGCATCCACAACTTCAACGTGAACGATGGTCTTGGTCATCTTGTCATATTATATTTCTAGATTTAACACTGGAAGGCACAGTACACAAACACACAACACACCCCGACGCAATAAATGCGAAACTAGGCTAGCTCGCTGAGTGAACAAAAAATGACTGATCCCGGTGTGAAGAGAATATTCTACTCCATGAAATAAGTAGCCTTTCCTCATTATTTTGAATTTTTACGAAACTAAGTTTGTGCATCGATTTCTCGGCAAAGATGTAGATTTACACCCTCCTGCTCTATTTCTTGGTTCCTTCCGTGGTTAGGGATAGGGTTAGGGTTAGGGGTAGGATGGTTATAGTTCGCATGCGAAGGGTATTTATTTCATGGTAGGTACTTATTTCTCATGACACCGGAAGTTACTGTCACGTTATTACGGTGATGACTCAGTTTTTTCCTCCATCAAGAACATTTTCCTGTGATTTATTTCTCACCCGCAGTGGGAGGAATGAAATAAAAGCGTAGGGGGTGGGTTGTTGCACATAGTGACACATTTGCATATGATTAAAGGTAGTACAAAACCAACACAGACACGTGTTCAAGCCATAAACAAAAAGCAGTTAGAGTTTCAAGTTGGTAGGCAAATCGACAAGCTAGGACACCTACTTCAGGCAACTATGGCAACGGCAAAGCACAATGCTCCCGTAACTATGGCAACGACGAAGCCTCTTTTTTTAAAGACCCACCACATCCATGAGTGACATTCCTATTCAATAGGAATTGTTCAGACATAATTAAGGGGAGTAATTTGATGGTGTGTAGTAGTTATCTTGCCTAATTCAATCGGTCAAACAGGGGAAGTTATACTCTGCCATCAGGTTAATCCCCAGCCCTCGATTTTTGTGTTTGAGGAGACACACAGCATGTAGAACGCAGTGCGTCATTCTCAAATTGATGTAATTTATATTTTTACGTCACAGTTTGCAAGTTCTATCACTTTGTAGCAACTGATCACCCCTTATTTTTCCACAAAATGTTTGCAAGTCGCTGACTCGCATCATGCGGTTTCAAGCTTCGACGCCACTGTTGCATATTTGACCGAGTAATGGAGCTAAGCTAAACAACTAGAATTTTCACGAAGTGCTCTCCTCAAGGTTTTTTTCTCCGAAAATCGTCTACTGATTTTCATTGTGCTGACAAAATGTTTTAACAATTAATAGCTTTAATTCACTGAAATGAGATTAATTAAATTAAAGATTTGTTTTAATGGCAGACCGAGGGGATATGCATGGGTTGAGAAGTCAGTGTAATGGAGAGAGAGAGAGAGAGAGAGAGAGAGAGAGAGAGAGAGAGAGAGAGAGAGAGAGAGAGAGAGAGAGAGAGGTAAAGGTAATGATGTGCCACACACGCACACGCACGCACACACACACACACACACACACACACACACACACACACACCTCTGCACATTTCACAGTAAAATGCAAAAAGAGAGTGTTGACACTATCGTTTTGGCATTGAGCTGGAAATAAGAGCAGTATTTATTGCAAGTTCAACCAGCAAAATGTGAATAGAGTGTAGAGTGGCACAGTGGTAGCGCGTTCGCTTCGTGTCAAGTAAACCCGAGTTCGAACCTGGGTACAGGGGATTTTTTCCTCTCATTCTGCACTAGGCCTTAACGGTCTGAACGTGGAGTCTTTCGGATGAGACGATAAACCGAGGTCCCGTGTGCCCATGCACTTAGCATACGCTAAACCCAGTGGCAACGAAAAAGTTGTCATTTGGCAAAAATTTACCCCCCCCCCCCTCATTAGTGACAAAAATCGCATGCAAAAAAAAAAAAAAATTGGGTGGCGCGCCTCTGGCTGCGACGCACTCTCCAGGTGGGAGCAACCCGAATTTCACAGAGACGTCTCTGTGACAGTATAAAGTACCTAATACCTAATACCTAATAATTTTGTTTGAAAAGAAGTAAAACGTAATATTAGAAAAGATGAAGTCAGAAACTGTTATAAAAAATGAAACATAATACAGTGAAACCTCCCTTAGACGACCTCCCATTATAAGACTCCCACATAAGACCTATAATTCTCTGAGACATTGCCCAACTTTGTAAGTATTAAAATTACCTCCCTTATAAGACCCTTCCCTTATAAGACCTCATTTTGGATGATTTTTAAAATATGCTTACATCTGTATCGTTAAAAATTCAGGACTTTCCTGGAGTTGCACTGCCTCCGGGCATTGCCTCCAGGATCGTTCCCACCATCTTTATATCTACTAATGTCCCATATGTGTCTGTTTCAGACCGGAGGACGTTAAATGGATTTTCATTCATGATTTTTGAAGGTCTTATAAGGGAGGTTCCACTGTAATAATATCATCCCAGATTTAGTGTCTTGGATGACGGGGTTCAAGCAGGCCTATCGCCATGTGCGTAACTTCAAGACGTCCCTGACAGTTCACCCGGCGGATAATTGACGGCAAACATCCTGATTATTTTGCGTTTGTTTGGGTCCAGACTACTAAAACAAATGTGTGTGTGTGTTGTGTGTGTGTGTGTGTGTGTGTGCGTGTGCGTGCGTGTGCGCGCGCGTGCGTGCGTGCGTGCGTGCGTGCGTGTGTGTGTGTGTGTGTGCGTGTGCGTGTGCGTGCGTGCGCGTGTGCGTGCGTGCGTGCGTGCGTGCGTAGTGTGTGTGTGTGTGTGTGTGTGTGTGTGTGTGTGTGTGTGCATTATTTCGGTTTCTGGCTCACAATCTATATGTAGCCTATAACCATCCGCGTGGCGTAGTGGTTAGCGTCGCGGACTACTGGCTGGGAGGTCATGAGTTCGAATCCCATCAGAGGCGAGGTTTTTTTCGGTCCTGGACCGACTCCTACCCAGAGTGAGTGGCTGTGGGCTCAATGGGAAGACTGAAACCACACAGTCGAGCTTCATCCGCTTAACGGATGCGATTCTGAGAGTGTTGCTCTAATTTCAAGACCAACACTGCAGGCCAGTTCTCGGGCCTGGTTAACGCCGGGATATCATTATGAAAGGAAGCGTAGAATACAGCCCTGTCATGCAGTCTAAGACCGATACGGAACCGCATCATCATCATCATCATCATAGTCATTCGCCTCATTTCCATCAATCATTAAAAATTTGTTTTAAAAATCTCAAATTCTGTGGCTTTTCATGCCCTGCTCTCATGGTGACCTCAGTTTCGGTTTCCGATCCAGTCTATGCCTTGGTGGTGCGTTCGGGTCAAAGTCATGGGGATCAGTGTGTTATGAGGAGCTGTCGGTGGACGGTCGTGGTGGCGCCCTCTGAGGAGGACCTCGCTCACGCTGGCTCCGCGACTAAGAGAATAATGTCGTCAGTAGGGGGTGGCCTGAACAGGCTCTACTGAACTCCACCGAAGTGACTCAGCAGCAGTGCAGTGCCTTCTCGGTTGGTTGCCTCCTTACGGCCTAACATAGATTCGCTCTTCTTGGACTGCTGTCTCGGATTCTGCGACCTGAATGTGCGGAGGTGTGGCTGCGAATTGGGACTCGGAATGAGCGGCCCAGAAGATGAAACAGCAAAAAAATAAAAAATGTAACCTATAGATTCATGCATATCTTGTACTTGTATGCATGTTTTGTTGTTGTTTGTTTGTTTGTTTGTTTGTTTTATTAGTTAACCAATCAATTTATTCATGCATTGATCCCTATAGATTCATGTATGTTTTGTGTTTGTAGGCCTATGCATTTGTTTTTGTTTTTAATTGATTAGTTAAACTATCGGTTTATTATGTGCACTATAGGTAGCTGTATGACGTCAGCACTAGAAAAAGACAACAACAAAGCAGGCAAACAATCAAACAATCAAACAAACAATTACAAACAAAACCAAAACTGAGAAGACTGTTTACACCAAGACTCGGAGTCTACGCATCAGAAACCTTTCATCCATTTGGCTGTTGTTGTTTCTGTTGTTGTTGTTTCTGTTGTTGTTGTTGTTAGAAGAAGAAGAAGAAGAAGAACAACAACAACAACAATAACAACAACAGCGGCGGCAGCAGCAACAACGACAACAACAACAACAACAACAACAACAACAATAGGCCTAAGCAGCAG
>CM065704.1:5329208-5331708 GCA_017654935.2 Phymorhynchus buccinoides
GTGGTAAGGAGTTCCAAACTGACGGGGCCGAAAAGGAAAAGGAGCGCTCACCAAACATTTTTGTTCGTGTACCAGGAACACAGAGAATTTTGGAATCTGAAGATGACCGCAAATGCCTTGATGGAGCATAGACAGAAAACATGTCAGAGTTGTAGCTAGGGGCATTTCCAGAGTAATAAGAATGACATAGAGTGGGAATTTTGTAGTCAATACGTGCTTTGATGAAAAGCCAGTGGAGGGATATCAGGAGTGGTTGAACATGATGATACTTAGAGACCTTGAGGACAAGTCTGGCAGCAGAGTTCTGGACTTTTTGAAGCTTGTCAATGAGGTGTTGGGGGCAGCCATACAAAAGTGAATTACAATAATCTAATTTAGAGAGAACAAAAGCGCAGACTAGTATCTTAGTAGTATCTATAGACAGGAGATGGCGAATCGTACCAATGCGACGCAGCTCACAGTATGCTGACCGACAGATAGTTTGAACTTGTGAGTCAACACTCATATCTTGAGAGATGTGGAAGCCAAGATTTCTAGCAGAAGGAGAAAAAGGTATTTGAGTGTCACAGACAGAGATGGAATCAGGCTTTGGGTACGAAAGTTTTCTAGATGGAGAGTGGATGAACAAGGCCTCCGTTTTGTCGTCATTCAGCTTCAGTTTGTTTTGTAGCATCCATGATTTGATGTTGCGAATGCAGAATTCAAGTGAAGATATAGAAGGAAGAATGGTAGATGGGGATACAGGCTTGTGGAGTTGTGTATCATCAGCAAAAGACTGAGAATCAACTGAATGGGAAGTGATCAACTCGGACAGAGGTTTAGTATACATAATGAAGAGGACTGGTCCAAGTACTGAGCCTTGAGGAACACCACATGTGAGGCCAACCATTGCAGAAGATGAGTCATTGATGGAAACAGACTGAGTTCGACCAGAAAGGTAAGACGAGAACCATGACAGAGCAGTGCTTGATATTCCATAGGTGATTTGAAGCCTCTTAAGGAGTGTATGGTGGTCAATAGTATCAAAAGCAGCTGAAAGATCCAAAAGAGTTAATATAGATGCGTCACCAGAGTCAAGAGCTAAGATAATGTCATTAGTTACCTTCAACAGTACAGTTTCAGTGCTGTGAAATGGCCTGTACGCTGATTGTGAACGACTGATGAGTTGATGTTCATTGAGATAGCCTAGGAGTTGATGAAGAACTAATTTCTCAATGATTTTTGATATGAAAGAGAGGTTGGATATAGGCCTATAGTTCTTGAGAGTGTTTGGGTCAAGGGATGATTCCTTTAGAAGTGGTTTGACAATGGCAGTTTTGAACACAGATGGAAAGGAGCCAGATGTTAGAGAGTTGTTGACAATATGGGTGAGAGTAGGGAGTAGTTCATCAAGATACTCTATGAAAAGTGGCGTCGGCATAGGGTCAAGAGGACAGGAAGTGGGTTTTGCTTTTAGAATGATCTTCTTCAATTCAAAGGCAGTAACTGGCTGAAATTCCAAGAACGTGGATGTTGTTCCTATTTGGTCAAACTGGGTGGTAGGTGTAGAAGAAACGCATACCTACGCATGCACGTGCGCTACACACACACATACACAGACACACACACACACACACACACACACACACACACACACACGCACGCGCACGCGCGCGCACACACACACACACACACACACACGCACACACGCACACGCACACACACACACGCACACGCACACGCACGCACACGCACGCACACGCACACGCCACGCACACGCACACACACACACACACACACACACACACACACACACACACACACACACACACACACACACACACACACACACACACACACACACACACACACACACACACACGCAATCTATATGGAGATATTCAATTATTGTTCCTATTTTAAAGCAAGGTAAACCAATGCATAATGTAAATAGTTATAGACCCATAGCGCTCACATCTCATGTTTGCAAATTAATGGAGCTAATTGTCTTAAATAGAGCGTCATACTACTGTGAAAAACGTGGTATTATTCCTGTTAATCAGGCTGGTCTTAGGAAAGGTAGATCAACTATTGACCACTTAGTAAAGCTAACAACGCAAGTTAAACGTCAATTTGCTAGAAGACAAAATGTTCTCGCCACATTTTTTTATATTAACAAAGCGTATGATCAAGTTTGGCATGAACGACTACTATATAAGCTAAAAACTATTGGTCTCTCTGGTCATATCTATAGCTATATTAAAACATTTCTGGCCAACAGAAGTATACAAACAAGAATTGGTAAGACATATTCCTCAAAAAGGCTCCTTGACATGGATATCCCTCAAGGCTCTGTAATTGCGCCTCTCCTTTTTAACATCTTAGCTCATGATCTACCAAAATATATTTCAAAAAATAGTAACTTAATTCAATACGCAGACGATATTTGTTTATGGATGAATGCTACTTTGAAAAACAAAACATCAAAAAGGTCTTTAAACTATATTAGAAGAATATATCA
>CM065704.1:5346708-5391708 GCA_017654935.2 Phymorhynchus buccinoides
TTTAACGTCCTCCGCCCCGGAGCAGGCACAGAGAGAGAGAGAGAGAGAGAGAGAGAGAGAGAGAGAGAGAGAGAGAGAGAGAGAGAGAGAGAGAGAGAGAGAGAGAGAGAGAGGAGAGAGAGAGAGAGAGAGAGATTTTAGAGAGAGAGAGAGAGAGAGAGAGAGAGAGGAGAGAGAGAGAGAGAGAGAGAGAGAGAGAGAGAGAGAGAGAGAGAGAGAGAGAGAGAGAGACAGACAGACAGACAGCGAGACATAGGACTTACAGACAAAGACAGAGAGAGAGAGAGGGGGGGGGGGGGGGGAGACAGAGACACAAAGTGAGAGAGAGAGAGACACAGACAAACATACAGAGAGACAGAGACAGACATAAAAAAAGACAGAGACAGAGAGACATACAGACTCCCCCCTGGCCCCCCCCCCCCCCCCCCCCACCCCCTACCCCCACTCCCCTACCCCCCCCCCCCCCATTTTCGGTCGAAAAACGGCGGAGTTATAAGGCCCGTTTTGTGTTTCAGACCACACACACACAGACACACACACAGACACGCACACACACACGGACACTTGGCTTTTTATGATATGATTATGTTTCACCTGTTAGAAGGCCCCAACCCACGTCCGTCCACACGTCCAAACGCGGTCGTACGACTATTTTTTTAAATTATTCAACTGTGACTACTTTCTAAATGAATCTGATGAAATCGTATTAGTTTTGCTATTATTGCACGAATATAATTAAATAAAAATAGATGTATTTTTTGTTGTTGCATCAGACATTTTATGAGTTTTGAAATCGAAACGTGTGGGCTGCACGCAGCGTGGAGACCAGTGGAAACTGAAAACCGGACACAGCCATACGTACCTTACCCATTATGGCCACATGGCCTGGGAACGCAGAAGAAGAAGAAGAAGAAGAGCTTTGTGTATTGGGGTCTAGGCTACATGACTCATATATATATATATAGTATTGTACAAAAAGGATTCACACCCCTCTCGAAGGCAAGGCACCGCACCACCGTAGAACAGAGCAATCACACAATAAAAGAAAAATCCAATCATGGCTCTGTTGGCAGTCACCCAATCTTCTTTTGATTTTAAGCTTTCGCCGACAGGCTTTGTCACAAATGCAATAGAGGCTATGTCATCGTTAAACAAAAAAATCTCTCAGTTTTCTCTCTCTGTTTAGTGCAGTCAGTATGGCACTAACCTACATGTAACCAAGCTTTTTCTGGGGGCATTTGTTTTGTATAGCCATCACCGAAATTATTCAGTCAAAAAAGTTCTGTTATTCTGGAAGTGGAATTCCCCACCCCTCCCTACCCCTTTGCATCTGGACGAGTTACATACACACACACACACATTGTCCCTCCCCCATTGGGAGAAAAAGTAAATCAGCACAATTTTTTTTTTTCTTTTTTTTTTTCTTTCTTTTTTTTTCTTTTTTTCTTTATTTTCTTCTTTCTATTTTTTTCTTTTTCTTTTCTTTTTTTTTTCTTCTTTTTTTTTTTTGAACACGGAACATTACTCAAAGTTAACGTTAACTGGTTTTGTTTCTGAGGTTCACAAATAAAGACATTGGACACAGAAAAGTTTTATCAAAGCAAACTATTCTGCATTTCAAATGCACTAATTTTTCAGTAAAACAACTTGTATTAAAACCTTTTACTTCAGTTTTAAGCAGACAAATTTTCGCTGTTTCTACAGCTTTTTCTAGTCACACACTGAAAGACATAATCTTCACATCAACCAGCCAGAAATTGGAAGGAAAAAATCTCACAAACAAAAAGAATACGTGAGTTCATGTCAGTTTAAATGACCTCTTTTTTCTCTAGCTGTGCATGCAGATACGTGCAAAATTCATTATCTCACTCACTCACACACCCCACACCCACCCACAGCACACACACGTCACACACGCACACGCACACACTCACACACGCACACACACACTCACACACACACAACACACACACACACAACACACACACACACACACACACACACACACACACACACACACACACACACACACACACACACACACACACACATATATACACACATACACATATATATATATATATATATATCCCCGCATGCACACATGCGCATGCACATGTGCAAACACTCTTATATATATGTATAACATATAGTAGCAGTAAAAAGCACACTCACACACACACACACACACACACACACACACACACACACACACACACACACACACACACACACACACACACACACACACACACACACACATATATATATATATATCCCCGCATGCACACATGCGCATACACATGTGCAAACACATCTATATATAGCATAAAGCAGTATTAAATAGCACACACACACACACATACACACACACACACACACACACACACGCGCGCGCGCGCGCGCGCGCACACACACACACACACACAAATACACATGCACACACGCGTATTCACATATGTAAACACGCGCATGTACATATGCACACAGTCCTATACATACATAGCAATATGAAGTAAGTAGCATCAATATTTCTCTATGTATGTCACCCCCCCCCCCCACACACACACACACACACCTATACACATGCACACACGCGCATGCACATATGCAAACACGCGCATGTACATATGCAAACAGTCCTATACATACATAGCAGTATGAAGTAAATAGCATCAGTTTGGACAGTAGTATTTCACAAGAATCATGCCTAACAGACGTCGTGACGGTTGGATAGGCTCTAGTCGACTAGTCGTATGATTGAAATGGCATGTGTGAGTCTTCCCCTTTGTTTTGTGTTGACTTTGGCAGAGGAAACTGTATAGATTTACTGTGCTGTTTGCTGATTTTGTGTTGACTTTGGCAGAGGAAACTGTATAGGTTTACTGTGCTGTTTGCTGATTTTGTGTTGACTTTGGCAGAGGAAACTGTATAGGTTTACTGTGCTGTTTGCTGATTTTGTGTTGACTTTGGCAGAGGAAACTGTATAGGTTTACTGTGCTGTTTGTTGATTTTGTGTTGACTTTGGCAGAGGAAACTGCATAGGTTTACTGTGCTGTTTGCTGATTTTGTGTTGACTTTGGCAGAGGAAACTGTATAGATTTACTGTGCTGTTTGCTGATTTTGTGTTGACTTCGGCAGAGGAAACTGTATAGGTTTACTGTGCTGTTTGCTGATTTTGTGTTGACTTCGGCAGAGGAAACTGTATAGGTTTACTGTGCTGTTTGCTGATTTTGTGTTGACTTCGGCAGAGGAAACTGTATAGGTTTACTGTGCTGTTTGCTGATTTTGTGTTGACTTTGGCAGAGGAAACTGTATAGGTTTACTGTGCTGTTTGCTGATTTTGTGTTGACTTTGGCAGAGGAAACTGTATAGGTTTACTGCTGATTTTGTGTTGACTTTGGCAGAGGAAACTGCATAGGTTTACTGTGCTGTTTGCTGATTTTGTGTTGACTTTGGCAGAGGAAACTGTATAGGTTTACTGTGCTGTTTGTTGATTTTGTGTTGACTTTGGCAGAGGAAACTGTATAGGTTTACTGTGCTGTTTGCTGCTTTTGTGTTGACTTTGGCAGAGGAAACTGTATAGGTTTACTGCTGATTTTGTGTTGACTTTGGCAGAGGAAACTGCATAGGTTTACTGTGCTGTTTGCTGATTTTGTGTTGACTTTGGCAGAGGAAACTGTATAGGTTTACTGTGCTGTTTGTTGATTTTGTGTGGACTTTGGCAGAGGAAACTGCATAGGTTTACTGTGCTGTTTGCTGATTTTGAGTTGACTTTGGCAGAGGAAACTGTATAGGTTTACTGTGCTGTTTGCTGATTTTGTGTTGACTTTGGCAGAGGAAACTGCATAGGTTTACTGTGCTGTTTGCTGCTTTTGTGTTGACTTTGGCAGAGGAAACTGTATAGGTTTACTGCTGATTTTGTGTTGACTTTGGCAGAGGAAACTGCATAGGTTTACTGTGCTGTTTGCTGATTTTGTGTTGACTTTGGCAGAGGAAACTGTATAGGTTTACTGTGCTGTTTGCTGATTTTGTGTTGACTTTGGCAGAGGAAACTGTATAGGTTTACTGTGCTGTTTGCTGATTTTGTGTTGACTTTGGCAGAGGAAACTGTATAGGTTTACTGTGCTGTTTGTTGATTTTGTGTTGACTTTGGCAGAGGAAACTGTATAGGTTTACTGTGCTGTTTGCTGATTTTGTGTTGACTTTGGCAGAGGAAACTGTATAGGTTTACTGTGCTGTTTGCTGATTTTGTGTTGACTTTGGCAGAGGAAACTGTATAGGTTTACTGTGCTGTTTGCTGATTTTGTGTTGACTTTGGCAGAGGAAACTGTATAGGTTTACTGTGCTGTTTGCTGATTTTGTGTTGACTTTGGCAGAGGAAACTGTATAGGTTTACTGTGCTGTTTGCTGATTTTGTGTTGACTTTGGCAGAGGAAACTGTATAGGTTTACTGTGCTGTTTGCTGATTTTGTGTTGACTTTGGCAGAGGAAACTGTATAGGTTTACTGTGCTGTTTGCTGATTTTGTGTTGACTTTGGCAGAGGAAACTGTATAGGTTTACTGCTGATTTTGTGTTGACTTTGGCAGAGGAAACTGCATAGGTTTACTGTGCTGTTTGCTGATTTTGTGTTGACTTTGGCAGAGGAAACTGTATAGGTTTACTGTGCTGTTTGCTGATTTTGTGTGGACTTTGGCAGAGGAAACTGTATAGGTTTACTGTGCTGTTTGTTGATTTTGTGTTGACTTTGGCAGAGGAAACTGTATAGGTTTACTGTGCTGTTTGTTGATTTTGTGTTGACTTTGGCAGAGGAAACTGTATAGGTTTACTGTGCTGTTTGTTGATTTTGTGTTGACTTTGGCAGAGGAAACTGTATAGGTTTACTGTGCTGTTTGCTGATTTTGAGTTGACTTTGGCAGAGGAAACTGTATAGGTTTACTGTGCTGTTTGCTGATTTTGTGTTGACTTTGGCAGAGGAAACTGTATAGGTTTACTGTGCTGTTTGCTGATTTTGTGTTGACTTTGGCAGAGGAAACTGTATAGGTTTACTGTGCTGTTTGCTGATTTTGTGTTGACTTTGGCAGAGGAAACTGTATAGGTTTACTGTGCTGTTTGCTGATTTTGTGTTGACTTTGGCAGAGGAAACTGTATAGGTTTACTGTGCTGTTTGCTGATTTTGTGTTGACTTTGGCAGAGGAAACTGTATAGGTTTACTGTGCTGTTTGCTGATTTTGTGTTGACTTCGGCAGAGGAAACTGTATAGGTTTACTGTGCTGTTTGTTGATTTTGTGTTGACTTTGGCAGAGGAAACTGCATAGGTTTACTGTGCTGTTTGCTGATTTTGTGTTGACTTTGGCAGAGGAAACTGTATAGGTTTACTGTGCTGTTTGTTGATTTTGTGTTGACTTTGGCAGAGGAAACTGTATAGGTTTACTGTGCTGTTTGCTGATTTTGTGTTGACTTTGGCAGAGGAAACTGCATATGTTTACTGTGCTGTTTGCTGCTTTTGCGTGGACTTTGGCAGAGGAAACTGTATAGGTTTACTGTGCTGTTTGCTGATTTTGTGTTGACTTTGGCAGAGGAAACTGTATAGGTTTACTGTGCTGTTTGCTGATTTTGTGTTGACTTTGGCAGAGGAAACTGCATAGGTTTACTGTGCTGTTTGCTGATTTTGTGTTGACTTTGGCAGAGGAAACTGTATAGGTTTACTGTGCTGTTTGCTGATTTTGTGTTTATTTGGGCCCTAAAATAGAAGGGAAAAAGAAGTATGTCCGTTTAATTGGAGCAGGCACATAATATAGGACGTTAAAAAAACATAAAGATAGTGGGACGATCCTGGAGGTAGGCTACTGCAATACCAGGAACTGAAATCCCCGGATGCTTTGAATTATCAAGATAGTCTGCAAAGAGAAAGAGAACAGTGGTAGCGAGTTGCTCACAAAACAAATCAACATACATTCAAGAATGGCTTAGCCTTCTAGTCTTGAATAATGTTATACTTAACCCTTTCACCGCCAATGTCGCATGTATGCACCACAATGGTGCACTGAATCCATGCCACTGAACGACATCAAATCAAGGCCGGCTATATCCAAAGACCCTATTTTCTTAATTTTGGGAGGTAAGGATAGACCTAATGTTATACATGTCATAGAGGAATTGTCCAATATTGCAGATGATTTTTTTCTTCTCTACACACAACACAGAACAAACTGGTACGCCTCAATGGAAGTTGGGTTAAGCAAATATGAAATAGTGAGGCTAAGAGAGAGGATATAGTGAAATGAATGAGGGGGAGGCTTATGTTTCGTAGAAAGCGATTTTTATTATGCTAAATCTTCTTTGAATCTTTTTATAGGAACAAAATCACACTTGGAAATAAAACTGATTATTAATGGGCTGCTGTGAGATAATTAAACAAATAAATAAAATATAACATTTTTGGTGTAAAATTAAAGGTAATTTTGTGCTCTTTATAATTCATGTACATTCATAAAAAAAGCGCTTTTGGTTGTGCTTAATTAATCTTCATAGATTTTGTTTTTTAAAGAACATCAAAATCAGACTGGAAAGCTGTAATAATAAGTCAGGTTGTGTGTGAGTGACGCAATCAGCACTTAGACAATGGGGCTAGGCAGAGGCACAGGTCACGGTCCTGTGAAAGTATGACTAATTCATCACGTGACCTAACTTGACTGACACTTTGGGCGTGGCCTAGCTAGCTGCCCTCTCTTTGGTTTCCATTAAACACACAATAATGACTAAAACACAAATATGACAAAGCCGATTAACTTCATATTCGCACTCGCGCTCACGCATTGCATGCGCCATCTTCCTACTAATTATTGTTGAGATCCGTCCAGTAGTTTTTGCACAACTCGAAGGACAGACAGACAAACAAACAAACAGACAGACAGACAGACCCCAAAACAATACCGACCAGCCGGTAATGAAAGAAAAGAAAAAACCCCGAAGGAAATAAATAAACATAGGTCTAGAAAGAAAGACAGAAACACACTCCAGACACAAGACTACTTTCTTATCCTCATACTACATGAGAAAAAAATATTATAGGCCTAGAGATAAAGAAAGAAAGAAAGAAAGAAAGAAAGAAAGAAAGAAAGAAAGAAAGAAAGAAAGAAAGAAAGAAAAGAAAGAAAGAAAAGAAAGAAAGGAAGAAAATAAAGAAAGAAAGAAACAAAAGAAAATGAAACATACTACTCAGGCCAAAAAATACCTGTGTTAACGTGTTTGACTCAGCAAAATTGAGCATATTTCATAAGCTGTGTAGACAACGTTGATTTTTCAGATTCCCCTGGAGAAACCATTCTGGCACCAGAGCAAAATGGGATGGCAACTTCTCTACTGAGCACTGAAAGTTCAAATCAGCTCTTTAGGCATAGTTACAGTCCTCATAGTCCCTGACACCAGTTTTTTTTTTTTTATAATTTGAAGCAACTCTGTTAGAAAAAACGATATAAATTTCCTAAGTTGTTTCTTAACAGATCCAATACTGCCCGCAAAACATTTTTTTGCTAACAGTGTTGTTCATATGTGGAATGGTCAAGATGTGCCACCCCTCCCCCCCCCCCCCCCCTACCTATCTCGGTTAATTGTATTTTTCCGTTATTGCCTTTCTTACCATACATAAAGCTGTATTTTAGGAACATTTTTAGCTAATAACCTTTTTGGAATACTAACCCTAACCCTAACCCTAGCCCTAACCCTAACCCTACCCCCCACGGTATAAGACGGAAAAACGCAACGAACCACAACTGTGACAAATCGCGGTGTACTGCAGTACATAGTGGGGGGTAGGGTTAGGTTTAGGGGTTAGGGTTAGGGTTAGGGTTAGTATTCCAAAAAGGTAATTAGCTAAAAATGTTCCTAAAATACAGCTTTATGTATGGTAAGAAAGGCAAAAACGGAAAAATAGAATTAACCGAGAAATGCATGGGGGGGTGGCACATCTTTACCTTTACCCTAATTAATATGTCACGTCAAATTCATTGAGAAGGGGCGTAAAAAGGGCCAAGAGGCCTATACATAGCCCTACACCACCTACCTATCTACCTACCTTGTTAACGTAGGCCTGTTTATGTGTACATTCTGGGACTTTTGCAAGTTTAGAGTCAATAGACGCATTTTTTCTTTGTCAAGGGAAACTACTCCCATTTTCTGTTTTCCCGAGTCCAAACAACATGTACAGACGCACGTGAGAGGGGTAGACAAGAAAGAAGAATTTCTCCGGACGTCTCACACTAGTCACAGAATAGAAGTGAGGACCATCAAGTCAGACTGACAATGGCATCAAATGAATTGGTAAGATAACAATGTTTTGTGTACAGAGAGATCCAGCACAAAGAAGATTCTTAGATTTAATAGTAGCGACGATCGTATTTGTGCCAGTCTCACACAGAGTTACGTCCCTTTGTTTAAATTTAAGCGAATCAAAAAATAATAAACTTTTCGAGTTTGCAAATGGGCCAAAATGGAAAAAGAATAATTTATTCTAGTCGCTGCATTATTTTTACCATAAAAGAAGTCGTAACGGGTTTACAGAGGATTCAGCATCCTCGCTTTCAAGTTGAAATTTTCATCTTTCAGACAGATCACTCTGATCGGCGGTGCGGAGATTTACCGTGTTGAAAAGCGTTGACAGAATGATAATCAGTTGTCCGCTCGCTAATTAAGGCCACCTCACGCTAATTAAGAGTGCCGGATACTAGATGAAGCCTTCTAGTGATGTTCTCAAAGGTTTAAAAACAGTTGTACCGTGCCAAATTTTTCCTAAATCCCCCGTATTAAGCTTACCGAATTGGCGACATTTTGCCTGTTTACTAACAAAAGGAGTGGCTTCCCTTGCGAAGTGGAAACGATCGTCAAACGCTGAATCTAACAATACTTTGCTCCACACCACCAACTTTATTAGGAAATCACTAATGTTTGCTTCGACGCGATAAATTTAAGCTTACGATGTTGCACACAATAATTTGTTGTGGTTTTAAACTTTTTGAAAATCGTTGGGAACAAAAATGTCTGCTACTGCGCGAGCCTGTCTCGCGAGATGACGTCATGGGAAGACGCCATTACTGAAGCGAAAATAGTTTCTGTTCGATTCAAATACCAGTATCGTGAAAACCAAAATATTTGAGAGTATTTTTTCATATGCATAGTTTCTACAGGCAGTACTCGACTTTTGAAATTGAATGCTTATTTTTCTGTAAATGAATTGAGTTTTGTGGAACTTTCAATCATTTTGATTCTTGGAAGGAATTTGCAACAAAAATGTCTCTTCAGCCTTGTATCGGCATTGTATGAAGAAATAGACCAATGTTTCGATAAATCACACCAGTTATTGACAGAAAACGCATTTTTACAGCAAGTTAACTATTTTTATCTCATTTCATAGCAATTACTCTGAGAATTGCTTACATTTTTTTTTTATTCACGTCGCTATTAATAGATTGTCAAATACTCCAACTCCTAGAAGATCTGAACACCTTAGCTGCTTGGGAGAAACGATGGGGCATGGAGTTCCATCCACAGAAGTGCACCACCCTAACTTGCCCCAGATCCCGCAAGCCAGTGACCTTTGACTACCATCTAAAAGGCCACTGCTTAGAGAAAACTACCAGCACCAAGTATCTTCTTCTTTCAATTAAGCATCACACTTCAACATTTTGAAGATTTTGATGCTATCACAATGGCTTGTACCCAGGTGTCGTCATATCCGGCCACAAGGAGCGCTCCATAGTATGGGAGACCGCCATCTTAGTCAGTAACTTTGTTTGAAAAATGCCCGATCGATGCTGTTTACACGTTTAAATTCTGATCGCTTCTCGGCCTTTTGCCAGTTTTGGCTAAGACAGTGATTCAGGAACATAAATTTTTGTTTATACCCTGGTTGGTTTGTTCAGCCCGTCGTACATGGCGAAAGCCGATACGCGACGTTAAACTGAACTTCCATCCTGTTTACACACAAATCTGACTAAGAATATAGTAAGATGGCGACACTTTCGTTTCGTTGGAAGGGTTGAGATGCGCACGCAGGTGGGTGGGAGCCATAGGGGGCTTCTATAAATATTGAATCCAAATATGACTGGCTGCCCAGATGGTCAGCTACACGGGGACAAGGAAGGGAGGGGCGGGGCGAGCGATTGGGGAGGGGGGGAGCAGGGAAGGATGGGTTTGGTTTGGGACTGGGGGAGGGGGGGGGGGGAGGGAGGAGGAGGAGGGGTTAGATCCGGGCTTTGAATTCTTCCACTGAGGCTGATGTTGCCTCAGATGGAAGACAGTTCCATTCTGCCACAGCCCTCGGAAAGAATTAAAACTTCCGGTAGTTTGTCTTGCACGATGGTAGTAAGTAGGCTGCGGCATGCATTTGTCTTGACTGTCGGGTTGGTGGATGGGGGACAGGCCTATGAGGAGTGTTGATGGCCACCTCTCCCTGATGAAACTTGAAGAAGGTGGCCAGCCTTGCAGATCGCCGTCTGTCCTTGAGCGGGGGCCACTGCAGCTGGGACATCATGTTGTCGACGCTGGATGTCTGACAATGACGATTGACAACCCAGCATTCTGCGCGGCGTTGGACCCTCTCAATTTTGCCGTTGTTCTTGGCCATGTGTGGATCCCAGACAGGTGCAGCGTACTCCAGGATAGGTCTTACAAGAGCCTTGTAGGCTGTTTCCTTAATAGCTACAGAGCCTACTTTCATGTTTCTGCGGGGAAAGCCGAGGGTTTTGTTGGCCTTGCTTGTTATGTTGGTGATGTGTGTGTTCCAGGAAAGATCTTTTGAAATTGTGACACCCAGGTATTTAGCTTCCTCCACAGTTTGCAGCGTCAGGAGTTGATCTGCCCCTTGATGCCATAGTGATTGAGCTTGTGGACCAGGAGGGAGTGGCTCACTTTGTCGAACGCCTTGGAGAAATCCATCACCAAGACGTCCGTCTGGAGTGGAGATATCTAATGATCTAAACTGGAAAGCCCACATAAACAAGATCTCAAAGAAGACGCACAGCATGGTGGGATTTCTTCAAAGAAACCTGATGCTCTACAGTCTGGAATCATCACACCAAAGAGCTGACAAGAAAAATCGAAGCTGTGCAGCGAAGAGCAGCAAGATACGTGACCGGCTGCTATGACTACACCAGCAGCGTTACAGCTATGGTCAACGATTTACGATGGAAATCTCTAGAATCAAGGCGAACTCAACATCAGACCATCATGATGTACAAGATCGTGAACGCCCTTGTTGAAATCCCGGCGGAACAATGCCTTCTTCCTGGAAACGCTCATACCAGATCAAACCATTGCCCTCAAATTCCAACAAATATCGACTAGGACAAACACATTCAAGCACAGTTTTTTCCCCAGGGTCATCCCTGTGTGGAACTCCCTTCCAGCTTCAAACAGCTGAGGCTCCCTCCTTGGTATCATTCAAGAGGGATCTCAATAACATGAAATTCTAAATTCAAGATAGGGTTAGGGGGCCATAGATCAAAATAGTGGTAAATGAGGAACAGGAGACTTTTGGGCGAATGTATTCGGCCATGGTGCTGGAACTTCTAGCAGAAGAGTTAGTGAAACCTTATTGAAAGATGGAAGCAGACATTTTTCAACTTTGATCATTCGGGAATTTAAGCAAAAATTAATAATACTAATTAATATGTTTACCGCTGTTTCTCAGGGTTCCCAGGACATGCAGAATGTGAAGTCAACACTGAAGAGTGAAAACCTTGGTAACTCAGTAAGTACATGTATTTTTTGTTATAAGGATTTGTAATTTACCCATGTGTACAACTAGTACTACAACATGTGTGTTTGTGTACCGGTACATATAATAATAATAATAATTTATTTCACATAGCGCTAAAATCCATACGGTAGTATGCTCGATGTGCTTTACAAAAGCAACATTATAAGATGAAAAATATGCAGTACAATCAACATATAAGTGTGTGTCACTGTGTGTGTGTGTGTGCGTGTGCATGTGCGCACGCGTGCATGACTCAAGCGTCACATGTTCAGTGATGTCCTGAGGCCCCAGTCATACTCATAGGCCATTGACCTATTAAATGTATGAAAATGTCCTATTGTGTTATTTTTTTATTTTTTATAAATCCCCTGTCAGGACAAATGTCTGATGCAAACGCTTTGTCTTATTGATTTCTGCGAGAGCCAGGACATTGTCCTGTTGATTTCTCTTATCTCAGGACAGTTTGTCCCGTCACTTTTCGATACTTTTTGTGTGTGTGTGTTTGAAATAGTGAGGCTAAGAGAGGAGATAGCGAAATTGAACAAAGGAGGAGAACTCTCTGTAATTATTATTGATAGTTATATTATCTATTATCTAGATGGCTGGTATCGTAATCAACTGTGGTGGAGGGGAGTTAATTTGATCGAGTTCTCCTCCTTTGTTCAATTTCATCCATGCATTTGTGTCACTGTCTTAAGATTTCAAATTGATGGGAATAACGGGCCGCTGTGCTGTGCTTGCAGACTGATGTGGAGTACCGGTGGGCCCTCAAAGCTGGGGAGCATGCCGACGTCTACTTCAGGGTAAGGCAGTGAATGAGGGGTAAGGCAGTGAATGAGTGATGTTCCGAGGCCCCAGTCATATCACAATAGTCCTACAGGCATGGTAATTGTCAGAGAAAAGTGAATGGAAGAAAAACAAATATCAGACTCTGAGAGGGGTTTAAGCTTGAGGAGACACTCTTTTACATATTTTTGAAGTTTTATATAATTATATCCATCTTAAAGAGGAACATTTTGCCCCCTGACCACCACAAAGGGCTTTTTATCCCTAGACCACACCAAGAGACATCTTTCGAACTCCCAAAATATTTTCAGAGAAAAATGCACCCCCCAGTACCACGTCTGTACATATTATTAAAACTGAAAATGTCTTATTGGGTTGGCCCCCTGTCAGGACAAGTGTAGGTATCAAAATTGGACACTGGCGGACTTTATTCTATTGTTTTAATCAAGAGCCACCTGGGACGTGTTTTTTTGGTCCCGTTGATTTTCATGTTTCAGGACAGTTTGTCCTATTATGTCTTTTCCAACCTTGGTGCAACGCTGGTACTAAGGAGAGTCTGCACACTTTTAGGTGAAAGTGTTATGTGGATTGTGGGACATGATAGTTTGTCAGTTGAATGTCGGAAGGTACTCACCGACAAACTATAGACGCGCGCACACACACGCACACAGACGCATACACACATGCTCGCATGCGCATGCACGCACGCACAACACACGAGCATACACGCACACACCGTTTTAGCTTTTCTAGTGCCATGTATGTTTTCACATTCTTTGGTTTTTCTGTTGCATCTCACCTGACAAGATGAGGGTAACTTATTTTTTTCGAGTACGCATCATGTGTGTTGCTTAAATGGAAAAAAAATCACTGACATCATTAGCTCTGAAAGTAGACAAACACATGGCAGGGTGCTTGGCAGTGAATGCCTTTGCATTTGGTAGGAGTGAAGAGTGATGTCTTGGACAAATGTATTCGCCCATGGTGCTAGAATGAGCCGGATCCTGCTCATGGCTTGCCCAACCATTTAGGACGAATGAGTCGGATCCGGCTCATGAGAGTTTTCAAGAGGTTTTGATTTCTGCCATGTAACCAGCTTTCAAGCGTACCAGTACTACCACAGTACATGAATTACCCTCATTCTAGCTCCTTTCAGTTTTCCACAGAGAGCTATTTGTTTGAAGTTATTTCTTTTAACAGAGGCAAATATTCTTATCATTGATTTTGGTTAGGGATAGGAAAAGACCTTACAAGTGTTATGCCACCATAAAACAATGTAAGCCTAATGGATAAAACACTTTAAATTGGTTTATGCTGGTGATGAGTGTTAACAAAAGGCATGAACTGAAAGGAGCTGAGAAAAGCTACTGTGCGATGTCATAACCTACTTTCAGTTTGCTTTGACCTTGTCTCTCTTAAAATCAACCAATCATTGCAGACTTTACTTTCAGGTTTGGCTGTAGGGTGTGTGTGTGTGTGTGTGTGTGCGTGTGTGTGTGCGTGCATGTGCGTGAAAGATCGGAATGTGAAATTTCCCTTCTTTCTATGTGTTAGCCATTTTTGTCAATAGGAGACAAACGACGAAGGTGCGGAATCTGATACTTTACGATCGTTTAGTGCATGGTGTTGCTAATCTTTTCTGAAAATATCGAAGCCTATCTCTTTATAGCTTTTTTTTTGGTGAATAGTTTCCGAACCTATTCAAACGCAGAGTGCCCACGGAACAAGGGGAAGCAAATGAGGTGTAGACTGGCACAGAGGTAACGCGTTCGCCTTGTGTTAAGTAAACTCGAGTTCGAACCTGGGTACAGGGGATTTTTTTCCTCTCACTCTGCACTAGGCCTTATGGTCTGAACGTGGAGTCTTTCGGATGAGACGATAAACCGAGGTCCCGTGTGTCCATGCACTTAGCACGCGTTAATCCCAGTGGCAACGAAAAAGTTGTCATTTGGTAAACATTTACCCCACCTCCCCCTGTCACACAAAAATCGCATGCCAAAAAAAAATAAAAATTGTGTGGCGTGCCTCTGGCTGCGACACGCTCTCCAGGTGGGAGCAACCCGAATTTCACAGAGACGCATCTGTGACTATAAAGTAAATTAAAGAAATTGGCCAGTCCTGAGTGAGTTGACACCCATGTCACTGAAAGGCATCAAATGAGGGTGACCTTATACCTTATGTTCTTAATTTTGTACGGTAAGGACATGCACTATTTTATGCATGTCACAGAGGAATCCCCAATATCCCCAGACAAAATATTTTCTCTACCCAGGTAAGTTTAATGGTATATTTTGGCTGAGGAATGGCTAGCGTTGAAAGGGTTAAGGTGTTGACCAGCGGTGTGTCGTGTGCAGCTGATCTGCTCGGTGGACCCCAGCGTCCTGAAGCTGACCAAGGTGGACGAGGAGATCTACACCAAGTTCCGCCTCACCTTCCCCGACATGAGGGTGGACCTGGTGGACGAGGACCAGATGAAGTCCTGCAAGGGCAAGGAGGTAGGCCTGTTTATGATCACCCCCCCCACCTTCCCCGGCATGAGGGTGGACCTGGTGGACGAGGACCAGATGAAGTCCTGCAAGGGCAAGGAGGTAGGCCTGTTTATGACCCTCCCCCCCCCCCCCCCCCCCTTCCCTGACATGAGGGTGGACCTGGTGGACGAGGACCAGATGAAGTCCTGCAAGGGCAAGGAGGTAGGCCTGTTTATGATCACCCCCCCCCCCCCCCCCCCCTTCCCTTCCCCGACATGAGGGTGGACCTGGTGGACGAGGACCAGATGAAGTCCTGCAAGGGCAAGGAGGTAGGCCTGTTTATGATCACCCCCCCCACCTTCCCCGGCATGAGGGTGGACCTGGTGGACGAGGACCAGATGAAGTCCTGCAAGGGCAAGGAGGTAGGCCTGTTTATGATCACCCCCCCCCCCTTCCCTTCCCTGACATGAGGGTGGACCTGGTGGACGAGGACCAGATGAAGTCCTGCAAGGGCAAGGAGGTATGCCTGTTTATGATCACCCCCCCCCCCTTCCCCGCCATGAGGGTGGACCTGGTGGACGAGGACCAGATGAAGTCCTGCAAGGGCAAGGAGGTAGGCCTGTTTATGATCACCCCCCCCCCCCTTCCCTTCCCTGACATGAGGGTGGACCTGGTGGACGAGGACCAGATGAAGTCCTGCAAGGGCAAGGAGGTAGGCCTGTTTATGATCACCATCCCCCCTTCCCTTCCCTGACATGAGGGTGGACCTGGTGGACGAGGACCAGATGAAGTCCTGCAAGGGCAAGGAGGTAGGCCTGTTTATGATCCCTCCCCCCCCCCCCCCTTCCCCGGCATGAGGGTGGACCTGGTGGACGAGGACCAGATGAAGTCCTGCAAGGGCAAGGAGGTAGGCCTGTTTATGATCCCCTCTGAAGACCAAGTGTGGCTGCAACTTGTTTCTGTTTCACAGGGATTTCCTTTTTTCTCTTTTTATTTTTTAAATTTTACCTGAAAAGGAAGTTCTCTTTTTTTTTTCTGATTCGTCAAAAAAAACCCAATCTAAGTGTATTTACTGAATTTTTCAAGCACATAAAAATAAACATTTGTTTGTGAAAAATTGTGCTTTCAAATAAAAACTGTAAACTTAAGTCTTGGAATGGCAGGAGAGCTATCTATAATACCTTCATAATTCAATTTTGGCTTCGGCTTCGGGAGTGGTGGTGGGGTGGGTGATGTCCCTTGAACCCTCCAAATGGGTTAACTGCCCCTGTACTACGCCGGGGTCCAGGCAGCCTCTGGATCCCGGCCTTTACGTGTTTAAATTTTTTTTTTTCGGAAGTTGCACCTAAGCGAATAGCATTTGTGTGTTAACTTTTTCGCGACACGCTGCTAGAATACTAGCAACACCCCACAGCTGTTCTGTCCCACACAAAATCAAGCTGTTTAGTTAAGAGACAATCTATTAATCTTAGGTAAGAACTGCACCAAGCATTTGTTTGTAGAAATATTTTGGCTGTGTGTTCTTCATTGTATTTTTAATAGATTTCTTTCATCAGATTTATGGTTAAAAACTTATTTTTGTTGAGCAGTATCATGCAACATATTTAGTAGAAAATGTTCTCGAACAATACACTTAGTGTCGCAAACATAAAAAAAATTGCCCATTGGATGAGTGAAAATCTAGCAATATCCATTGCATATAAATAGTTTAGTCACATACTACAACATATTCTTTACTGGGTTTTTTTATGAAAAGTTACTTATGGTAAATTAAAGTTGACTTAAAAAAACTTATGAAAATGTAGATAAACTAAATCTTCCTCCCGAAACAGCTCTGGCCCAAGTTTACGGTTACCGACACGCCGCTAGTATGTTAGCAACAGGCAAAATGCCCCTGAGGCCGACTGGTAGTGGCTGCTTTCAACTCTTTCGGTTAAACACAAAGTAACGCGTTGTTTTTCAAATTTCATATCATTGAAAAGATTAACGATAAATCTAAACAGCTATGCAGAAACAAAGTCACTGCAATCTCCATGTTGTTGTTTTTAACCCCTTCAGGACTTCACTGCCTTAGGTAAACTTCATTACTGGCCTGGGGCTGCCTAGAAAAAATATACAACAAATAAGAAGCGCAACAAAACTCACACTGTCAATGATTCAGTTTTGACAACATTACTGGCTGATCCAAGTTTATTTTTCGCTTTGATATTATGGGTAGTTGTATTGAGATCTGAATCATTCGTCTCCTTATTACTATCACTGTTAATGAAAACGTATTGCAGTATTTTCTGAGGCTTGTCTATGGCTGATTTTGGTAAATATATTTTTAACATAAAAAATTAAGATAGAAGTGCCAAACATAAGTAAAACGAAAGCTGGAACAGTGATGAAGATATGTAACTCGAAAAACGTGGTTTGGATTGAAAAAAACATGGATTTAGACAGGTTTTAGACTAAACAAAATCGCTCTTCCGAGAATACTTGTAAATATGCCCTGACTGGCATTCTCTTGTTCCGAGCATACTCGTAATTCGTCCGGAATGAGTTAAGAGAATTTATTGAGAAGGGTCCAAATGGGGAGCCCTGAAGGGATTTCTACGCCTTGACTGCAGTGTCCTGAGTGCATATGAAGCAGCGAAAGGGGTTGTGTTGAAGGTGAGCCCTGAAGGGATTTCTATGCCTTGACTGCAGTGTCCTGAGTGCATACGAAGCAGCGAGAGGAGTTGTGTTGAAGGTGAGCCCTGAAGGGATTTCTACGCCTTGACTGCAGTGTCCTGAGTGCATATGAAGCAGCGAAAGGGGTTGTGTTGAAGGTGTTGAGATGTAAGTCTGTGACTCGTTTTTGACATTGTCGTGTTGCAGATGTGGAGGGAGTTCATCGAGAGCTTCAAGGACAAGGTGAAGGACTTCAACCTGGGGACTCTGCTGCGTATCAACTGCGCCGAGGGCTACAACGAAAGCAACACCACATTCTGTAAGTCTGTGTGATAATAATAATACTGTGAATTTATACAGCGCTCTTTCTCACATGAGCTCAGTACACTTTTTTGAAAGAGATTGACATTTTTCACTTGATATACATAGTTTATACCTTGTAACAGTTTAGATTTAGAATTGGATAGATTTTACTTTGTACGTTTCATGTAATTTTAAAATAATTTGTAACTTTTAACCAAGTATTTTAACCCTTTCACCGCCAATGTCACATTTATGCACCACAATGGTTTAACACCCATGTCACTAGAAGGCATCAAGTCAGGGCCTGTTATCTGAAGACAATACTTTCTTCATTTTGAGAGGTAAGGAATGGCCTAACGTTATGCAGGGCATAGAGGAATTCCCAATATTGCAGATAACTTTTTTTCTCTACACAGTTAAGATTAATGGTATTTTTTGGCTGAAAAATGGCTGGCAGTGAAAGGGTTAACTACTACACTTTGACAATTTTTTTTAACCTTGTGTTTTTATCCTTTTTTAATATGTGGTAGGATTTAACGTGGTGACAGCCCTGACACGACCTTAGTTGTCGACGGGGCTATCATTTTAATCTTAATCTTAACTCATTCACATCGCAACGGTTTTGAATCATTAAAAAAACCCTCACAAATCACTCCAGCCATACACACAAACAAAACAGACATAAAAACAAAAGGAGAAATGAAAGAAGATTACGGGTTTTTACTTCAGGTTAAAAACTACATAGGGAAGTGGTAGATCAGATTTTTTTATATAGACTTTATATAGAAAAAAACTACACCGATTGGTTTCCCCACAACAAACCACTGCGAAAGCAAAGTCAGAGGCAAAGTTGTGGTGTCATTGAGCAAAGCGAGTTCAGAAGTGACCAAGGTATGGTGTGCACACAGATTTACTTCCCTTGAAGCATCAAATTGACAGCTATCTATTAATTCCGGACATATATGGCCAGTACGACTTGAATGAGTTAATCTCTTACTTTCACCCATGCATCTCTTGCTTGTTTTAATTTTTTTCAGTAGTGGCTCCCTCTTTCTCTCTCTCTCTCTCTGCTCTCTCTTTCTCTCTCTCTCTGCTCTCTCTTTCTCTCTATCTCCCTCTCTCTCTCTCTCTCTCTCTCTCTCTCTCTCTCTCTCTCTCTCTCTCTCTCTCTCTCTCTCTCTCTTTTTCTCTCTCTCTCTCTCCTGTGTATTCATGTTCTAATTATTCTTGATTATAGATTCAAATATATTGTCTATGTATATTTTGACGAGTATAGAGGGTGGGGTGGCGGAGAGGTAGAGGGGAGGGAGGGCGGTGGGGGAGAGTGTGTGTGTTCAAATAACTTTTGTATTCCCTGTGGTACAAGTATTTTTGCTTTCTGATGTATTCTTGATTGTTGATTGCATGCCATGTATATATATATAATTTATGTATGACACTATTGATTGTAATTTGTTATCGTAAGGCGCTTTGAGCTGTGTTTATCAGGATATTGCGCCATATAAATATTATTCATTATATTAGGATTCTCCATAAAGGAGAATACTATTGCATTCGTCAAAATTCTTCTCTTTTTTTTCTTTTTCTTCCCTTTTTTGGGGTCAGATTTGGCTGAAATTTTCAGAAAATTTTCAGGACCTTTTGGGTATGCGAAATGTGAAATATTAAATAATTTTGCATAATTTTCGGCAAAATATGGAAAATCGCGAAATTGGTGAAATTTCAATCTTGAATATCTCAAAAACAGCTGAACGGATTTTGTTCATATTTTCAGAATTTACTACAAAGTAGATTTGCAATTCTCCCTGTATGACTCTGACCCGGAAGTACGAACCAGAAGTGCCACAGCTATGGTCAGGCAGCTTTTATTTGGTTCACGGAATAGCCAAAACCGGAAGTGACGTCATAAAACTAACTATTGGATTTTGTAGCCCTTACTCTGGCCCAGGTCTGAAAGAGGTTTGTTGACGATATGTTAAATAGTTTGGAAGTTATTCAAATATATATGTTAATTTGGTTGTGTCATTTTCACTAATTCCTAGATATAATTTTATGGATGTTTTAATTGTTCATCCGATTACGATGAAATTCGCAGGAATATCGAAGGACACTATTCTAATGCTAGATTGCCATATTAAACCGATTGGCCAACATTTGGCCGAAATATGGCCCAAACTTTCATCTTCAATAACTTGAAAATGGCTGCACGGAATACTTTCATTTTTTCAGTGTTTGCTAAAGAGTAACATTGCCATACTTTCGCTATGAATTCGAACCGGAAGTAGGGACGAAAATGGCCAAATACGGCAACATTTTAATATTGAATAACTTGCAAATGATTGTTTAGTGGGAGAATCCTGTCATGTTTACTCTCAAAGGCAATCATAAGCCCTCTAGTTATTATTATTATTACTATTAGTTGTAGTCAAGGGGCTCGTATTGTTTTTTTTATCTCGCCCGTCAGGCGTACGCACGCAGTTCCTGGCCATCGAGATTGCCCGCAACAAGGAGAAGCACAACGACAACCTGCGCTACACCCACGGCAAGCTGAAAGACTCCACTACCGGCGCCTCCTAGTTCAGGGGAGACAACTGACCACGACTGTCAGAATCACCGCTCTCTCATACTATACTCTTTGATCTTTTGTCAGTTCCGGATCAGTGACGTCAGTCATGACAGACCTGTTCACTCTTCTCTTTTCGAGTAGTATTCTACTCAATTTGGACCCTCTACTATTCAAAATTGAAAATAATGCTCTAATTACTCATTTTCAGTGAACATTATTTGATGGTTTAATGAAGAGGAACAGTCAAAGAGATTATTCATTTCGCACCAAAGCTACTCATTTCAGCTATCCAGACTACTCAAGACTTGTGTAGGGGGTAAACAGGTCTGTCATGACGACCTAACTATTGCGTCTGTTAGCTTGCGAATGATATCTTCAACGGCTGTCAGAACCCCCGTTAAAATGTTTGTGGTAGTAGTAGTGAGTGTGTTTGTGGTAGTAGTAGTGAGTATGTTTGTGGTAGTAGTAGTGAGTGTGTTTGTGGTAGTAGTAGTGAGTGTGTTTGTGGTAGTAGTAGTGAGTGTGTTTGTGGTAGTAGTAGTGAGTGTGTTTGTGGTAGTAGTAGTGAGTGTGTTTGTGGTAGTAGTAGTGAGTGTGTTTGTGGTAGTAGTAGTGAGTATGTTTGTGGTAGTAGTAGTGAGTGTGTTTGTGGTAGTAGTAGTGAGTGTGTTTGTGGTAGTAGTAGTGAGTGTGTTTGTGGTAGTAGTAGTGAGTGTGTTTGTGGTAGTAGTAGTGAGTGTGTTTGTGGTAGTAGTAGTGAGTGTGTTTGTGGTAGTAGTAGTGAGTGTGTTTGTGGTAGTAGTAGTGAGTGTGTTTGTGGTAGTAGTAGTGAGTGTGTTTGTGGTAGTAGTAGTGAGTGTGTTTGTGGTAGTAGTAGTGAGTGTGTTTGTGGTAGTAGTAGTGAGTATGTTTGTGGTAGTAGTAGTGAGTGTGTTTGTGGTAGTAGTAGTGAGTGTATTTGTGGTATGTGTGGGCCTGTGTGATTGTGCCTGTGTTTATAATATGTTGTGTGAGTTTAATGCAAATGGGGGTGAAAACAGGGTGGGGGAGGGTGGAAGAGAGGCAGAGAGAGAGAAAGAAAGAGAGAGAGAGAGAGAAATAGAGACAGAGAGATAAAGGTAGAGAGAATGAGGTAGGGTATTAATGTATGTCTTCATGCTCCTGTTTGTATTTATGTTTGTGTGTGTGTGTGTTTATCTGTCTTCATGTCTGCCTGTCTTTCTAAATGCTGACAGCCATCCTCTGACAGCTGTTCATCTGAGAGACGTGAACCTGACAGTTGTGATGCCTGGACGAATGTATGGACTGGGGACTAGCCCAAGTCCCAAGTCTGAGACAACGGGAAACAGGGACTAGTAAAAATCAGAGACAACGGGAAACGGGGACTAGTCAAAGTCTGAGACAATGGGAAACAGGGACTAGCCAAAGTCTGAGACAACGGTAAACAGGGACTAGTAAAAATCTGAGACAACGGGAAACAGGGACTAGCCAAAGTCTGAGACAACGGGAAACAGGGACTAGTCAAAGTCTGAGACAACGGGAAACAGGGACTAGCCAAAGTCTGAGACAACGGGAAACAGGGACTAGCCAAAGTCTGAGACAACGGGAAACAGGGACTAGCCAAAGTCTGAGACAACGGGAAACAGGGACTAGCCAAAGTCTGAGACAACGGGAAACAGGGACTAGCCAAAGTCTGAGACAACAGGAAACAGGGACTAGCCAAAGTCTGAGACAACAGGAAACAGGGACTAGCCAAAGTCTGAGACAACGGGAAACAGGGACTAGCCAAAGTCTGAGACAACAGGAAACAGGGACTAGCCAAAGTCTGAGACAACAGGAAACAGGGACTAGCCAAAGTCTGAGACAACGGGAAACAGGGACTAGCCAAAGTCTGAGACAACAGGAAACAGGGACTAGCCAAAGTCTGAGACAATGGGAAACAGGGACTAGCCAAAGTCTGAGACAACGGGAAACAGGGACTAGCCAAAGTCTGAGACAACAGGAAACAGGGACTAGCCAAAGTCTGAGACAACGGGAAACAGGGACTAGCCAAAGTCTGAGACAACAGGAAACAGGGACTAGCCAAAGTCTGAGACAACGGGAAACAGGGACTAGTAAAAATCTGAGACAATCTAAATGCAGGGACTGTGCACTGTATCTGTCTGAGACTTTTTGTTGTTGAAAAAGTGAAGCTGTGATTGATATAGGCAATCAGGATACAGGTTCTTGTGCTTCCAGTCCTGCCCCCTAGTAGGGCATTTGCCGCGTGCCGGCGACCTTGACTTTCACTGAGTTGAATTTAGAGAGTTGAATTAAAAAGGTCAGTGCAACTCGGGCAGAACGAGCGTGGGCAAATTAGTAGTATAGTACAGTGGATTCTCCCTTATAAGACCTTCAAAAATCATCCAACTTATAACTTATAACCCTTCCCTTATAATATAAGGGAAGGGTCTTATAAGGGAGGTAATTTTAATACTTACAAAAGAAGGACAATGTCTCAGCGAAGTAGGTCTTATGTGAGAGGGAGTGTTATAATGGGAGGTCTTATAAGGGAGGTTCCACTGTATAGAGAATGAATAGCAAATGCCCTATTTGTGTTAGCTTAGTGCCAGTTCATGCACAGCTCTCCAGAAGTTCACGAACAAGAGCTTTCGACAGGGAGATCTGCGATTTTATCGAAATGGTGAAGACGGAAGCTTCACTCAAGTCCCTTTTGTTTGAACTATGTGTATTATTATTATTAATATTACCATATTCTTTTTTTTCGATCGCTCAGACAGTTTCCTGTCAATTATGAGTGCAGATGCGTCATGCTGCCGTCATGCGCCTAACTAAGAAATAGTTAGGCCCAGCAAGTCCGACTTTGGCTGGAGGAAATGTTTTTGAAAGCGTTTTGTGAAAAAAGGCAGGAGAATGGACTGGTAAGGCAGAAAGATAGTAGATGACAGTAAGCAAAGGGAAAAGGCAGAGTCAAAGAGAGTGACAGATTAGAGGAAGTTACAAGCACAGAACTTCCAGAAAGTGTGGGAACTATTTATGCAAAAGACCCCCTGGTATCCCTACGGGGGGATATTACCATATTATTTGGACTCTAAGGCGGTACTTTGTTTTGTTTCTTCACAGACAAAAAGGGGTGTGTGACATAAATGTAGTTATCATGATTCCGTTTCGTGTTCCTTTTGATTATTGCGTTGTTTTTTCATTTTTGCTCAGATTTTTAACTTTTTTGTGAAGCATTTTGTAAGGAGAATAAGCGCTATAAAAATGGTGATTATTATTATTATTATTATTATTATATATGTGTGTGGGATAGGTGTGTGTATGTGTGTGTGTGTGTGCAGATGTGTGGGTGTTCAAGTGTTTGAGAGAGATATAAATGGGGAAAATAAAAAAGCATACAAGTCAAGCTGCACATTGGCGTCATGTTCTTCGTGGTGTCTCCCAGAGCGTGTCTCGCAGATGTCTGCCCACGTTGCCCGCCAAGATGCTGGAACCTCGGGGGTGGGGTGGATGCCGTCCCTCATGGTTTTGCTGTGGGTGGAGTGGTTGAGGAAAGAGACGTTCTTCATGGTTTGCAGCTCCTCACTGAGAAAAGCATTAAACAGTTCTCTCTTTACATCAAGTTGAGAGTCACGCACAGGGGTGATCTTGCTGACAATTATTTTGGTGTTGGGAAGGTCAGCCGCAATATTCTTGATGCTCTTGGTAAGTTTTTGACTAGTGGTTTTGGGATTAGATGTACGAAGGTCGTTTATCCCACAGTGAATGACAACTGTATCATTCTATGGGTTTGCCGTTTTGTTTTTCAATCAAGTCTGTCGTTGATTGAAGAGCTTTCTGGATGTCGTCAGTGGTATGGCATTTGTTGGAGCGGACAGTGAGGCCATAGGACCAACCCAGTCTGTTTGTTTTAATGCCATTGACAACCGAATCCCCTAACAGAACGATCTGTGGAAGTTCTTCTAGGCTCTCATGTTTTCGAACATTTCTGCCTGGGGCCGTGCTAGTTTTGACGTCAATGGAGGACTTTGTGTCTTTGACGTCGGATTTCTTCTACACTGTGGTGTTCTTTTGTTCTGTTTACTTTTGTGTCTTGCTTTCTGTCGGCTCTACTGGTGTTTTTGATGCAGGGGCCGGTGGAGCAGTCTTTACAGCGTCCACAAATGTCTTTCCTGCCTTGGTATGTGAACCTGACGATCCACCAGAAGGGCATGTTCCAATCTTTCCTTGTTCTTCGAACGCTTGTGGGTCTGAAAATAATTTTTCAATGGCATCGGTTTGCTTTTTAACCGTCATTTCTAACTTTCATATTCGCTCGCAGAGCGTCTGAATCCGCGAAGAGATAGGCTCAAGATTACAAACCTCAGTTTGGGAGCTGTTTTCTTTCGTTTTTGTCTTCTGTTTGTCTGAAGCTGTGGAGATCAGCGTCCGTTCTTCAACTCCTTGGCGTCGTAACGATCGCAAAGCATCTTTGATCAAATTTTTTGAACCCTCACTTTTCTTAATGTTGCCCACTCTTTTTCTAGAAACTGCTGTTAGGCGATCGCCTAAACATGTAGATCTCGTCAGTATAGGCATTATCGTCTTAGACGAGTAATTCTTCAGCAGGCGAAAGTATCTCTGCCTAGCTATTCTTGAATAGCCATCTTGAATCGATGTGCATGCATGCGTGTGTCTGTGTGTTACAAGTGTTGTGTTCATGACGATTTCATGACGATGGCCAGTTAAAACCTGTTTTTACAAGTTTCCACTGCAAACATTCATTTTGTGTTGTGAAGCTCTTGTTAATTTTTACTGTCAACAAATTTTAAATCACACGGGCTGTGCATGCTTATGCTTATTTTATGCTGAATCTTTTTATGAACATGTGTGTTTGTGTGTCTGAAAGTCTCTATGTGTGGTTTGTGTGTGTGTGTGCGGGCATGCGTGCGTGTGTGTGTGTGCGTGTGCATGTGCGTGCTAACCATCATAAGAAATTTTAATTCTAAAACATCGTAATTGTCGTGGATGTTAGAAACATGTTAGTCTCTATGAATATTTCTTTCTTTGTTGTTTTTCTCTCTCCGAAAAATGATATCCTAAAATGTTTGTCTCCAGTTGATGGCTTGTTTTGACATTCAAATCATGATCATTTTGCTACCAAATAAGTCTTAAATCTTTTTTTTACCGTTATTATTGTTGTTTTAGCTTTTATGCCTTAAAGGCCAGCTACAATAGTATGACTGTACAATGCGATTCGATCACGTGATCTCGAAGCGTGAATCACTTTTGTTCTTGGAGACCACGTGATCAAATCGTATCGTACAGTCGTACGTTTTTTAGTGGACGTGTGGCTGGCCCTTAGCGGTAAAGACAAAGTTGATTTTTAATTTTGTTATCTGAACATGGATAATTGTGATGTTAGAAATTATGTGTTGCACATGAATGAACACCACAACAAAATGCATACTAATTATGTGTTGCACATGAATGAACACCACAACAAAATGCATACTAATTATGTGTTGCACATGAATGAACACCACAACAAAATGCATACTAATTATGTGTTGCACATGAATGAACACCACAACAAAATGCATACTAATTATGTGTTGCACATGAATGAACACCACAACAAAATGCATACTAATTATGTGTTGCACATGAATGAACACCACAACAAAATGCATACTAATTATGTGTTGCACATGAATGAACACCACAACAAAATGCATACTAATTATGTGTTGCACATGAATGAACACCACAACAAAATGCATACTAATTATGTGTTGCACATGAATGAACACCACAACAAAATGCATACTAATTATGTGTTGCACATGAATGAACACCACAACAAAATGCATACTAATTATGTGTTGCACATGAATGAACACCACAACAAAATGCATACTAATTATGTGTTGCACATGAATGAACACCACAACAAAATGCATACTTGATCGTGATGAAAGAAATGCTGAAAACATTTGATTTTATTTGGCTTTTTTTGTTGATGAAATGCTGAAAATACAATGCCATTTTTGTTTTTAGTACGGTTTTGAGTGTGAATTTTGTAGGAAATGACGAAACGGAAAGATGGTGTCTGCGTGGATGGAAGAGGCAGTGGGTGTGAAGGACGAAACGACAAAAAGAAGAAAACATGCACGCATGCTCATGTGCACGCGCATAAACACACACACGCACACACACACACACGTTTCTCATTTATTTATGACGACAGGATGGGAAAAAAACCCTTTGTTTAGCTTATTCCCATCGTCAATAAAGATCATTTTGACTTGACTTGACTAGACACACACACACACACACACACACAACCGGACAATCATGGTCTCATTGACTCTTAGATTATCGAGTTCACCAAAAACAAGCATGCATTTTGCATGAAGTTGATATGGATGGGTCTGTGTATCGTTACGGTCGATAGGGCTTAACCTTCACAAACCTGAACAGAATGTGCCTGAGTAGGGGAAGACGGGGTAAAAAGCCCATGGGCGGGTGAGAAGAATGACAATTATCTCATGAAATGAAGCAAATTTCAGTCACATTTTGCCCATGAGACGAGTGTTAATGTTTAGCATTCGTCTCATGGGCAAATTTGACTGAAATTTGCTTTATTTCATGAGATAATTGGCATGGGCTTCTTACCCGCCCATGGGCTTTTTACCCCGTCTTCCCCTATGCTTTAGAAAAAGATAAATGTTTTGGCTGTTGTTGAATCCAGGTCTTGGCTGCTGTAATCGTTTTGAACTTGCTGTTTCGGGGCACTTGTCTGTTGGCCACTGCAACGACCACCTTTTGCAAGAGTGAATGCCCTTGGTGGGTTGGGGAAGATGCTTGAGTACTGACCAAACAAGGGCATAACTCTCGCCAATAACCCTGTTTGAGGCCACTGAATGGCTGCCTTTTGCAAAGAGTGAATGCCCTTTTGGATACTGAGCAACAAGGGCTTAACTCTTGCCGTCAAGGGCGTTAATAACCCTAGTTGCAGTGGCCAATACTATCGTGTCCCAAAACTCAGGTTCTGAAATTCGGCATAAATCTTGCACGCGCGCGCGCACACGCAGACACACTGATACGCACACACGCACAAACACACACACACATCCACATCCGTTATCCTGATCAATACGAAGATATAACCACGGGTGCAACTTTTCCTGGTATACAAAAATTTCCTGTTTTTGAATTTTGCCAGAAAAGGAATTTCCTTTTTTTATAAATTTGTCAAACAAGATCTTTGTGTGTCTACTGTATTTTTCAAACACTTTAAAATAAGCATTTGTATAAATTGTGGAAAAAGCAAACTAAAATACCTTCATAAATCATGTTTTTCTTCAGCTGCAGGGGGACATTACCCCTAGACCAAGGCCTTTCAGGTTTTTTCATTTTGTGTAGTTTACACCCATGCATAACCATTTAAACTAAAGATACAAACCGACACAGATTATAATAATTATCTTCATATTGATCAAGATCACAGAGACGATCTCTTACCATATTACTTCTTAAACATCATACTGCCAATAACACTTAGAAATTTCTGGACCGCCCATCTAAAAGAATACCAAATTTGAAAAATATCGTTTTCTTGGTCATTTTAAGATAGCTTCCTTCTGGACTCTATAGGCACTTTCCTGAAACATACTTTTTTTTATCCTTTTTTTTATTTGGATCTATTTAGATGTTTAGGTTGTGTGGCTTTTGAGAATCGCGTATGCAAATTGTTAGGCGAAGGATAGAAGAAAAAACACCCAACAACAACAAAACGGAGTTCTGTACTTAATTTGTAAGGTACTTGAGCTTTTTGGAGGGTTTAAAAAAAAAGACAGAAAAAAAATCTGGAAAGAACATTGCAGTTTCCCAAAACTAATTTTGTTCGTATTTTCCATTCGCGGTGTTGTGTCCTTGGGAAAGACACTTTACTCCTGTTTTCCCGGTCCTTCGGATGAGACGTTAAACCGAGGTCCCGTGTGCGAACGTGCACCCGCAAGATCTTGCGCACACGTTAAAGCCCATTCCACAATTCGGTAAGAGTAAGGCCGTGTTGTGCCGGAGTGGGATGGATGATGACACGAAGACTCACAAAGCATGGCAGAAATGGGGTTGGCGCTGTACTAGAGCGACGCGCTCTCTCGGTGGGAGCAACCCGAATTTCACGGAGACGAGTTTCTGTGACTAGAAAATACCAACAATACCAAACTAAAAATACATAACGTACCTCACCCACTATGGTCTGAGACCGGAGGAGAAGAGCAGAACTTGAATGGATTCTCCCCGTGGGGATACCGGGGGGTAGTTCGTAAAAATAGTTCCTCCACCTTCTGGAAGTTCTGTGCTTGTAGCTTCCTCTAATCTGGCACTCTCTTTGACTCTGCCTTTTTCACTTTGGCTTCTGTCATCTACTATCTTTCTGACTTGTTGGCCCCATTCCCCTGCCTTTTTTCAAAAAAACAAATCTTCCAAATAATTTTTCTCCTTTGAGCTCCTCCGAAATCGGAATGTGTCGGGTGTACGCAGCGGGGAGACCATTGAAAACTGAAAACCGGACACATATGTACCTTACCCAGTATGGCCATATGGCCTGGGAACGCAGAAGAAGAAGAAGAATGGTTTTGGGGTTGTTGTTTTTTGGCTGTCCCATCTTCTGGGCCGTACAGTGGCGTTGCTCCCACGCCGCTCATTCCGAGTGCCAACTCGCAGCCACGCCCCAGAAATTGAATGCTTTTTTTCTGGTTACTGATTGCTGTTTGCTTTCATCATCCCCAAAACTTAAAGCTCTTTATCATGCCCGAGCCGAATCCCCTCTCCTCCCTCTCTCCCCCCCCCACCCCCCCCCCCCCCCACCCCCCCAGTAGTGTAAGACTCATTTTCTAATATAACAAACTTTTCGAGGTAAACTCATCTTGGACTAGAGCGTGAAAACGTTACATCAACCAGCCGCACGACAGCATTTTCGGGTCCAGTGACCTTGACTTTTGACCGATGACCTTCATTTTCGAAACTGGCCTAGATATCCTAAATACCTATCCGCACGCAAAATGTGAGCCTCAGTCCTAGGTGGCCCCGTTCAAACGTTATCGTGTTGACATAGTCAGTCAGATCGATAAGTCAAGCCAGGAGCAATAATTAAGCAGAAAGCTTTGAAAACATTAACCAGCTTTATTCACCACACGGCTGGTTAAACATCATCCCATTTTTGTTTTAATGCACGGGCAAATGCAAAATGTAATCAATATATTATTATTATAGAGGCGTTAAGTTACTGTCCATGTTTTAAGTACAACGGAGCTAGAAAGGGCAATTATATATATATATATATATATATATATATATATATATATATATATATATATATATATGTTACGCCCAATCTGTGAAATTGCCCATTTTATGAACGAAGAGCAAAATGGTTTTCCCAGTTCGTGAAATAGCCAATTTAATGCTTGCTACTTAGTAAAGCAATATGAAATCAAAACATGTTCCATTCATAAACGCACAGAGGTCAAGAATGGGTTCAGACGAATGAGAAACCACACCTGTAGATGGGTTAACATTCTTTAATTTGATAAAAAAATGTTTGATAAAACATGTGGCTCAGGCATGCCTCAGAGTAGCATTTGGTAGAGTTGGGGGGTAGGATGGGGGTGCAAATACAATGTAGAAAAATGTGCTACTGTTGAATCAACATTAATCAATGCCTGTGTTGCTGGGAATTGAAAATGTTGATATACATTGTCCATTTCATAAATTGGGCAATTGAATCTGCCCATTTCATGAAATAGGCAATTTCACGAATTGGGCGTAATATGTATATAAATATATGAGACTCCCTAGAGTCGAAACAGCTGTCCTCGGCTGGGTTTTGCCATTGCCTCCCTAATAAGGAGGAAAAACTAATTAGCTAGCACTCTGTATGTTTTTTTAACATAGATCAAAATACCAAGTTAAATATAACTGGTTTTGGTTTTAATGTTCGTTTTAAAGACATAATTAATGTATGTACAAAAACGTTTTAAACAATTTTACTATATATAATATATATAATAATAATAATAATAAATTTGTTTGGCCTGGTTTGACAGACTGGCCTCTCTTTAGAGGTACGCATGGTTGGTCAATAAATTAATGAGCATACACAACAATTTCAGGTCATTTAGTTCGATACAACTGTTGTACATATTATACGACATAGAAATGCATGATCCCACGGTCCCTAGGAGATGCTGCAGAGGACGTGACAACAAACACACACGCACGCGCGCGCGCACACACACACGCGCGCGCGCACACACACGCGCGCGCGCACACACGCACGCACACACACACGCGCGCGCGCGTGCACGCACGCACGCGCACGAACACACACACCTACACACATAGACACACACACACTCACACACACACACACACACACCTACACACACACACACACACACACACACACACACACACACGCATACTGAATCACTTTTAGTGGAAGGACTTTAAACGGAAGAACAACACACATTCACACACAAACACAGACACACATACATACTCACTCACACACACACTCACTCTCTCTCTCACACACACACACACACACACACACACACACACACACACACACACACACACACACACTCTCTCTCTCTCTCTCTCTCTCTCTCTCTCACGCACACACACACACACACACATATACACACACACACACACCGTCACTCACTCACTCCCTCTCTCTCTCACACACACACACTCACACATACACACACACTCACTCACTCTCTCTCTCACTCACACACACACACACACGCACACGCACACGCACACACACACACACACACCACCACCACCACCACCAACAACAACAACACATAGATGGGGGAAATAACCATCAACCCACATAATAATGAATGCTGTCCAGGGCAAAAATTAGATATAATTTGATAAGAAAAAAAGTTTAGTTCAGTCTGTAAAATACTGTGATTGCCTTTTTTTCATAGAATAAATTTAACGCATCCTGGTAACTACACACAATTGATACGAAAGATTGACAAAATGGACGACTACGTGACGAATTAAATAGGTCAATCGCTAGACATCAGTTGCCGCCATTTTGTCTTTTTCAAACAATGATCTAAGAGGAGCCCAGCCGCCATCTTGGTAATAAAGATGGCGCGCACCCCAACTATAGTTCGCTAGTTAGATTTACCCCAAGACTGCGGCTGCAACATCAGCCGTTATACAATTTGACAGCAAATTTAGTCAGCATCATTTTTCAGTGAGCAGCCAATAATTAATCAAGTTATGGAGCTTGAACAAAACAAACAAACAAACAAATAAAACACTAGGGTAAAACAGGGTAAAAAGCCCATGGGCGGGTAAGAAGCCCATGCCAATCATCTCATGAAATGAAGCAAATTTCAGTCACATTTTGCCCATGAGACGAGTGTTAATCTTTAGCGTTCGTCTCATGGGCACAATTTGACTGAAATAGTAGGCATGGGCTTCTTAGCGTTCGTCTCATGGGCAAAATTTGACTGAAATTTGCTTCATTTCATGAGATAATTAGCATGGGCTTCTTACCCGCCCATGGACTTTTTACCCCGTCTTACCCTATAACGCGCATAATCATGAACATGACTGTAAGTCAACCAGTCAGTTATGTGTTGTGGAAATTGACAATCAATAAGTTCTGTTACAAACATTCTCCGAAATAACAATTTTTGTCCAGTTCACCGTGGCAAATTGTTTCAGCGTGGGGTAGTGGCAATACGACTCCAATTTCCCAGCTGTTTTTTTTTTCTTTCTCTCCTCGTTATTAATTGCATTGTGATCTGTGCTTAATTTTTATGAAGTTCTACTAAAGCTTAAGTGGGAAACTAAACATTGTTACTTTCTAAATTAAGTAGGTATAAATCGGTTTACTTAAAAAGTACTTAGAAAGTAACACCGTTTAGTTTCCCACTTAAGCTTTAGTAGAACTTCATAAAATTGAGCACTAGTCATTCTAACTATCGTTCGTAAAACGTAGTTCCAATATCATTTCCCCCCAGCACTGATAAAAACAAGTGTAATAAAAATACAAACCAGCCCATCGCAATAGTCCGTCTTGGTGACGGACTAATGACCACCAACATCTATCACCAAGTTCCGTGCGCGTTGTTAAAGACTCTCAGAGAAAACAAAACTGGCCGTGTAGAAAGAGAGAGACAGTAAGGCACCAACGTAGGAACAGTGGCTGAGGTGATTGGGGTGAGGTTCTGTGTCGTAAAATGTAGTTTGGACATTTCGTTCGTTCTAGCAATGAAAACAGCATTGGTCTAAATGCACGATTATGATTGTAGCAGCAGGCTACTATCATCCGCATCGTTTAAAGAATATGAGGGGGAAATCGTCCATGGAGAGCGTAAGGAACTAGCATTCAGGAAACAAAAAACACCAACATGTAGGCTTACCAGTAAGCTTACTACCATCTGCGGTTGTCAGAGAATCTCAGGGAAAAATCGTCCGTGCAGAGATTAAGGCACCATGTAAGAGCATTGAAGAAAAAACATACCACCAACATGTAGGCTTACCAGTAAGCTTACTACCATTCGCGGTTGTTAGAGAATCTCAGGGAAAATCGTCCATGCAGAGAATAAGGCACCAGCATTGAAGAAAGAACATACCACCAACATGTAGGCTTACTAGTAAACTTACTACCATCCGCGGGTGTTAAGGAATCTCAGGGGAAAACAATCGTCCATGAAGAGAGTAGGGCACCAGCATTGAGGACAAAACCCATACCACCAACATACCATCCGCTGTCGTTAAAGAATCTCAGTTCGTCCATGCAGAGAATAAAGAACCAGCATTGAGGAGAACAAAAACCCACCAACCCACCAACATGTAGGCTTACTACTAATTAAGCTTACTACCATCCGCGAATGTTACATAATCTCAGGGGAAGAAAATCGTCCGTGAAGAGAGTAAAGCACCATCATTGAGGGAAGACAAAAAATAAAAAACACCAACCCACCAACATGTAGGCTTACTTCTAAGCTTACTACCATCCGCGCGGGTGTTACAGAATATCAGGGAAAAACAATCTTCCATGAAGAGAGTAAGGGCACCAGCATTGAGGGAAGAAAAAACAAAACAACCCACCAACATGTAGGCTTACTTCTAAGCTTACTACCATCCGCGCGGATGTTAAAGAATCTCAGGGAAAAATCGTCCGTGCAGAGAGTAAAGCACCAGCATTGAGGGAAGAAAAAACAAAACAACCCACCAACACTTGTAAGCCTACTACCATCCGCGCGGATGTTAAAGAATCTCAGGGAAAAATCGTCCGTGCAGAGAGTAAGGCACCAGGGTAGGCAGGGTGGCGGAGGTGATTAGAGTGAGATTCCTAGCATCCAGCACCGCCAGGTAGCTCCTGCCTTCCGGCCCGTCCACCATGGGCACCACCACCACGCCGTCGTCCTCCTGCACGGCCCCGGGACGGGGGATGAACACGGGTTCCACGGGGTAGTGGTGCGGCAGGGTCCAGCTCCGGTCTCGCCCCGCGCCGCACACGTCCCGCTTGACGATGGCCACGTTGCTCAGCGTCGCGTTGTCGATCTTGATGGCCAGCCCGAACACGAAGCAGTAGGGCCTGGAGAGGAACGCCTCGTTCAGGGCCGGCATGTCCAGGAAGTTGATGAACCCGGGCCGGGGCGGGGTCATGCGGATGCGGGTCACCGTCCCGGACACCAGGTCGACCTGGTAGCGTTGGAGCTCGGCGTGAGCCGGGAAGCCGTTCCGGGCGGCGGGGTCGCGCAGGATGGGCAGCCGCAGGTTGCCGACGAAGGAAGGGTCCGGGTAGGTGGACAGGTCCATGATGATGATGCGTCCTGGCACGCCCAGGTTGTAGGCGTTGACGTGGTGCATGGTGAACACGTTGTCCATGGCGAGCCGCCTCACCCGCCCCGTGCTCAGCTCCACCACGTAGAGAGCGGCGCCCCGGTCCGGGTACCAGTCCAGGCACTGGAAGGGGGTGGCGTGGCGCACCATGCACGGCACGTTCACGTAGAAGGGGTGTGCCAGCAGCAGGGCGTGGGTCTCCGTCACGGAGAAGGAGTGCATGTAGGCGATGCGCTCCACGTGCCAGCTGGCCACCACCTCCCGCTCCTGAGTGGACCTGACCCGCACCAGCTGCAACTGGTGGCTGGTCCCGGGCAGCAGGGACATGCTGGAGAGGAAGGTCAGGTGATGGCCCGCGGAGCCCGGATCGGGTAAAGGATGAGCCGAGGACAGCAGACTCAGGAAACTCCGGATGCCTACCCACTCGGTGAAGTCGCGGTACAGCCTGCCCGTCACCGAAGAGCAAGTCCGGAGGTTGCGGGGGTCGAACGTGTACACCTGCCAGTAGTCGCTCAAGGCCAGGTAGTCGTGGTCTCCCCCTCCTTCCGTCCGGGGAACTCTGTAGACGTTGACGTTCATGTTGTCCAGGCCTCGCATCAGAGCGACCAGGCTCTCCAGGAAACTCAGAGGAGGCTGCAGGGTCTCCAGGGTCAGGTAAGGCGCGATGGTGGCGCCCTTCATGGACGCGTTGAAGAAGCCGGTCTTGAGGAATCTCGTGCTGAAGAAGGCCGAGCCGTTGCCGTTGAATCTCCAGCTGGTCAGCTTGGCGAAGCCGTCGAACGTGTGCAGGAAGCGGCGGTCACCGTTCTCGAACAGCCCCAGACCGTTCCTGACCTGAAACACGGGAGAAGGTGACTTAGTGAAGACAATTTAAACTTATTCTCTCAACCCGTACAGTTTCTACTCACTCGTAGCTTTCGCCAAGCGTCCGCCTGGCTTCCTCAGATGACTCAGGCCTACAAACTTTCATGGCGTCTGGAACTAGATTGTGTCAGTTTTATCACTGTGTTGGTTGATCCTATTATATCCTCAGGGCTCCCCAATCGTCATGCAGGACAAGGGGTCCCAGGCACCCTTCTATTTAGTAGGGTAGAGAGGGTCCTAGAGGAGGGACAGATAGATCGGGGGTCCCCGTTGCCTCGCAAATTTTTAAATACATGACATTCTAAGTGCATGTGATGAGTAGTTTGACAGAAGAAGTTTTGAGAATGTGTATGCATGTGCGCACGCGCGCACACACACACGCACACGCACAAGCACGCGCGCGCGTAGAGGGTTGGCAAACAATTGGTCATTAACATTCGGGGAGAGAGGATAGATGATGAAAAAGATGAGATAATCAGTTCAACAAATTGGGTCTAGAAGTAGTGAAAATAGTGGATGGTGAAAATGTCCTTGATTGGAGGCCATCACGTGGAATGCCTAGACCATGGTTTGAAAGAAGAAAAGTTTTGTTTTACGTCCTCCCGGTATGAACCATGTGGGACCGACCATGGTTTGTCATTTTTGCCCATTTTTATAGTTCATCCCTGGGCAACTCTACACATTCCTATAGAGGGTCCTTTTTGCTTACAGTGCTTCATAGACCCCCGACTGGGGGTCCCTGGGAGTCCTGATCCTATAGGCCTACATAACCAAATGTCCAAACCTAAAAGACAGCCGGTTTTTGTTTTTAATTGTGGTTAAGCTTAACATGTAGGACTATCGCGCATATAACGTTTGACTGGATCATAATTATGAAGCTTCAATTAAGGGGAACAATGTGTGGAATATGTGGGGTAGGGGGCGGGAAGGTAGGGCCTAGGGGAGGGGGGGGGGGCAGTGTTGGATTAACGTTGGTGCAATGGTGGTGTTCATATGTGTTTGCTTTATAATTTTTCCCAACACATGTATGAATGTAGGTATGTATGTAGATGTGTGTATGCATGTATGTATGTATGTATGTATGTATGTATGTATGTATGTATGTATGTATGTATGTATGTATGTATGTGTCTATCTATCTATCTATCTATCTATCTATCTATCTATCTATCTATCTATCTATCTATCTATCTATCTATCTGTCTGTCTTTCTATCTATGTATCTATGTAGGCCTATCTATGTATGTTTGTGTATGCATGTAGATATGTAATGTTGTATTACGAATGTATGCATAATTATAGACTAAGATATTTGTATGATATATAATTTGTGAATGCAAGTTGTATGTTTGTATGTATGTGGAAACATATGTGTATATATGCATAAGTTAGATGGATCGGTATATAAATGGTTGTATGCGTGCGCATTAGTGTGCTGTGTGTGTGTATATGTGTGCGTGTGTGTGTGTGTGCGTGTGTGTGTGTGTGTGTGTGTGTGTGTGTGTGTGTGTGTGTGTGTGTGTGTGTGTGTGTGTGTGTGTGTGTGTGTGTGTGTGTGTGTGTGGTTGTGGAGTGTGTGACCAAGATTTGTATGTGCGCACAATGCTTAAAATAGTCGCATATTTAATTTTTTGGCTTTTCTACATACTATGTCTCTGTCTTTATTGTGTTGTTTTGTTGATTGCTTTATCGCTGCAGAAAGAATTTCCTGTAAAATGGATAATAAAAAATATTGATTGATTGGTTGAATGGTTAAGATAAGATAAGAATGCCATTATGGTTTGGTATTATAGAGTTTTGTGGAGAGCACCTGTGGCATTCATTCATCCATTACTTCAATCGTCGACTCAGGTTGCCTAGTGCGTTGACAGTCGCGTTGACAAGGACTTGTGTTTCTATTTGTAGGCCAAATATGTTAACAATTCCCCCATAAGTGGAGTAACGACCTTGAACAGACCTACGTGACAAATAAAACAAAGACATTCGAAGGACACACGCACTGACATACCTGGCACTATTGAAAATCACTTAGTAAGAGTATGTCTCGAGTTTGAATGAATGAAAAATGGTGCTTTGCGTCCTCTCGGTCTGGAACAGACACATAGGGGAAGACGGGGTAAAAAGCGCATGGGCGGGTAAGAAGCCCACCCCAATTATCTCATGAAATAAAGCAAATTTCAGTCAAATTTGCCCATGAGACGAATGCTAGACATTAACGCTCGTCTCATGGGCAAAATGAGGCTGAAATTTGCTTCATTTCATCAGATAATTGGGGTGGGCTTCTTACCCGCCCATGCGCTTTTTACCCCGTCTTCCCCTATGGGACAAAGTTTGTAAATAGAAAGATGGTGGGAACAATACTGGAGGCAATGCCCAGAGGCAGTGCAACACCAGTAAAGCCCCGATTTTAATAACAATACAGATAGGTGTACGTGTAAATTATGTCTCGTTTATCTCTCGTTTCCACCCCGATGAAATCAGTTCAGGGTGAGGAAATTGTTTGCTAAGTAATTCAACATGCATAAGAAGAGCTGTTTCTGACGCAGGACCCCCAACGGCCATACCACGTTGAAAACACCGGTTAATTTGTTTTCTACTATTATTCACACCTCTTGGTACACGAAGGGCATCTCCATGTCTGAGTTTATGTCCTAATTGTTTCTTGTCTTGTTTCATATGTCAATATTTGTTAATGGAGATAAGTTAATTAGCGGTATAAAAAAAAAGATTCACATGTTAAATTCCAGCAACTGTGTGTGTGCATGCATATGTGTGTATGTGTATGGTGGTGTATCTGTGCATGATGGTATTATGTGCCTGTCTATATGGTGATGAGAACTGTTAACAAAAAATTGTTTTGTTTTGAGCCCATGTAATACTATGTTGATGTGTACTGTTATGGGGTCTTTTGGGCTGTTGTTTGTAATGCTTGATGCCGCAGATGTGAATGGGATTTGTATTCATTTTCTTGAAATAAAGTGTGAAATAAAGTTGATTTTTTTTGTTTTTTGTTCTCGTCCGATCACCGAAGTTAAACAACGTCGGGCCTGGTCAGTACTTGGATGGGTGACCGCCTGGGAACACCAGGTGCTGTTGGCATTGATTTTTGTCTAAGGTAAATAAAATATCTAAAGTACTTAGAACATTTTCCCTAATTTCTCCCAACTCAATTAAAAAAGAAAATTTAACTTTATTAAAAGAAATGTCCCACATGGCTTTGTGCCGGGAGGACGTAAAACAAACTTCAGCCAAACGCAGGACCCTATAGGCCTCTGCAACTGGGGTTATTAACGCCCTTGACAGTGAGAGTAATTGCTCTTGCTGGTCAGTACTGACAAGGGCATTCACTCTTGCGAAAGGCAGCCATTTAGTGGCATCAAATAGGGGTTATTGGCGAGAGTTATCCCCCTGTCTGGTCAGTACTGAACCATCTTCCCCCCCACCCTCCAAGGGCATTCACTCTTGCAAAACGTGTTCGTTGCAGACCCCAATACTCACGTCTTCAAAGGACATCTAACAAAAATCAAACACGTAATTGTGACCCAGCACCACGAAATTAGGGACATTAAGTATCAAACTGACCATTCTGAGCAAACTATGCATTTGTAATGAATAAGGGGAAGGAACTTCTCGTAGTTAACTCCCTCTTAAAGTTATTTATGGCACCGACTCGCCTAGCAACTACTTTCACTTTGCTAGGCGAGTCGGTGCCATAAATAACTTTGGCAGAAAGGGAGTTAATTACGATAAGTTCTTTCCCCTTATTCATTTCAATATATCCTCTCTCTTAGCCTCACTATTTCATATTCTCTATGCATTTGTAAGCTTCAGATCATTCTCTTTCCAGTGATACAAGAACCATTCTTGTATCTTTTTCCGTGCCAGAGTTATGAGCGTTTAAAGTCAGTAGGGTGAGCGTCGGCCATTTTGAGAAAACACAGTCTAAAGTCTAGCTTTAGCTGAAGAATCTGCATTGACCTATTCGTTTTAAAGCACCTACAAGGCTATTTAGAGACCATTATTAAAGATTATCCTTTATAAATATGAAAGATGAGATGTTGGAGAACACACAAATACCAATAACAAAAAAGGTTGTTTTTGACTTTGCAAGCCTGTTGTGAGAAACTATCCCAGCGACGGAATGTCCCTTTCGTGGTGCTGGGTCACAATCAATTAAAAACAAAATCAATGGCAATATCAAAGACCGCCCATAAAAGAATTATAAAAAAATCGATTATCGCAAATACTCCCCCCCCCCCCCCTCCCCCTCCCTGTCCACCTCACCCCCCTCCACGTAATGTCTGGAACTGCTTCCCGGCTGGATCCACAAACCCCGCAGCTTGGATTGTTAGGCCAAATTTAGACCCGTTTGCTTTTAGGGATCTCATACCTTCCTTGACATTTACGCATTCGTGAAGAGTGCATGGTAGCGAATGGGGTGACCAATGCACAAGGTCTTAAAACCCTTTCAACGCTAGTCATTCCTCAGCCAAAATTTACCATTAAACTTACCAGGGTAGAGATATGATGGGGTGGTAAGGGTAAGGGATTGTGATAAGGAGGAGTTGATGAGGAAATGGGGATCAGGATAAGGATTGGAGGGTGTTGATCAGCACACACGCAGGCCAGGAGCATATAGAGGAAAACCAGACAGTTGTTTGATTTTGATGTGTCTGCAATATTGGGGATTCCTCCGCGGCGTGCATAAAATAGGGCCTATCCTTACCGCCCAAAATTAAGAACATAAGGTCACTGGATACCAGGCCCTCATTTGATGCCTTTCAGTGACATGGGTGTTAAATCATTGTGGTGCCAAGAGACGACAGTGGCGATGAAAGGGTTTTAATTGACATCAACTTTAGCAAGTAGGTCTACGCAAATACCGCCGTTTTGTGATATCAGCCTAGCCTTTCCAATAAGTTCCGTGACATACATTTACGCAAAATATTAGGCCTACTGACGAATTGGTGTACAATAACATTATCTATTGATTTAAAGGGTTAGTTAACACTGGCCTAAAAGTAGGGGAAGACGGGGTAAAAAGCGCATGGGCGGGTAAGAAGCCCACCCCAATTATCTCATGAAATGAAGCAAATTTCAGTCTCATTTTGCCCATGAGACGAGCGTTAATGTCTAGCATTCGTCTCATGGGCAAATTTGACTGAAATTTTCTTTATTTCATGAGATAATTGGGGTGGGCTTCTTACCCGCCCATGCGCTTTTTACCCCGTCTTCCCCTAGTCTTCACTGGGAGAGGTAAAGTAATGTCAGTGCTCTCTAGTTATGAAAGACAGCGTGACATGATATACTGTTCTCCTTTCTGTTATTTTGTTGTTCTTCTTTTTTCCCCAACTCGAGTGATGACAACCCAGTGGCGGTCCCGTCACCAGTCCACCTTTCTCGCTTCATTACCGGTGGACAGCCGCCATGAGCCAACATTGACGGGAGTATTTGACATCATAGTATGCACTTGCTCACATTTTGAATAATATGTGAACATGAACTGACGTAACGACCGAACAATGCTATGTCATAGCACACGCAGGGATTCCTTGCGATTTCTTGCGAAGCAAGATTTGTTGTCCATTTTCCCTTAGTTTTGTTTGGCTTAAACAAATCTTTATTCATTCGAAAACGATCAAACAGAAAGACAATTAGAGCAACAACGATCTGGAAGCTTATACCGTGCTACTTAAATTAACGTCATAGTTGCACAATTGATTGAACAGATGGAGACTGAACTACACGCCAGCAGATCAACAGTCAGCTACTCTTGTATTTCTCTTTTATATCTGTCCTCTCTTCTGTTTTAACGTCTCTTCTCAGGCCTTGAGCCTTTCCTTCCGGTAAAAAAGTGGTCTATAACCTCCCCGGTTCCGTGGTAAAATAAGCCCAATCAGAGTGTTGATCGTGGCCACGCACCGCCAACAAGAAGCACAAGGAGGAGGACCGTAAGAGAGATATCACAGGAAAGAGCTAGACGTGTCGGTTTTTTTCGTCCATACATTATGTTCTCTTTCGGGCGAAAATATAGGCAGAGGCTAGGGGTACGGGCCCGTATTTCACATTATCCAGGCTACGGGTACGGGGCTCAATCACGGGACGCATAAATTGCGCGCCGCAAATGTCTTCAAAAACTACTAACATTAACTATAACATGTTCCTAACCGCATCCCTAACCCTATTCCTTACCAAGATGCATTAACTATACTAATTTAATAAGAAAATACATTCGTTGACAAAAACATCGACTAGGAAGAGTTACTATGCCTGTACATGGTCTGTGTGTACCCGTAGTCACAGTGAAAATATATGAATGGATTTTTGAGGAGAGGCTCTCCCTGTGGGGATACCGGGGGGTCTTTCATACAAATAGTTCCCCCACCTTCTTGAAGTTCTGTGCTTGTAACTTCCTCTCATCTGCCACTCTCTTTTTGACTCTGCCTTTTCCCTTCGCGTTCCCCCACCTTCTTCAGGTTCTGTGCTTGTAGCTTCCTCTAATCTGCCACTCTCTTTGACTCTACCTTTTCCCTTTGCTTTCTATTCTCTACTATCTTTCTGACCTATTGGCTCATTCTCCTGCCTTTAAACAAACAAAAATCTTCCAAATAAATTATTTGTTTTCTCTTTTGAGCTCCTCAGATATCGGAATGCGTCGGCTGTAGCTTACGCAGCAGGGAGGCCAGTGAAAACTGAAAACCGGACACATACGTACCTTACCCATTATGGCCATATGGCCTGGGAACGCAGAAGAAGAAGAAGAAGAAGAAGAAGAGGAGGAGAGACTCACCAGAGTGCCAGAGAGCCAGGAAGGCAGCGGGGGTTGAAAGTAGATGGGCACGTCCTGCATCTCATCCCTGTTGGAGCGAAACAGCAGCGAGAAACCCGGGCTGTCGCTGTCGTCGCTGCTGTCGTCGCTGCTGGTGGTGCTGATGTCGTTGGTGTTGGTGCTGTGACTCTGCCGTTCCACGCCCACCTCCACCACCATCACTGTCACCATCAGCAGCAGCAGCAGCAGCAACAACAGCAGCTTCACTGTAACGATGCTGGACCAACGCTTAGTGTCGTCTGCCATGAAAACTAGGACGCGTGGGGAGGTCGGTTCAAGAAATGTTCGAAAGTCTGAATGGAAGGAAGGAAACAGAAACAAAAAGCTCAACATTTGTCAATGTTTCAGCCTACCACTGGCTTTTTTTCCAAGACTCTGTGCGCGGATCACATCATAAAGGAAGGAAGGAAGGAAGGAAGGAAGGGAGGAGGGCCGTCTGAGACAGAAAATAATCGGTGAACAGAATTTTTAAACCCCACACCAAATGGACGCGCTAGCGTGTAGACTTACTCACGTTCTTCATTGTCAAACCACAGTCGAACCATCCGCGCTCCGATGACTAAAGAAACTGTTTGGGCGAAACTGCTGTGTGGTAATCAACTTTGGTGGAGGGGAGTTAATTAGAAAGAGAGTATTCACCATTTGTTCAATTTTGTTGTGGTGGTACTGGTAGTGGAAGATTGGTACGCAGTTCGCAACTGAAGTGGTAGAATCAAAGACCGTTTAAGACGAATTTCAAACTCTCTGATAGAACACGTCTGAAATCACAAACCTGTTGATAAATAAAAACTAACTTCCATAAACGCCAACAGCTATTCTGCACTTTTCGCAAAAAAAACCCACAATCACCACACTCGACGAGATAATGTTCAGGACTAGGCCAGGCTAATGAATGAAACAAGACACGAAGATCCGATTCTAAAACACAATGTGACGATATTCATTCATCGTCAACACATTGCTGTTTTCATAAACGTCGAAATCAGTATCAATGTTTCCAGAGTCAGCCCGCGTTGTCCCTTGTCGTGCAGATCAAGAACGTTCGAATAATCAGGGCTTCTTTCCATGGCGAGCGAAAATCGTGCACTTTGCTTCAGTACATCCGCACGTCTAAATGACGATGTAGTCCGAATGCACGCCGTCGTTTTGTGGCTTCGTATCTGCACGTTGAGTACATGTTGGTTTATTCGCACCAATATTATATTTTATTCTAATCAAATTAATTTCCCGTTGGGCACTTTGAGAAAGTGTTTTTGTGTGCAGTTTTCCCTCACCATGAACTGAAGAATCAGAACTGCAACGGATCTTCATGACCTCGGCATCAAGGTTGATTCTATTCCTGCGTCAAAGCGACCTACCACATCCAAGAACTGAGGCTGCAGGAGAGCAAGTGTAAAATCGCAGTTTGCTGCTCAAGCGCTTATGCAACAAAATGCTAGTTGGATCCACACGTTCTAATAGGTTCCATCAACCACAGTTATAAAATGCTTTGCGGTTGGCGTTGTCAAGGACGAATGCAAACGTGACGGTCCGTGGGAAAACCAGATATAAATCGCTCAGATCGTTTTTGAACAAAAGCTAAAATAGTCAACAACAACCCCCCCAAACAAACCCACCAATTTTTATATTCAGGTCATATTTATGTTTATTGTTAAGTATTCTACCAGTATTCGCAACATGAAAAACAATATTGAACGATTTCTTTGTTTATTTGATTGTTATTAAACAAACAAAAAACCAACCCAAAGCGGCAAAATTATGTCTTCTTTGTCCGATAATAATCTGACTTGAATGTCAAAATTCAAATGACTATAAAATTCAAACCTATGTTTCCCCGAGGGAACACCGGGGGGGGGGGGGGGGGGGGGGGGGGGGGGGGGGGGGGGTCGTTCGTAAAAATAGTTCCCCACCTTCTGGAAGTTCTGTGCTTGTAACTTTCTCTAATCTGTCATTCTATTTGACTCTGCCTTTTTCTTTTCCTTACTGTCATCTATGATCTTTTCGCCTTGTTGGCCTCATTCTCCTGCCTTTTGTTCTCTCCCCAAAATCTTCCAAATAACGATTCTCCATTGAGCACCTCCGAAATCGGAATGTGTCGGCTGTAGGCAGTGGGGAGACCAGTGAAACCTGAAAACGAACACATACGTATTTTAACCATTATGGCCGTTTGGCCTTCCGAACGCAGAAGAAGAAGAAGAAAACGAAAAAGAAGAAGAAGAAGAAGAAGAAGAAGAAGAAGAAGAAGAAGAAGAAGAAGAAGAAGAAGAAGAAGAAGAAGAAGAAGAACAACAACAACAGCAACAACAACAACAACAAGAAAAAGAAGAAGAAGAAGAAGAAACTCAGGCAAGATTACTCAATTCTGTTTTCTGCGTACGTATTAATTTTGACTATGAATCTTTTCTCCGTGTTGCAAAAACAAAATCTCAATTTTTGTGTGTGCCAAAATTCCACTATGTCTGCGTTTCCCAAGCACTGTCACATTGAAGTTGCGTGACCTAGTGTTCCACGGGCCATCCTTGTCGGTTAAACAAACACGGCTCAGCGTCTGAGGCGTTGAAAGACCACTTCCACCATGAGTCCCAATGCAAGGTGGGCCGGGCAGGCATGTGCGGATGTAACTCTCTCTCTCTCTCTCTCTCTCTCTCTCTCTCTCTCTCTCTCTCTCTCTCTCTCTCTCTCTCTCTCTCTCTCTCTCTCTCTTTCTGTCTCTGTCTGTCTCTCTCTGTGTCTCTGTCTCTCTCTCTGTCTCTCTCTCCCTGTGTCTCTGTTCTCTCTCTCTCTCTCTCTCTGTCTCTCTTCTCTCTCTCTCTCTCTCTCTCTCTCTCTCTCTCTCTCTCTCTCTCTCTCTCTCTCTCTCTCTCTCTCTCTCTCTCTCTCTCTCTCTCTCTC
>CM065704.1:5404208-5416708 GCA_017654935.2 Phymorhynchus buccinoides
AGAGAGAGAGAACAAAAGATAGAGAGAGAGAGGGAGAGAGGGAGAGAGAGAGAGAGAGAAGAGAGAGAGAGAGAGAGAGAGAGAGAGAGAGAGAGAGAGAAAGAGAACGAAAGAGAGAGAAAGAGAGAGAGGGAGAGAGAGGGGGAGAGAGAGAGAGGGATATATATAGAGAGAGAACGAAAAAGAAGAGAAAGAGAGAGAGGGAGAGAGAGAGGGAGGAGAGAGACAGACGGGGTAGGAGGGGGGGGGGGAAGAGAAAATGGGAGGGGTGTTAGAATTAAGGTAGATGTGGAAATGTGTGTGTGTGTGTGAAGGGGGAGTTTGGGAGGGAGGGGGGGGGGGGGGGTCCTGTCGCAGGAACCTTTAAAAGCAGGAAGGCTTTCTGCTAAAAATATTTCTGGTAGCGCAAACATCTGATGAAGTGTTCGTTCTGTTGTTGTTGTTCTTCTTTTTTTTCCTCCTCGCCTGTTTTGGCCTCTCACATCGTTCGTCGGTACCACCAGGTCTTTTGAGGTGAGATACTAGAAAAAGCAAATGAGCAAAGAAAGACCCCCCCAAGAAAAAACAGCAAAAGAAAAAAAAAAGTTTACTAAAGAAAACAGTTTACAAATACATTAAAAGATGAACAGTAGAGTTGACAAAACCCAGAGCTGCAATACTTTTATGTTTGTAAAGGCACTAATGAAGGAACAGGCCCCCGATTTATCTTCTGCTATTTTCAGTTCCTTCTCTGTCTCTGTCTCTGTCTATCTCTGTCTGTCCTTGTCTGTCTGTCTGTCTGTCTGTCTCTCTCTCTCTCTCTCTCTCTCTCTCTCTCTCTCTCTCCTTCATGCACGCACACACGCGCGTGCGTGCATGCACATCACACACAAACACGTGACGCGCGCGTGCGCGTACACACACATCACACACAGAGATACACAGACACACACGCGAGCGCGTGCACACACACACACACACACACACACACACACACACACACACACACACACACACACACACACACACACACACACACGAAAATCGACATACTCATAAGCTTTCATTTCCTAAGCCCCATAACGATCTGTTCAAATCCAGCTTGACATACTCTGGGGGAAACACATGGAACAACTTGCCATCATTCTTGAAATCATGTCCATCTAAACCAGCTTTTAAAAAAGCTTTAAAGAAGCACCTGGTTGATAAATTGTAATCTGGCATTATTGAGATGTATATATGCATTGATTGTTCTTATGTCTGGAAATATTCTTTTCTTCCTTCTATCTTCCCTTTCCTTCTGTTTTTCGTTTTGTTTTCCAATTGTGTGTGCAGGTGTGTGTGTGTGTGTGTGTGTGTGTGTGTGTGTGTGTGTGTGTGTGTGTGTGTGTGTGTGTGTGTGTGTGTGTGTGTGAGCGTGTGTGTGTGTGAGTGAGCGCGCGTGTGTGTGTGTGTGTGTATATGCGCACACGCGCGCATGTGTGTATGTGAGTGTTTCCTCCCCCAGCTTTCTCTCCCTCTCTCTTCCTCCCTATTCCCTTCTCTCTCTTCTGTTTGGTTCTTTGTTGTTGGTTTTTTTCTTTCATTATACTGATCATAATGTTTTCTGTTTTGTGTTCCTGTAAATATGTTAAGTTCATTGATTTTTGATTGATGTGTATTTTTTTTTATGACGGCAGGATGAAAAAAAGTTTTGTTAGCTTATTCTTTAACCATCAATAAAAGATGATTTTGACTTGACTTGACTTGACTTGACACACACACACACACACACGCACGCACACACACACACACACACACACACACACACACACACACACACACACACACACACATACACACACACACACACACACACACACACACACACACACACACACACACACACACACACACAGAGATCGAGGAACATTTCGTTGATCTACATTAACAGAATTCCTATTGCCGTCAAGAGCCTACGTTTTGAAAGAAATAATCGAAATATGAAAGCCTGGAAAGAATTATTGCAATATTAGTGCTCTCTACTAAAAAATAAAGCACTGATCACAATGTGCATTCATCCATGCATGTAGGATCTATGCATACTCGGGTGTGTGCGTGCGTGTGTGCGAATTTGTACTCTCAAAATATGCTTATATTAAATATTGCACGGTGTAAAAGTCAGAAATTCATTATTACTGCGTGGCAATAATGTTGCATATTTTTTTTATAATATTAAAATTATATTAATACTTCTTGGACTGAAATAGCTGTATTTCATTAATGGCTCTTTTGCATAGTGATGAGTAATTGGTGATCATAGTTTGTGCTGTGGTGCTGTTTGTGATGTAGTGAGATCTGATTCGGTGTCCTGTTGCAGTGTTGAGTGCTGAAGTGTTCCACATCATGAAGCCCTATCTTGTAGCTGTCCTAGTTTTTCTGGGCTGTTCTGCTTTCGTTCAAGGTTGGTACCTATCACAGCTGTTTCGGGAGGAACATTTCGTTGATCTATATTAACAGAAGTGGTTTTTTTTAAAAGCCAATTTAGTTTATCATAAGTAACTTTTCATAAATAGGGTAAGACGGGGTAAAAAGCCCATGGGCGGGTAAGAAGCCCATGCCAATTATCTCATGAAATAAAGCAAATATCATTCACATTTTGCCCATGAGACGAGTGTTAATGTTTAGCATTCGTCTCATGGGCAAATTTGACTGAAATTTGCTTCATTTCATGAGATAATTGGCATGGGCTTCTTACCCGCCCATGGGCTTTTTACCCCGTCTTCCCCTAACAGTCAAGAATATGTTGTAGTATGTGACTATATGAGTTGCATTCAGTGAATTTTGCTAGATTTTCACTGATGGGCAATTTTATTTATGTTTGCAATACAAACTCTTTTTTTGGCTCTTTTTTTATTTGTACTCTTTCTTCATGTTTACTCATTTTAATTTTTACTCGAATATATTTTTCCATTTTTACTCTTTTCTCTCTCTCTCTCTCCCTTTCTCTCTCTCTCTCTCTCTCTCTCTCTCTCTCTCTCTCTCTCTCTCTCTCTCTCTCTCTCTCTCTCTCTCTCTCTCTCTCTCTCTCTCTCTCTCTCTCTCTCTCTCTCTCTCTCTCTCTCTCTCTCTCTCTCTCTCTCTCTCTCTCTCCCATTTTCACACTTACACTAAAGGCCAGCTGGGAGGCCCCATGGGTGGTGGTGCATCGGCGAACCCCATGGGCCTGCTCCTGATGATGAACGCCATGGGGGACCCCAGTCTGAAGCACATGCCCTTCATGTCCATGCTGGTGCGCGACCCCGCCCTCATGCAGTCCCCCATGGGGGCCTACCTCATGTCCAGCCTCTTCGGGGTGGACGTCAACAAGGTCAGTCAATCAATCAATCAATCAATCGATCAATCGATCAATCAAGCAAGCAATCAAGTAAGCAATCAATCAATCAATCAAGTAAGCAATCAATCAATCAAGTAAGCAATCAATCAATCAAGTAAGCAAGCAAGCAAGCAATCAATCAATCAATCAATCAATCAATCAATCAATCAAGTAAGCAATCAATCAATCAACCAGCCAATCAATCAAGCAAGCAATTAATCAATCAATCAAGTAAGCAATCAAGCAATCAGGTAATCAATCAATCAAGCAATCAACTTTTATTGCTCTAACAAGAAAGAGATTCTTTGTCTAGGTTTGGTAGGTTAGGTACATTATAGTCACAGAGGCGTCTCTGTGAAAATCGGGTTGCTCCCACCTGGAGAGCGCGTCGCAGCCAGAGGCGCGCCACCCATGTTTTTTTTTTTTGCATGCGATTTTTGTGTGACTGATGAGGAAGGAAAGGGAGGGGGGTAAATTTTGACCAAATGATAACTTTTTCGTTGCCACTGGGTTTAACGTGTGCTAAGTGCACGAGCACACGGGACCTCGGTTTATCGTCTCATCCGAAAGACTCCACGTTCAGGCGGCAAGGCCTAGTGCAAAGTGAGAGGAAACATCCCCTGTACCCAGGTTCGAACTCGGGTTTACTTGACACGAGGCGAACGCGCTACCACTGTGCCACTCCACACAAGGCACGCACATAACCCCAAAATGTAAACATTCAATCAACTTTCATCGCCTTGACAAGAGATTTCTTTGTCTGGTGTGTACATAACGGTAAAGGTCAAGATGTGCCACCCCCCATGCATTTCTCGGTTAATTCCATTTTCCCGTTTTTGCCTTTATTACCAAACATAAAGCTGTATTTTATCGCTAACCCTAACCCCCCCCCCCCCCCTCTCACCCCCCCCCCCCTATAAGACGGGACAACGCAATGAACCGCGACTGTGACAAATGGCGCCGTGGGTAAAGGTCAAGATGTGCCACCCCCCTGCATTTCTCGGTTAATTCCATTTTCCCGTTTTTGCCTTTCTTACCAAACATAAAGCTGTATTTAGCCTACCTACATAACTATAAAATATGAACATAAAACATAAGAACAAAAACACGAGTCATTCATAATAAACTTCCATTCATTAAATAAGACATGTTTCCCCCACTTAAATATATAGCTATAAGTTAGTATTATAATAGAAGCAAAATAAAACTTTATTTAACTAGAGCGTTAAGACGCTAAATCACCAACCGCGCGGCAGCGTTTTCGGCTCCAGTGACCTTGACCTTTGACCCATGACCTTCATTATCAAACTTGGCCTAGATCTCTCCATTACCTACCCGCATGCAAAATTTGAGCATCCTAAGTCCATCCGTTCAAACGCTAGAGAGGATACATACATAGTCCGCCTCAGACACGAGTGAAAACATTACCAATCCGCTCTCTACGATCGCGGTTGGTAACCTGTCCTCTCTCTACGATCGCGGTTGGTAACAAGGATTACAATGTCGAGGCAAAGCCTATGCCTCCAATTGGTCCTTATAAGGGAGGTTTCACTGTACTACTAATATATATGATAATAATAATAATTGTACGCTAAAAAATCACACAGGTCGCCATGCCCTTAGCCATGATGAGTGGCAGTGCTGGTGGAGGTGGAGGGGGCATGGGCATGCTCCGCTGGATGCCTCTACTCACGGGCGACCCCAACATGATGAGTCTGCTCTTCAGCTTCGGGGCCTTTGGCGGGGCTGGGGGCATGGGGGCTGGAGCTGGGATGGGCATGGGTGGGGCCATGTACTGAACAGATTCGTTGAAGACGTTGAACTCTTTGAAGACGTTGAACTCTTTGGAACTCTTGAACTCCTTGTATTCTTGGACTCTTTGAACTGTTGGACTCTTTGAACTGTTGGACTCTTTGAACTCTTGGACTCTTTGATTCTTTGAACTCTTGGATTCTTTGAACTCTTGGATTCTTTGAACTCTTGGATACTTTGAACTCTTAGACTCTTTGAACTCTTGTATTCTTTGGACTCTTTGAACTCTTTTGAACTCTTGGACTCTTTGAACTCTTGGATTATTTGAACTCTTGGACTCTTTGAAATCTTGGATCCTTTGGGTGGCGGCATGTAATGAACCATTCACAGACGTTGGAATCTTTTGAAATCTACGAACTCTTTGAACTCTTGAATTCTTTGAACTCTTTGAATTCTTTGATCTCTTGTACTCTTTGAAATCTTGAACTCTCTGAAATCTTGAACTCTTTGAACTCTTGAACTGCTTGAACTCTTGAACTGTGTGACCCCTTGGACTGTTTGAACTCTTGAACAGTTTGAATTCTTTAAATCTTTGACCTCTTGAACTCTTTGAACTCTTGAACTGTTGACCTCTTGAACTGTTTGAACTCTTGAGCTCTTTAACATATTGGATTATTTAAACAGTTGAACTCTTTGAAATTTTGGATTTTTTTCATGACATTTTTAAATACTACATAATGAAGACATTCATTTGTTTTCTTCTAATTAATCTTTCCAAGACCTTTTGAAATTATATGTGTGTAGCCGTTTTCCTCTTAACTGGCTAGAAGACATTTTATCCCTACAGAGCACTTGAAAACATTGTGACTAAATTGGAATATCTGAAGTAATTTTCTAGTGAGTGGGTAAGGGTAGCTTGTATTGAATGATTCCAAGACATGTTCATTGAACTTGTGAAAAACATAGGGTATTTAGGGGGGTTGCGTACTCCTTAAGGCATTATCGTAACTTTAAGACATTATGACTATTGGAATATGATCTAAACACGTTTTACATTGTAATATTATAGCTGATACGGGAGGCTATTATTGAACGATTCGAAGACTTGTCAGTTTGTGGATCTCCAGTTCGATATTGGAAAAGATTTAGATCACCAGCATCTGTTAAAATGTTTCTGCTTCCACTGTATCAACGCTCTGCTTTGTAACTGAAACCGTTTTCTAGAAGCAAACGGATTTCTGAAGATTGTGACAAATTGGTCAGTGCGCACCCTACATACGGGTGTTGCATTTGTATCTATATACATTTATATGTAACCATAGCAACTTTCACTCCACACCAAGTGAGGGAGGAAACCTTAACGTAAAGTGAGTAGATTCAGATTTTACCTTCTAACTCCATGAAAGTTGATCTCTTTTGGTTGAAGAATGGAAGCTGGAAGAAATAAACGTCATTGGAATAAATGAAGTAGTCATGAGGCGATTTCTTTACAATGTCTACTATTTCAAGGGGTGGGGGGTGGGGGGGGGGGGGGTGGGGGGGGGGGGTGCGCACTGACCCAACCAACGCGCAGAATCGTGAGTACTCTATCTTGAAATACTCTATGGACATATTTTCATTTGACTATTCTTACATATGTTTCGATAGGGATTACTTGACGAAAGTGTGACTATAGTGGGATATTTGAAGACAATGTTATATTGCAATATTCCAGCTGGTATGAATTAATTTGAATGGCATACCTTGAACGACCGAAGACGCGTACAGTAAACTCATTAGACGTTAATTAATATGTAAGTTTGCGAAGACATTATCAAGTTAACTGTTCTAGGTAATTTTTATTGGGATGCTTGGAGACATTATGATTACATTCTCAACGACAATATTATTCTATTATTCTATTGAAATATTCTAGCTAGATGGCGTGCATTGACGATTCGAAGACATGTCCATTAAACTCCTTAAATGTAGCCTAATTTTGAAATATGTGTAAAACATTTTCTGTGCCTTATGACAGTTACACATGGACGATTTCAGACTTTGTGACTTTATTCCATAATTACATTAATATTATATTAAAGTACTCGAGCTGGTCTGAGGGCTTGCATTGGACGCGTTCAAGCCATGCCTAACAAACTCGTTGAAAAGACATTTTGAAATATGTAAAGATATATTATGTGTGACTCTTCTCATGAAATGTTTATATAGGAATACTTTAAGACATTATGACTATTGGAATATTATCTAAACACGTTTTACATTGTAATATTATAGCTGATACGGGAGGCTATTATTGAACGATTCGAAGACTTGTCCATTGAACTCATTTGACTCTAATTATGGAATGTTGTTCAGAAATGTTCCATTTAATTGTTATAGGTTGTATATTTTTTACTGGGTTGCTTGATGATATTATGACTGTAATCTATTATAATGATAGATTCTTGTGAGAAATTGGAGCCGGTTTGGCGAAGACATGGAAGTCTTGAACACTTTGACTCTTGAACGTGTTGAACTCGTTCAAAATATTTCTTAAATGTAAACACATTTTCAAATTGACTTTTTTTCCAAAGACATGTATACATGGATGTTTGAATGTGATTATATTCTATAATGACAATATATTCTGTTGCAATATTCGAGCTGATATGGGTGGCATATATGTGCGTGTGTTCAAGTGTGTATGTGTACGGTGTATGTGTGAGTGAGTCAGTGTGTGAGTGAGTCAGTGTGTGTGTGTGTGTGTGTGTGTGTGTGTGTGTGTGTGTGTGTGTGTGTGTGTGTGTGTGTGTGTGTGTGTGTGTGTGTGTGTGTGTGTGTGTGTGTGTGTGTGTGTGTGTGTGTGTGTGTGTGTGTGTGTGTGTGATGTGTGTTGTGTGCGTGCGTGCGTGCGTGCGATTTCAGCCCAAGAATCGAATTATGACTTCCATCATGCAGCGAGAAGTTTCAACAGAGAATGAAAAACAGACCCAAACTTAAAGACTTTAAGCGTTATGGCGTTAGGCAAACATAATTACACACAAAAAATGGGCTAACGAATTCATTTTCTTAACCCTTTCACCGCCAGCCATTTTTCGGCCAAAAAATACCCTTAAACCTAACTGGGTAGAGAAAAACAACTCTCTGCAATATTGAGAATTCCTCTGTGACATATGTAACATCAGGCCCATCCCCACCTCCCCAAATCAAGAAAACAGGGTCTCCAGACAACAGGCTCTGACCTGATGCCCTCTAGTAACATGGGTGTAAAACCAATGTGGTGACAAAAGTCGACATTGGCGCTGAAAGGGTTAATCATGTGCATAAGATAATCCTAAAGGAAATCATTCATCATCATCATCATCATCATCACGTTATGGCCTAAATAAACTGGGTCAAGGTGGCTGAGATAACAGGTCGTTGTGAACTTTCTGCCACTGAAACAAAAGGTTCAGTAAAATAACAAAAAAAGTTCATTTAAGGTGGTGTGACGCTCGCAACCTGTGTTTCTAGACTTATTTGGACACTGGGATTAAAACACTTTCAACGCCAGCCATTTTGTTTAGCAAAATCTGTCCATTAAGCTTAACTGGATAGAGAAAAGATTCTGTTTGCAATATTGGGGACTCCTCTGTGACGTGTATAAAATAGGGCCTGTCCTTACCTCCCAAAATTAAGGTCACTGGATACCAGACCCTTATTTGATGCCTTTCAGTGACATGGGTGTTAAATCATTGTGGTGCCAAGAGGCGACAGTGGCGATAAAAGGGTTGGGTAAATGAACTAAAAGTCTAGAAGGACCTTAACCCTTTCACCCTGCACCGCCAATGTTGCATTTCTGCGCCACATAAATGTAACACCCATGTCATCATCATAAAAGCCTTGAAATCAGGGTCTGTTATTCAGTGAGTTCGTGTTCTTAATTTAGGGAGGTAAGGATTGACCTTCATTTTCAAACATGTCACAGAGAAATCCCCGTTAGTGCAAACGAAATCTTTTCTCTATCTATTAACGTTGAATGGAGAATTTCGGCTCAAAACTTGTTGGCGGAAAAAAGGGTCAAGTATATGTGACCCAGCACCACAAAAGAAACATTAAGTCGCTGGGCTAGTTTCTCACAATAGGCTTGAAAAGTCAAAAATATCATATTTTATCAATTTTGAGTTATGGGTATTTGCGTGTTCTCTAACATCTTATCTTTCAATATGCAAAGGACAATCTTTAAAATTGTGTCTAAGTGCTCTTAACAGTTCTTTGCATTAAGTAGGTCAATGCTTTTTTTCCAGCTAGGCTAGAATTTAGACTGTGTTTTCTGAAAATGGTTGACACTCACCCTACCAACTTTAAATACTCATAACTCTGGAACGAAAAAAGATACAAGAATGGTTCTTGTATCATTAGAAAGAGACTTGGCTGACGTATCAAATTGTATGCTATTCTCAGAATGGTAAGTTCGACACTTAATGTCCCTTTGGTGTTGCTGGGTCACATATAAACCCAGAGAGAGAGAGGGAGAGAGAGAGACTGGCACTGACACTGACACTGGCACTGACACTGACACTGGCACTGACATACAGGCAGACAGACAGGCAGAGACTGAAACAGAGACAGAATCGCAACATCTATTCATTTCAGGAAAACAAAAAAACAAGCTGCAGTATCAAATTTGTTTTCTGGTTAATATTTGTATTGCTGCTCAATATTCAATTAACGAATATGGCACACACACACAACAACAAAAAGACTTAAACAGAAAACAAGCCATTCAGAAACAACAACGCAGGTCCTGAAATTCCAATCCACATTTTTTTTTTAAACCGGGGTTGTGTCGTCTAATGGATTTGCCTTTCATCATTTGGTAAAACCTTTCTTTCTACAGAGTAAAGCTGCATCGTGATTTGTAATGTTGTTATTTTTTTATTTTTTTTATTTGTTTCGAAAATGACATGTTTGAATCTCGAGCAAAATGACTTTATTGATAAAAAGTTTGTCCCAAAACAAAATGTCATGCGAGGAAGCACAACATTCTCGTTCTGTAGAAGTCTTCTCCCCCAATGCAATGACAGATGCAAAAACACATTGCTAGAGAGTTACATGTCTCTGCTTTACTATTACACTTTCTCCTTGCCTCACTATTTCTGACATCGCTAATTGTTCTTCCTAAACAACTGGATTCTAAGACCATTCGATAATTATAGTTATGTCTTGTTGTCTTCCTTTCGCTTATTACTATATGCCCTTGGATTTAACAATTGCCCGAGAACTTACTATAATGGCCTTAGTGTTATGAAATGCCCTTGGATATCATTATGGCCCTGGGTTTAATTACATATCACTTGGCATACTTTATGTTCTTGAACGTGTATTACGTGCCGTTGGACGTATACAATGCCCGTGGACTTATGATCTCCCCTTGGACTAATTATAAACCCTTAAGCGTATCACATGACACTGGACATACTATGCCCACATGGACATTATTGCCTTTGGACGTATAACATGCCTTATCACATCCCCAAGGACTTATTAAATGCCCCTGGTCTTATGAAATGCGCCTGGACATAATTATTATGACGACCTTGACCGAACAGCAAGCACCGTGGACTTATTAAATGCCCCCGATCTTATGAAATGCGCCTGGACATAATTATTATGACGACCTTGACCGAACAGCAAGCACCATGGACTTATTAAATGCCCCCGGTCTTATGAAATGCGCCTGGACATAATTATTATGACGACCTTGACCGAACAGCAAACACCATGGACTTATGGAAGTCTGTTTGTTTTCACGCTTTCCATATACCCACAAGGGGCTTTTGGAATTAAAATCTCGAATCTGTTGACTCTCTTGAAATGACCCCTGAACGTATTATATGACCTTGACCGTATTGTATGATTGTATATACCTAAATGGACTTATCAAATGCTCCTGGACGTATTACATGACCTTGACCGTATTGTATAATTTTATATACCCCAATTGACTCATCAAATGCTCCTGGACGTATACTACAACCCCTTAGGTAATATTTGAAAAGTAAAGTCTCAAGAGTTATTATACTGCTCCGGCCCCAGCACCCCCGAAAGTCCCTCCTGTTGTTCCCGCTCCAGCCCCCGCCAACATGCTGGACAGCCCCATACTGCCCATACCGCCCATACCGCCCATACCGCCCATACTGCCCATGCCGCCCATACTGCCCATACCGCCCATACCGCCCATACCGCCCATGCCGCGCATAGCGCTCATGGCGCCCATAGCGCCCAGCAAGGGGCCCATCCCCCCGGCAGCTGCACCCCCCTCGGCAGCAGCACCCCCCATCATCTGCGACATGGCGAACATCATCATGGGACCCCCCATGCCGTCCTGGCCCATCAGGAGGAGTGGGAGGATCTTGCCCAAGGGGCTGTTGGCGTTGTTGAGGGCGCCCGAGCGCATCATGTTCATGATGACGAAGCGCCGCATGTTCTCCGGCATGCGGGGCAGCATCATGAGAGCCATCATGGGGTTCTTCTGCATCATGGTGGGGTCCATGAGGAACGGGAGCATGGCCATCATCTCCCCGCCCATCCCGCCCCTCGACATCATCATCATCATCATCATGGGGTCCATGCCCGGCATCATCATGGGCATCTGGCCTGTGGCAAAGAAAAGGAGAAGAAGAAACAAAGGTCACCATCATCATCATCATCATCATCGTCATCATCATGGGGTCCATGCCCGGCATCATCATGGGCATCTGGCCTGTGGCAAAGAAAAGGAGAAGAAGAAACAAAGGTCACCATCATCATCATCATCATCATCGTCATCATCATGGGGTCCATGCCCGGCATCATCATGGGCATCTGGCCTGTGGCAAAGAAAAGGAGAAGAAGAAACAAAGGTCACCATCATCATCATCATCATCATCGTCATCATCATGGGGTCCATGCCCGGCATCATCATGGGCATCTGGCCTGTGGCAAAGAAAAGGAGAAGAAGAAACAAAGGTCACCATCATCATCATCATCATCATCATCATCATCATGGGGTCCATGCCCGGCATCATCATGGGCATCTGGCCTGTGGCAAAGAAAAGGAGAAGAAGAAACAAAGGTCACCATCATCATCATCATCATCATCATCATCATGGGGTCCATGCCCGGCATCATCATGGGCATCTGGCCTGGAAAAGAAGAAGAAGACGAAGAAGAAGAAGAAGAAGAAGAAGAAGAAGAAGAAGAAGAAGAAGAAGAAGAACAAGAAGAAGAAGCAAGGGTCATCATCATCATCATCATCATCATCATCGTCATGATCATGGGGTCCATGCCCGGCATCATCATGGGTATCTGGCCTGGAAAAGAAGAAGAAGAAGAAGAAGAAGAAAAAGAAGAAGAAGAAGAAGAAGAAGCAAGGGTCATCGTCATCATTATCATCATCATCATTACCATCATC